>JBAMHW010000025.1:18821456-18849489 GCA_037177495.1 Rhadinocentrus ornatus
CCTTTAGGATAACTTGACCTGAATAACTGCGAATGTAGACCAACTTAATTCAGTTTTTTTTATCTAAAAGAATGATAAATCCTGTTTTTCCATAATGAAATAATACATAAATAAATAAATAAAAATTGTGTGTGACCCTGTTTTCTCCATGCAGCTCATTTTTTCATTAAAAGCTGTTTTCACATATCTGTTGATGCAGCTCAGCCTTGTATCAGTGTGTGTTTACATAAATTAAGCTGGAATTATGAAATAAGCAGTAAGATGCTGGATTGATGTAAGTACACATCAATGCTGGTCTGTTCATCAGCTTCACGTTACATCAACTTCAACCCCCGACGCTGCTTCAGTACTTACTCACGTGACACCAAATGTGCAACAAAGGCTTGAATGAGAGGGATACATGAGAAGGCCTATATATATTCTGAAAAGCAGTGTTGTGTGCTAATAGACAAACCATGAGTAAAACAAGCAGTGAAACATCATGGAAGAGCATTTCCATATTTGAAAATTTCCAGATGAGGTGTGTCAAACATGATGATATGAGACATAAAGAAACCAAACTGGTTAATTTGTAAGGTAGAGCTAATCTTAGCTTTATTAGCATTCTGCTAACAGTCAAATGAAAGACCTGTATAATTTATGTAGACTCTTTTAATTTCAGTGTAGTGTGAGAGTCTCTAACTGTTTAGCTCCTTGTTTCCCCACTGTCTTTTTGAGTGCATGCACAGCTATGTGCTCATAAACTGAGGTAAAGTTAGTGTTATTCTGGGAAACTCTGCCTCAGTGTGTGTGTTTGTGTTTTTTTAAGCAATACATTTACAAGTTTACAGACTACCAAATAATGTAGAAGTGTAGGTTACATCTCTTGTCATACAATTGTAAAAAGAAAATTTAGAAAGGACCAAAGACTGAATTTTCAGGAGCCAATATTTATTTTTAGGGCTTTAATCGATGTCCATTTTGTTCCAAGGAGCCAAAGTGGCCCCCACCTCTGCCAAAGAGACCAGCCAAGGGACGTGGCGGTGTGACAAGAGAGCGCTCTCTGGACCTTCAGGATCGCCAGCGACAGGAAGCCCGCAGACGCCTCATGGCTGCCAAACGAGCAGCTTCTTTTAGACAGAACTCAGCCACAGAGCGGGCCGACAGTATCGAGATTTACATCCCTGAAGCCCAGACACGGCTTTGAGGTCCATGCCTTCATCCTCGGCTCCTCTTGTGCATCTCCATCCGACACCAGCTCGTGGCGCCACATCCACCCTCCCTCTCTGCAAACAGTTATCCCTGCTCATCCATTTTTCTACCTATTGCCATTTATAAGGTTGTCCCTGCTGAAGCTACACTAAGCAAAGTTTTTAATGAAAATGCATTTTTTTTTTCAGTTTAAAATGAAATAGTAAAAAAAGGTTTAAATGAAATCATTTAAGTCATAAATGCAATATTTATTAACCTTAAATAGCTATATTGAAATCCCAAAGGTCTCCAAAACAGTTACAATTTGACATCAGGCCAGTTTCCTCTTTTTGCTCTGGTATTCTGTAGTAGAAATGACCTCAGGTCAACTTAACTGCTAGTTGTAGGTGTAGGTTAAGCAGAGATGATTTGTGGATTTTTAATTACTTGCCTCCGCCACCTGGAGTTATTAACATGTACATTTGCTTAGTGTGGCTTTAAGCCCACAAGACTTTCTGCCTCAAGCTGACAATGAGCTAACATACCCCAAAATATGCATTCATTTAACTTGATCAAATGAAACTAGAATTTTTTAGAGCTGTTAACCTTTACTTTGTTCTCTAAATTGTTCCATTGCACCATTGTGAATAAGAATGTTGATTCACTAGTCTGATTCAAAGGGAAAAACAAGGTGCAACGTGTCTCGGCAGCAACAATGGTCAGTGGCTCAAGCACCTTCAGTGCAGGAGGAGTGGCAGCAGATTATTGTATTGTACACGTATTGCTGTTTCTCAGCAAGCTCCTAAAAATCTTCAGAAGGTGGATTTATGCTTGCGCGTCGTCTGCCTCCATGTCACCACCGTAGGCTCTGCGTAGCTCCACAGAGGCTCGGCGCACACCTCTTCCAGACCTGACGTGCACCCCTGCTATGCAGACGGTTGATGCGGAAGTACCCCCTTGTTATTGGTCAGTTTGGGTTCACGTTTTGCTGGATATCTGGATCTTGTGGCTGAATTTGTGTGGTAAAAACAATAACCAGTGGATCAAGTTGATGAGAGGCTGATCCAATTATTTTCTTCCACAAACTAATGAAGACACTTAACCATACTGGACGCCATTGTTGTTTTAAAACAGAAAATACCTACCGAACTGAAGTAAATCATCAAAATAACTCTGACCTGGTGAGTTTACCGGCCGATACCACCCCTGCTGCCACCTTCAGGTTAGGAGGAGAAACTGCAACATGAAACCAAAACGACACACACCCCCTACGCTCGAGTGCAAAAACTCACCAGGGTCAGCTACGCCGTAGCCGGCTGCACGCAGACGCCGCACAAACATAAATCCGCGTTAACTGTCTCTCCATCTTTAACCAGGCATGCTGCAGCTACTGACCAGTGTTGGTGATTTGGATTAAAAAATTAGGCTAAAAGTTTAACATCATTATTTCCACATTTGTTCATTTTCATCCCTGCATCAATACCACCTCGTCTAAAGACTTCACATTTTTTAAACTTGTAATTTATGTGCTGCTGGATACATTTCCATTGCAGAACAAATATGAATTATTAACAAGAGACAGTTTTGCACAGCCTGGATGCGGTGGCTGTTTTAAACAATGCATTTTGCACCTTATAATATTCATGTTTGTATTTCCAAGGGAAATGTAGATTATGAAGCTCATGTGATATTGTTGCAGTTGAATTGCAAGGACAGATATGGATAATTTACTACAGAATTTCATATTACTCTATAGATAACAGAAATTGCACCTAGTTTAATTTTGTTTTCATTCATTATGATGGCTTTAACGCCACTACAAAATAAAAATATTGTGATCTAGCACTTTTAGTTCCACCTACAGGAGGTATCATAAGACCAACATCACAATCTACAGTATACATTTAATATTTCTAGTTTTAAAAGCTGCTGGTTGATATGATGGTACATTTTTCCTGGTGATTAGGAAGTATTTCTTAGCTAACATTTTCCATAACATACAGCATCTGACCTTCAGTTCTTCTGATCTGCTCATGTAGTCTAGGAAAAACAGGTGCAAATGACACTTTAACAATATTCAGTTACTATAGTAAATGGTGCTGCTTTTTACTCTAAACTGTTGTCCTATACCCAGTCCTATGTGAACGCACACACACACACACACACACTCAAGGACTTTTTAAACAGAGATTTATTAATATGGTGCCCACTGTCTCCCCAATGACTTGTGGTAGATTGTGACTTTAGAAACGATCATCTTTGCAATGCTCTAGCCTTCAGTGATTCAAATGAGTAGAAGTTTTTATGGGTTCAATTATACTTTGAAATGAAAATAGTTCAGAAATATCTGTTTATGAACAGAAGAGATTAGAGGCTTTGACATTCCACCAATTTTAAAGTTAAATATAAAATATCTACATTGAGCGAAGGGCATGCGCCCAGCTGAAAGTACATTATAGTACCTCTTTATATTTTCTATTCCCTACCCATACATCCTCATTTTCCAAGCTAACCCCAGCTTATTAATATAAACGTTGATGTTGCCGCTAGAATTATGTTGCATTGTATTTAATGTTCCCCATTTTACTGTAATGCGTTCAGCAGAGGAGAGCAGTCTGTGTTGTTTGTGAGGCAGTGAAACATGGTGAGGGATTTTAATGGGATTTGTGTTTACTCTCACTGAGGCGTTCCAAGAGCTGGACTATTTTTACTTTTTAAAGAGTGTGCTAATCCTAGACCCTTACCTTACCAAATGGCCTTAACCAAAATCACTCATGAATGTAGAGACCCCACTGATGCAAAAAATTTATTTAACAAAAGATAGGCAGTTGCTGAAATTTCAACTAAAAAGAAAAGGGGTCCAAACCTTTTTGTATTGTTTTGCTTTAAATGGTCTCAAATCTAAATTTTTTTATTCAATTGGCCATGTTTTTATAATGAAACAGGACACTATTAAAAATATGTATTTTTCATTCATTTTAATTTGAATTTCACAAAGAGTGCATAATTGTAAGCATTAAACACACAAACAGAGTAGAAAAGATTCTTCTTGTTTCAGTGTTGGAGTTGAAATGAAGTAGTATTATGCAGGTTACAAGAAGTGATACAATGAGATAGCTCAAACAAAGCATACGAATCAGACTATGTTGGCCCATTCAGGCACAATACACAATTAAATCTAATTTGGATATTTGACTACTGATAATCCTTATGCAGTAACTCAACCATGTTTCTTACTTGATTAATAATGGAGAAAAGTGAATTTAATGTTTTGTTGTTGTTTTTTTTAATTATTATTTTGCGATTACTTTTAGGTATTTAAAAAATATATTCAGTTTTACAGATACATGATGAACACAGGTTTATCTGGAGGTTTATCTGGAGGAAGGACTAAATGTGAATAACTGCCTTTTCATGGGCGCTCAAGATTACTGTCAATTCTACTTTTATTTTTAGGACTTAGTTAAGAATCCTTTGCAGGCACTGGCCACTTAAAACCCAGTGACATGGGTAGTGATGCTCTTTACTGCAGCTGCCTTCAGCTGTTTATCTGCCTTTCTGTCTTTATTTTGTTTTCAGCCATTAAAACACAGCTTGATTGAGATCAGATTACTGACTTAACCTGCTGGTTGCTTATGCTTATGCAGTTTCTTTTTAGTTTCATTTGGTTGAAACAGATCACTATATCCCTCTTCACTTCAGAATTAATCCAAAATTCACCTTTAGTCATGGCTTCAGTAAACACAAATGACTCCCATAAGCCGCTACTTTTTTACTCCTATAGTCTTTGTATAGTTTGATCTTAGTGTCATCTGTCAAAGAATCATGAATCATGAGGCCACACATGGACGAAACAATAGCCCATTAGTCTTTAAAACTCCTTTTGGGTCAGTCTTCCAATTTAAAATACTATTATTTTAAAGTAATTTAATAATTTCAAAACCCTTCCTTTCATTTTTTATGTCAGTATATTTAGATTAACGTTGAGCACCTACACTTAAAACCCATACTCATCAAATAACCGTAACTTGAACATTTTTCATGAACAGTGAAAATAAAAAAAATTGCGACCAAATATAAAATATTTGGACATAATTCTACATTCATATGCACTATTAAATGCGCTGTATTCTACCTTCCTCTTTGATTTTCCTTATTTTAATGTAAAAAAGGTCAGTTGATTTATCTCAATATTTCCATGGGCTGTTTGCCCCACAATGACTATGATGAAAATTCAAGTGCATTAAATACTTACAGAGACTGATAACATGGCAAGGGCTTAACTCTGAGTTGTATGCCTCAACAGCTTTTTCTCCAGCATTAATATATTGTATTCCTGAGAGGAGGGATCCAACAAGTTGTACTGATTTGATTTAATTCTCCTCCGTAATCAGGAATAATTTTAGGTTATAAAGGCTTCAAGCTAACAACCTGACAATTCATTTTCTATTTCTAACTATTACAGTATTCTGTTTCATAATTTAATCATGTGAAAGTGAGCAAGACTCAGATGATGCCCCATTTTTCTGGTATTATTTGGAGTTGGTTGTAAAGGGTGACCCGTTGTAATGTTTCTAGTGTTACAGTCTGGAGTTACTTTATTTAATCTTTTTAATATTTATGGAGAAAGAAATCTATCTAGTCAGACATGACGGTTCAATGAACTTACCATTTAATTTAAGTTTATAAAATGTGGCTAAGAGCTTCAGGGAACCCATTTACTTCCCAAAAATGTGAGAACTTATGAAGGACGTTATACAGATATGGTGGCGACTCGCATAGCGCTGTTCCAAATAGTTTTGCTGGCTTACATAGGTGGATTTTTATTTTCTTGGGGCTCATCTTTTATTATCAGTATCTTTATTCATCTTCTGGTTGAAGGGAATTGGTTTTTAGCTTTGACATATCAAAGTTGTCTTATTTCACTGGTTCCTCCCACAGTTTTGCCCTAAACCTTTATTCTCCGAGGGGCTGACAACAGCTTATCTTAACAATAGCTGGTGGCTACTTTAGCTATTGAACTGCTCTTCCACCTGACTGAAGTCAAAGTCAGATCTCGTATACTTCCCACAGACTGCAAACTGTGACTCCATTATGTGCAAATGCTAATGATCTGGTATTCATTATTAAAAGTCCACACGTTCTAAAAATGCATAAAAATCTATATCAGATTAAATCAATTTGAGCTTTTTATACCTTCAAGTTCCAACTTATGTGACTAGGACTTTACTTCAATGTCATTTGAATCACTTTTACGCACCTACTCACTGGGCTAAATCCACTAAACAACAGTTGTTTATCAAGAAGTTGTTATATAAACCCCATGAATGACCTCTCCTACTTGGCCAAATTATTATGTGCCATCTTAAAAGCAAGTGTGTTAGTGAAGTTACAATAAAGTGACTAAAATATGTCCTAATAAAAAATCACAGGCACTGTATAGGAAGTGATAAACAATTATACAGTAATAGCAACTTTAGATACACAATCAATTCCACAATGTGTTATTGTGGTATCATGCAGGGCTGTTTTCTCATCATGGTACCATTTTCATATTACCATCGCTGATTCTCTAAGTACACTTCTTTTATGTCTATCATTCTACTCACCATGCTATGAGGGGCTTAGGAGTTTGGCAACTATGTACATGACAAATCCTCAGGTGCCTTACAGTTTGATTCTCATAGGACTGAGTGAATGTTTTGGGTTGAGGTATGTGAACGGATTGCAACACCTTTTAGAGTACAAGTTTGTATCTTCATTAAGGGCTGGAAACTGGGTTGGGTTAGACTGCAGAGTTTAAAGTGAATTTACATTTATATTTGACTAATTCAAATGTCTTACTGTAACAAACTTCAGCACAATACAGTCTAGGGGATGTAAAATCAATATTTCCTGGTATATATATCTATATATTTTTTTTTATATGTGGTTCAGACCATAAAGTTGCTCTGCTATGATTCATAATTAATCACAACAAAGATCTCTGTTAAATATTTTCAGAGTTGACACTGACAATATGACATCGCAACCATTTCAGCTACACATATATATTAAAAAGCCTTTATCTGTATTTTTCCCTTCTAGTTGTGATATTGTATTCTCCTGATGTTTTTGCCATTTTGGCATCTACAGAATCTGGAGATTGACAAAACTTGACCAGCCAAAAAGTGCAATAGTGTTTTAATAAAAAGATAGACAGGCTTGCCTATAGCTATTTACCTCACGGTGAAGTGTTTTAGTGAACATGGTTAAGTCGGAGTAGTTGTGAGCTCTACGGGAAACACTTTGTCATGCCTGTGTACTATGCAGCAGTACTTCTCCGGGGCAGCAGATGTTGGGGGCCCCTGTGCAGATCACCTTTTTTTTTTTAGCAAGAGAACACTGTAAAGTGTTCATCATGCTAAACACATCAAAAGCAAAAACACGTGCTGTCATTGTCATCAAACAGCTCATACACCAGGATTTACTTTGTGCTTAAGACAAACAGTATGAGGGGAAACTATAACTTTCAGCTAACTTTAAAAATGATTCACATGGATGTGATGTTACAGTTTCTTTGCTAGGATTACTTTTCTATTTGCAACATCATTTTTGCATCATTTAATAGTTGTTCTGAAGATAAGCCTCCCAGAGGTCTGTTTAGGTGCTGAATCAACCACTTTCTCTCCTTGTACCTGCCATAAATCTTTTTTGTTTGTTTGTATGTTTCTTTGTTTTTTGTTGTTGATTAGGACAATCCACACACACAAAGCATCAAATGCACACAGACACTACAACAGCAGTGTCATGGTATATATCCTCAAGATAATCACTTGAGTCTTGTCTCTTGATCTTAAGGATACTGTGACACTTTTCCAATTTCATGGAAAGATTTTCTCCTGCTTTTCGATACAGTTGCACTGCAAAGATGTCTTTCTATTGTTTGCTCTCTCTTCTCATAAATTCTCTTTTCATGATGTTGGAGACTGTTGTTATAAGATAACATTCGAATGCATGCTAACATGAACTTCTATGTGAGTTTGTCTGCCCTTCAAGCAACAATTTAATCATTAAGGATTTGTTTTAACCAACAGATATTTTGATTATTTGGGATGTTTGTGAGGTTTTTTAACTACTTAAAAAATAGTTTGACAATAGAGGGACTTTTTCTCTCTCCTGCTTAGAGAAATTGGTTGTTAAGCAGCTATAACCAGAGGATTGTTAGCTTGGCTTAGCAGGGACACTAAACAATAAAAAACTGGTATCCTGGCTAATATACATGATCCAATTTGTTATTGTTTTTTGTTTTTAAAAAAATGAACTTTTTAGTAAATTAATTAGTAAATGGCATGTTTCTTGGACTGACAAAATTATTATTTCCCCATAAGCTAAAGCGAAAAGAAAGTTAGCTTAGCTTAACAACAAACTAGAGGTTCTATCTAACAGAATGGAATAAACAATAAGATAAAACATTGCCGTTACAATATAAGTGCTGCTAGGAAGTTGTTGCCAACTGACTGACTAAAAGTCTTTATGCGTAGCTAGGATCCAGTAGCTGTTTCGTATTTAGCCTCTCACACTGTAAGTGGTTAATCATCACCTCTCAGCAGGAATGTCAAACTATTCTTTTAAACAGGCCGAAGTGTGATGGTGTCATTTTAAAAGAAAACTTGCATAATTGACGTCAACATGTTAAATTTTGTCCTATGTTGTCTTATATCAGTTAATTTTATTACATTTATTTTTTTCTTTCCTTGTTACCTGAGTGCCCATCTGTGGAAATGGGCTTAGGTAAATGTGAACTGTAGGCACTGCCTCTTATCACAGCTTGTTTGATCCAACATACTTTTTTTTTAAATCTTTAAATCCACAATTTCACATGTTTTAATGGTTGCTTTTTTAATAACAGTTTAGAAAAAAACTACTTTTTTAAAATTGTTTTATGAGGAGAGATAGCAGTCACACAGTTTGTTTGCCTTTGGTGGAGAAGTGTTTTGCTTTGTGGCCGTGGGTAGAAAAAACACTAAAATGTCTCTTTTGGGTTTTGGGAAGTAACATGAGAAAAAAAAGCATATAAAGGTTTGTGGTTAGCTTAAAAACTATTTTGAAATTGTTAAATATATCAATAATGAGGATTAATATAATGCCAAATATTCAGTATTTGTACAGAAATATACATATATAAATATATATTATATGCCTAGTTTAAGTGGAACTATTTTCCGCTCTTGACCATGTTTCTGTTGTTTCCTGTTCTTTTGTCAGCATTATTTTATAAGATCTTCAGATAGCATGCAGGATAGTGAAAATGATTGTATTAATTAGTGTTTCATTGCTGGACAATATTACAGCATTCTACAGTTTGTGTTTGTAAGATTACTTTAATCTGAATATTTCCTTTCCAGATTTATCTATAAATTCATTCAAGTTTCTTTTTAAATTCAATTTTTTTTCTTTTTTAAATGGTTTCAAGTTTTATTTTGTTTTTTTAATTTATCATTACATAATTTATATCCCCTGCTTTATCGAAGTGATTTAGAATATTTTGCCTCTTCTAAGTACTGCTCACCATCTGTTGTAAATAATTATGCAAATTAAAGTTTTTAAAGAAAACATCGGTGTATAAGAGTTATTTATTTCCGCTATATGCACATTGGCAGGAGGGTGACTCAGTAATTCAGATGCATTATGATATCTCTTTTTTATATATATATATAATATACTATAAAAGCTAATTGGTACACATTTTATTGTCATGTATACTGACCAATTTTCTGTGTGATGCTTTACTTAGTTTCAGGGTACTGGACTTGTGCGTGATGCTGGCTCATTGTCACACACACACAATGAAGTGGTTAACATGGTCAGAGCCCACCTGGTCTCCCCACACTCTTCCAAAGGCTCTACATTCAACTTATAATGCAAAACATTACATAAAATATAAGATAAGATGCTTTTGTGAATCCTAAAAAAAATGTAAACCCATATATTCTAGTTAAAGAAGTGGTCTTTATTACAGCAGAGAAGCCAAACATTACAGACAAGAATAATCATGAACCATGAATAACAACTCTATACTCAGACTGGCCTCTCATCTAGAAAGCAGCTATATTTGCTGCTCTTCAGGGCCACAACTTCATTTTTTTCATTAGGGAAATATGGGCAAGATTTGTTACTTAGTTTTCCCTTAAATGTGTTAAGAAGGTTTACATACTATTTATTTTCTTGCAACTCTCATGTAGGAAGGTCATCCCTTCTTTTCCAACTGGAAATGCCCATCATCATTGGGGTTAAGGTATGATCGGATTAATGTAGGCATCTGAATTTTCTTTCCCTTCTTCAGGTCAGATCAGAAATCTGAAGAAATAATGCTCAAAGATGATGTTTCACCAACAGAATAAACATCTACAATCAGTGAAAACTATAACTTAGTCTTTTAAACACCATCTGTTATGAAGTCGAATTCACAAGGAGAACAGTTTGTGACTTTATCTACAACAGAACTAATGTTCTGACATTCCATCCATTATCTAAATCTCTACTGTTTGTTCAACAATAGAGCTCTTTAAAGAACTACTTAAAATATCATCGTTATGAGCTGCTCCAAGTTCCTGGAACATCTGAAGTTTTATTAACAATTTTTTTTTTAACTTTTTGTCTGAATCAGTTTGTGCACAAACAGAAAAATCTGGTATTTGATAAGTTTTTAAAGCCTCACAAAGAAGCATTCAGATAAGTTAAACACAATTAATGATAGTAAAGCACTGATCGTCCATGAGAAAGCATTCAACTAAGTCCTGGTTGCGATCAAAGATGCTTCTAAAATGCTTGTTCCCTTAAGGAAATTTAAATGATTAGGCACAATAAATGTATCTATATCACAGTTCTTGCATGTTTCACTCAATAATCCTGTTTGTATCACTCTGTCAGTGTGTATTCAGGGATAATAGTGAACAGGATATGAGGATGAAGATAAACAGCTTATCCCTGCTAAGACGTTAGGAGGGAGAGCGGCTAATATCCAAAATACTCTGTGCACTGACCAGGAACAGTGCAGTGGGCTTTTACACGCACGCACACACACACACACAAAACAAAAACCAAAAAAACAACAACACAGTAACATCAAAGAGATTCATTAAGTGAAAACAAAGACAATATTACTGGATTCCACCTAAATACTGAAAAACTACTTCTAAAGCTTTAATATACAGCTTCAATCAGGGGTTCTTAAACTTTTCTTCATGGACCCAAATTGAGTAGACATAATCTTTAACCTTGGGAACCATAATGGGCTCATTAAATCATACTAATACACTCAAGACTCCCAAAGAAAGAGCCCATTTTGTGTCCCAAAACACAGTTTAAGAAACGCTGGTGGTAAACATGGAATGAAAAATGATTGTTCTTACAAGCAATGCAAGTAAACAATAAATACAAACAATGTGCTTTATCTTATATAGACATATTTACACAAAGTCTTTGGCTTATGAATAAACTTAGCTCCAAAATAATAATATCAAAACAAAAAAGTGTTGGCCACCAGTGCACAGAACAAATGAAGTCTGGGAGCAGTTCACTTACAATTCCATTCAAGCCCTAAATGGAAACTGCAATTTGCTGTTTTCTTTATTAATAAAATGTATTATCTGGGCCTTCTCTAAGAAGGCTACACTGCATTTGCTTGTACAAATGTTTTGGTGTGTTTTGAACTGACTGAATTGAAAGTGCATTGGGCCCAGCCCTGAAAACAAACAAGATTTTAATGATTATTGTTCCATTTTAAAATTTGGGGCACAAAGAATACTTCAAAACTTCCATCCAGCAGATCAATACATGATACTACAAAAAAAAAATGTGTAAACTTGTAATGATAATAAGCTATTATTGACACAAAGGTAATTTTCTCCGTCTAACAGTAATCAGCTTTGTGTGAACATTAAATGGTTTCAAAATGACTATAAAGTACTCATATATATATATATATATATATAATGAAGCCCAAAAGACGACCAGAAAATTAACATGAAGATGAATGAAGTACAAACAGAATAATCCACAGTTTGGCTGGGTTGTAACTTCAGGTGTTTTCACTTTTTGTTCTGGTACAAAAGTACTGCAAATATTTAAACATCACCACGATGAGACACCCAGCACTCTTAGTGTACTCAGAAAATAGAATGAAAGAAGGAATGTGGGGCCACTGAAAACTTAATGTGCAGTTTATCAAAAGCTGTGGTTGCAGCTTACAAGGAGGAGGGAGACATCTAGAGTGCACACTGAGTACTGCAGCCAAGACAGCACGAAGCATCAAGTCCATGGGAGGGGTCTGTGGTGACAGGCTTAACATTAAGTTGGGGCCCAAAACATACAGGGGCCCACTGGCACTCAAAAAGCTGTACAATAAGCATAAAGGAGTAAAAGGAGTAACATTGTCTCCTCTGTTGCAGTCATCTTCACCATCACTTCCTGATAAAAGTCCTAACATTATACAGGGAGCTGATTTTTCTTGTGCCTTTGTTTGGACACAGAATGAATGCTACAAAACAGCCAGCGCAAAGGGGAGTTAGGACCAAGCAAAAGCAAAGGATCAAATATATCAAGAACTGAACATATGTTCAATGGCTCTTCTTAACTACCCTTTCCTCTTCTGTCTTTCGCTTATGATGACTCAATGAACTCCAGTGCCAGGTCGTAGCAGAAACGATACTGTTCCTGTAGACAGACACAGATGTACAATAAACATATGTGCGTGGTCACATGTGATCAGTTTTACCCCTGCTTATGTCATATTCGTCAAATTTTAATTGTGTATAACTTACTGGAGCATCCACCATGTTGGGCTTGCTGTTCCTCAAGGTCTTCACAGCGTGGAAAACATCGACCACACTTTGTCTCTTGGCCATTTCACAAACAATGCTGCTGGCACAGAACACTCCACTTCGTCCTCCTCCATTTCTACAATCAATCACAATGACACAGAATTATTTTATCTGATGTTTTGAAGGCGTGAAAATAATTAATCTAGCCAGTAAATTCCAAATGCCATTGGACAAAGAAATTTTGGAAGGAAAAAGATGCCACTTTGATTATATAACAAATTTTTTAATGAAAAACAAACACTGCCAAGATAATTGCTCTGAAAATGTATTTATTTGAATTTTTTCCTCTTTACTTAGAATCAGGCAATTTAATGAAAATGTTTTTGAGAGACAGTTTTAGAGTGCTGTGGACTTACAGGCAGTGCACAATGGTTCTTCCTTCTCCCTCCTCTCCCTCGCGCTGCCACTGGTCAACCTGAAGTATCAACTTGAGGAAGGAGCGTTTGGAGGCGGGGATTTCTCTATGTCCCGCCCACCCCAGATACTGGAACTGACGAACCATCAGGTAGCCTTCCTGAGGCTGAAAGTTTGTAAAAAAAAACAAAAAAACTTTCACTGTAGTAGCAAGCATGTAGAAGTGTGGGCAGCAATAACATGCCAGGATCACATGGATGGGTGTATGAACCAGTGAACTAACCCTGGTGAGGTTGCAAACTCTAAAGAGTCTACTAATAACATCGCAGTCCATCGAGCAGGACATACATTCCACCTGGACCGGGCCGTAACGCAGCATGCCTTCCTCTGGCCAATACTGAGGACAACCCTGAGCAAAAAAGAAGAAATTTACATCAGGGCTGATGGCAAAAACAAGTACAAGTACAATTCAAAGGAATTAAGGTACAAGTTCCCATTGTAACATATGCCACTTTTACACGACTCGCACATGATGAACTGGCCAAAAAAGAATCTGGAGCTATCAGCTGTCCATGGTGTAATTATAAGCATTTGAGAAAAAGAATACCAATTAAGTATTTTTCTCAGTTTAGTGTGTGATATGAGTTGCAGGGTTATTAAATGCTCGGTTACAAAATACTAATGATCTCAGAAGAGGCAGACCATGAGGAAGCGATGGGGGAAGTTAAGTCATAGATCACCCACACCCTTAAAAGGATCTGTTTAAATAGTGGTGTAAATCAGAGCTGGTGCAGTTTGTTTCAGCGTTTTGTTCAGCCACAGATGTTTCATAAAGACCGCAGGAAAGTGCCAGTTTATAGAAAAAAGGACATTTTGCATTATGTCTTTGCTAAGTTATGTGTGAACACAGTAATGGTTTATTACTTGTGTTATTTGTTATTGTTTTTATTCTTGAGTGATTCATAGGTCAGTGTTAAGTAGCTTATGTCAAGTAGAACGACTGGACTAAAAATTAATAATAAAAAAAGAAAACAATGAATGAATGAATGAAAAACTGAGAGTTCTTCAGAAAACACGGGAAACAAAAATTTTAGAGAAATGATTGGCACAAGATTTCTGCACAGTTCTGTGCATGTAAGAAAAATCCTCAGAGAAGAAAAGAGGTGACAGAATGCCTTCATTACTTTTCTTCTAACATTGCACACAGCCAAAATCTGGATAAGAAATCCTGAGAATAGCACTGCGTATTAGAAAACTTCACCTTCAGTAGTGCTGCTGCTGTCTGTCAGAGAGATTTCTTGCAGGACAGCAAGATCGCAGCAGTACTGGTGACTGGTTGCCAAATAATGGGTCCATTAGGAGCTTCTCAAAAACTAAGAAACAAACTGTATAACACAAAATATCCAACTATGATGCATTATTAAAGTGATTTACCTGAGCCAGATCAATCTCATTCAGCATCACCAAACTGGTACATCCATAGTCGTAAACTAGACGCCAAAAGTCTTTGACAGTGCTGGGCAAAGGATGCTGGGTAACAATGAATGCAGCGGGCTGTCTGTAGCTCTGCAGAGAGGAGACAACAAAACTGATGAGAGGTTTCCTATTCTAAAGGAGGAGTCACAGCACTATTAGTAAACGTTTAGTAGAATATCTTTATTTTTGTCTCTTGCACTCGGTCGCTTTCATTTACACACACACACGCACATACACACACAGACACACATGTTGAAACACAAACAGCAGAGTGGCACAGTTTGTGGGGTATGAGAAAGCAAGCATACTAGGAGGTGATGTTTCGGATGATCATGCAGTGGGACATAACTGTGAGGGACGAGAGCATGCATGTACATAAAAATACACCAAAATCTTTTATCTACATATCATGGGGTCAATTAACTTTGTGTTCCGTTAGTTCAGAAAATATGTCCACCAAGATCATATAAAAAACACATCTAAAATATATTATGCATAAATAATATATATATTTGACATAATGAACTGACTGAACTGAATGTGAACTGATCCCAGCTTGTTGTGAATGACAATGTGCAGCCAGCTATATGGAGAAGAGGTGTGAATGACTTTAGTAAATAAGGCATTGTAACCACGATGAGGATCTAGTGTCAGGGTCATGTCTGGGATCGGTAAACATGAAACTGGTCGCAGAACAA
This sequence comes from Rhadinocentrus ornatus, assembly GCA_037177495.1. Classification (NCBI taxonomy): domain Eukaryota; kingdom Metazoa; phylum Chordata; class Actinopteri; order Atheriniformes; family Melanotaeniidae; genus Rhadinocentrus; species Rhadinocentrus ornatus. The sequence goes on from JBAMHW010000025.1 coordinate 18,837,019, forward strand.
CACTGAAGCCATGAAACAAATCCAGTATTGGAGATTTAAAGTAAAACCCCATTACCTGAAACTCTTCTGACAGCTTGGTTAGAGAGAGGCCAGAGGTAAGTGACTAAACTTCGAATGTAAACTCCTAAAACTTTACAGCACTTATAATACTCCATTAGCTTGTTGGAGAAAAGGTTTCTCTAAACAACATGTTTATGTTACATTTTCAAACATCTATGAAACTATTCACTTACCTACAACCCACCCCTTACTTTGTAAGGATTATATTTTAACAGAACTTCTCAAAAATACCAACTTCTACTTCTGACTGAAGATGACCAGATATCATTATCTTATCTACTCAATTACTTTCTTTTTCAACTCATGGTATATTGGCAACACACTGAGGTCGTGTCAAGTGTCACCAATGCAATCAATGTTTGGGTGGAGGCCAGAGAAACTAGTGGTCTTTTCAGAACCTGGATTTGTCTCTAGCCTTCTGCTGCTAAAACCACAAACACAGCATCACACAAACAGGGAGGGGAGTATCTGTGTGTGAGTGTTTTCTGTATTAAAAATGTGCAAATGTTTATATTTGACATCAATTCTCCACTTTCTTTAAAGCCTGTATCATTTTCAACAAAAATGCAGTTTGGGACAACATACTTCATATTTATGTTCTATATCAGTGGGATCACATGTGTGTAAATTGTGTTAAAAGCAACACATCTGCTGGACTTAAAACCATTTCAAATGCATTCTTTGAATAAGAAAAATGTCCCAAACTGTGTTTGCTTGATGTGTTGAAAATAACACAACCTTACTTTAGGGGCTTTTAACTTGCTACTGACTTACATCCATCAAAGCAGCATTGATATAATTGCTGCTTTCTCCATCTATTGTAATGAGGAAGGGCAGGCATCTGTCAGGAGGAAGGCCGTCCATAAAGCGGTTCTTGTCTTGGTTTCTAGGCAACAAAGCTATGCTGCAATCTTCTGGCTGAGGCTGGGGAGTCACTGAGTTTAATGTCTGGACACAGACAGAAACATGTAAAGTTATATCATACCAAACATTAAACAATATCTGCAAATGCCACTCGTGAGCACAAGAACTGCTGCGATTAAACACTTGTGTGTTTGCAAGAAGTGCAATAATGAACATAATTTTAAATCATTGTTGTCAGTAAACAAGTGAAAAATTGGATAAACATTAAATCTAAAAAGACATTTAGAAAGTCTATATTAGTTAAAAAGGAGTACTCGAGCGAGTGTCATTTAAGGCATAAAACAAGAAAGTTACCTGGAACTCATCCTTCAGGTGGGACGAGTTGGTCTGGGAGTCGATGCGGATTAGCTCATAAAAAGCTGCTTTGAACTCACACACTGGTATAGCTGTTTCTCCACACAGACACGCCTCTAGTATGGCATCATGGATGAATATATACTGCTCCTGTATATGATTTAAAGCACCCATGTAATAACATATAGACATCTGTCACTTTTTGATAAAGTTCTTGCATAAAATGAAACAGAAATAACACAAACATCTGAAATGAAAGTGTGCCGACTCTACAAGGACTCATGAGAGATGGAGGCGTAGATGAGATGGGATGATGGTTTACTTCACCTCGGAGTGAGTCTGTACGCTCAGTTTCTTTGGATGTTTCAAGCAAATAACAAAAGCTTGAACTGTATAAAAACAGCTAGCTAGCTGCAGTAGTGAGTGGCCTAAGTGTGCTTTGTGTGATGGGTGTTACAAGTGATGTGCATTTACTTGGATAAGTAGAATCTATGAAGGAAATGTCATGTTTTTAACTCCTTTAAAATATAGATTAAATTTACCTCTTACATGAGTTCAACACAAGCAGTGGGAGATAAATTTGCTGACTTCTAGTCTTTGATTTTGACAGAACAAGAAAGGTGAAGCTGATGTTTTCATGAATGAATGAATGGATGATAGATGACTATGCATAATATAGTCACCTCAGCCTGCAAATCTGAAAATTAAGTTTAGTTTGTCTATTCTAAGATGAAGATGCAGATGGAGGATGGTTGATGCAGTCACCTCAGTCTGTACCATGTTGATCCTTCTTGAGCGAAGAGCTTTCACACAGTTGTAGATGTCAACCACTCCCTCTCTCTCTGCCATGTCCAACATGATGTCAATGACTATGAAACAGCCTGTGCGTCCTGCCCCAGCACTGCAGAGTGGAGGAAAAAACCATAATCATTTTTTTTGTGACTGTATATATGTTGACTATGTTTGTTAACTTCAGACATGAATCTAAATCTTGTATAGCGTGTAAAGATATGCACCTGCAGTGGACCACAATTGGTCCAGCAGAGGGTGGATTGGAGATTTTAACTCTGCGTATGAAGGATAGTAGTCCGGTAGCATGGTATGGGACTCCGTGATCAGGCCATCCTGTGAAGTGGAACTGCTTAACTTCCCGCACTTCGTTGAAACCACGCTAGAAAAAGATGAAGAATACTGTATCTCTCAGTAAAAACTCCTCAAACATGTCAAAGTCGCACTTCCTCTCAAATGTTTAAGCAACAAGAAAGATTTTTAACTTGCACAGTACATTTCTGGTTATGAGGCTTCAGAAATGTATTAGAGCAGCTGTATTACAATTTCCTTTCCAGAGCATGAGTAATATATTTTTTTTTTTTTTTTAGCATGAGTAATATTTACATGCTTTGCCCTTTCGAGTCTCATGGGAAGCATGTTTAAAATTGTTTTCCACCCACAAAGGATGCTAAAAAACATTTAGGCAAACACAAAAAAATCATATTTTTAAAGGGTTCCTCAGTTCTAAATTGTTTAAAATAATGCTAAATGTACAATAGAGAACAAAAAAAGATTTTTTAAGGGTAAATAAAATATCACTTACCCTTTCCAGAGTAAATGTGCGAACCACATATTCAGCTAGAGGTTCAACCTCCACAAACGTCACTTTGAAGTCGCCATACACCTCAGCATCATCCGGCCAATACTTATAACATTTAACCTGGTAAACACAAAAGTGCACATCATCACAAATAAATACAGACTTGAATCAAGTGTATTATCTATCTATCTGCCTGTCTGTCCGTCCATCTGTTCAGACATATATATCTAAGTGTATATAAGTAACCATTATAAAGCTTGTACAGTGTGTCAGCATAGGGAAATAGCTGAACAGCACTGCAGAGGATGGAAGAGAGAAAAAGAGCAACTTACCCTTCCAACCTCCACCAGATTGGTTACCATGACGATGCAAGCTGACTGTTCTTGCCACACCATCCTCCAGAAATCATACACCGTCTCATGAACAGGACCTACAAACAGACACAATACTTGTAGCATTACTACGTGACAAATACATCTAATTTATAACTTCCTGGATGAAACAAAAAAAATAGATCATATGGATTTCGGCATGTATTTGACATAGTTGCTGTAACTTACCCTGAGTAGCAATGTAGTGACTTGGCCTCTGATATCCCTGAAAACACAAGGCAAGACTCGTTATTTATTGAAAATGTTTGCATAGTTTTACATGGTTGGAAAAATGACCATGTCGCCATGGTGAAATGATTTCACCTGAAAGTGTTATGACAACCAGTAATCAGGTTTTCATGACAACATCAGGGGGGGAAAATATGGACTAAGCAAAAAATATCTTTAACACACAATGAAATCCAAAGAAGAGTGATGGGAAGGCAAGATGGAGTGAAATCTTTCATGCAGCAGAGGCCCCAGCAACTCAGTGATGAGCATAATTCTATTGATGCACATAAAAACAGCTGCAAGAAGGAATGTGTCAGTGAACTGGTGTAAAGGTTGAGGCCATGAATGAAAGAATCTACAGTGATACTTACATCCCTGTACAGCCAAATCTACAGCCCAAGACACAGGCAGAAAGAACAAGTGGAAGAAAGAAAGAAAGCACAACAATGTCAGTGAGTGTCAATCAGGAAACAGAAAAGCTGCATTGACACAATGGGAGATTGATCAAAAACATGCAGAAAAAAGATATAAATCCAAATTAGACAAATAGAAAAGACACTTCCTGATGGCGTTTTCAGCTGTTATTGTTTGTTTAAGCTCTGCAACAGTTGCTTACCAGATGAGGGAGTGTCCACTCTATTCAATCTAATTTCAGTTTAATGTGAGGGTTGGCATGCATGTAGTAAATTATAGTACAGAAGACCATAGTGTAAGCATACTAGCATTACAAATAATGTAAGTGACTAACATGCAGATGAGAGGTGCAAGAAGATGAAAGGATGGATAAATGAAGATTATGCTATGAGTGAGGGATGAATGGACAAACAGATGATATAAAATTATTTGTACATAGAGAAGGCTGCTACATTAACTAATAATATCCAGTTAAAAGATGAAGGGGCTAAGGTGACTGCCAGGAATTTGAGATTTTGGAAAATATGTTTATAACTTAACATGAAAGACACTGGCAACTGGTCAGCTAAGCTAGAAAAAAAAAAGTCTGAAACTGGATAAAACTAAATTTGGCTCTGTCATAAGGTAGCAAAACCTGTAAGCCTTAACTTTAAAAATGATCATATTAATAACATTAATATTAAAACTGACTAAAAAGCCCAGTGCTACAGAGATTACACTTATTTCCTGGATTGGATTCCTTTCTTATTTTTCCATTGCTGCACTAGAAAATAAATCTACTAAATCTAAACAATGGTAGTAAAATCTGCTCTTGGACTTAGTGTGGCTCATACACATATAATGATAAATTGATAAGTATAGGATGGATGGGTGGGTTGACCTGAAGGAAAACAGCAGGGCTGACATCTGAGAAAGACACATGAACAGCATATGATGTGTTTTGGGGTGTAGCTTGATGCATTAAATGGTTTAATGGATGACTGGAAGACGCAATAAAGGTATAGAGGCCTGACATACGAGCGAGGGAGTGTGGTTTCGTTGGTTTCGTTGGGAGCCAATAGTAGCATTCGATGCGTTTCCACTTACATCGATGTAGTTGGCGTTGATGTAGTCAGAGGATGGGTCGTCATCGATGGGCTGCAGAATAACCCTTGAATGATCATCTGAAGAAAGACAATAAAGAACAATATGGGAGACAACACCAGAAAGAGAGGGAAACATTGTTTTAGCGTGAAACTGGCACTATTTCCAAAACAGATTATGTAATCCAACATAAAAACACAAATTCTTGATTAATTTAGAGTATTTTTGTCAAATCAGTTGATAGTGGGTAGGTCTTCACTGGAAAATCACATTACGTCGTCCTAAGCACCAATAAGAATTAGTTAAGTTTGTTTGTTAACCTAAAAAGATACTATTAACATAATTCAAAATATACAACAAATTACAAAATTATTCTGTTAGAAAACCAACCTGCTCAAGAATAAATTACGTTACAAAGAAGAGAAATAAACCGTGCTGCTTACACGCTATGATGTTCCCATAGCGGTTTTTGGTACGATTTTGCTCTTTCTTGGCCACATCCCAGGAGGCAGACTGTCCCTCAAAGAAGCTCTGTATCACCAACAGCGGAGAAAACCAAAGAAAATAAAATTAAACACGATGACTCCATAAAATTACAATCTCTGAGTAGAAAGAATCGCTCAGAGATTACTTTGCCCTGTTGGCTTTATCTAGTTAGAACAAGAGGACCATAAAATGCTTTGTGGCTCTGGTACTGTTTAGTCATTAAGGCAGACAGTAACCCTAAATTAGGATGCAATTTAACCCTAACTGTCAATTTCTCATTTTGATGCTATGAAAAAACATCAAATCTGGAATCGCAGATTTCCATAAATCTGTGATGTTTATGTTGATCTCTTTAACTCCTGCAACATAGGATCAAAAACAAGGTCATGGTCAAAAATAAATCACTACATTCATATTAACAATAACTTCTACTTGCAACACACTTACTGTGTCTGCTGGTATAACCAACTAAGTTACTGATATTAGCATTCTCACTTCATATTCCTCCTTGAAGCCATAGCTGTCAGATGTTTTCATTAGGTTGATGTGCTGCAGGAGGTCAGCAACTCTGATGGCAGGGTGCAACTGTCCGGTCTGATAAGGAGACTCGGTTCCTTCACAGTGATAGCGAGGAACATCCAGAAGCCTACTGTTCTCGGCTGCAGAGCCACTGTGGTTCTCATCTACAACAGGAACCAAAGTTACAGAGGTTAGTTGTTAATAAAATATATATCTTCATACATATTTTTTTTAATCATTTCCCTCATCATCCAACTAACTGGTAATGACACCACTTTAGACCTTGTCTGTCTATTGTTTGTGCAGGTAACCTCAGTCCCTACACTGTCCAGCCTTGGTTGTAGTTATACCTGGGCAATATGTAAAATACCTTCTACACATGTGCACTATTGTTATATGCACAAATATGTATATGTGTGTGTACATGTATATTATATGCATACTTCTTAAAAAGACTTTTTTCTCTGTACTTTATTCTCATATTTGTCTTGGTATTGTGTCTTTCTTTTTGTTAAATTCTTACCAACCATATTTAAACCTCTGCTGTTGTATAAAGGTACCGTAAGTTTCATGTTCCAAGAAAAAATTCACTCAGTGTATAAACTGTGGAAATCGCACACATTACTACACTTTATACACTACAGCTATATGGCCATCCCTCTATGTGCGCAGTGTTTTGTTTTCCTCGTGTTGTGAAAGTTGATCTCTATTTGTTATGTGGTAAATTGCAGAAAAAAGCCACTAAAAAGCAGAGAGGTATTGAAACATCCCTCCTTTGGGGAGGTAGGTGAATAAACCTACACAAAGGCAAGTAACACATTAGTATCCTATAAAACACTATACCAGCATCTTTTTCTGATGTTACCACAGCAAAATAACATTTTCCTCAAACCAAAGCAAACACTTGTCAGTTTGCTTTCTTATTAGACTCACCTGTTATTGGAACTGCGGGTAATGCAGCATAAAAAGAAAAGAGCAGCAATTTTCAGTCAAATCCAAGTGGATTTTTAAGTTATTCTATATTACAGTGGATGCTTAATGTAACTATTTTAATCTTTTTTTAAATAGATGAAACAGAAAGATGAAGCACGAACAAAGTATGATCCTTTAAAAAAAATCATAAGAAATTAGAATAAACTGGGTCACTCATATTCACAGCAACATAATACATTGAAAAGCAAATAAACTTAAAAACACCACACTCTACTACAGGTTTACCACATTGCCATCTAGTGGCAACAGCATGCACAATTTGTTTACTGTACTTCTACACTCATTGTAACAGTAAATTAAAGGTTAATCCGTCCCAAATAATATCACTTTGGCATATTTGAACATTAAAACTGCACATTAATGAGAATAAAATAATTAACTTAAGTAACAAGTTAGCTATATAATGCAGAAAGGAAAAGGTTTATGGTGGATTGATCAGATTTACCAGGTAAAGGTTTCATTTTGAGTGCATCATCTGTTGTATAATTATTTTTGCATTTTTTTTCTTTACTGCATGAGAGGAACTTAGTGGTGAAATTATTGAAGAACTTTATGGGTGAAAATTTGGGTGCTGTGAAAAAAAGTGAATTAGTAATGCACATTCTTACTGTACAAGTTAATATAATAACTAGATGTTTCAGCACAACCAACTGATTTCTTACTTCTAATTAACTGGCACTATTTATTTTATCCACATGATGCTTTTCTCTGCTCTGAGGACATGTTAGCTCATTACTAATTGTTAACGGTTTGCGAAGCCTTCGTCAGGCCAATTTACAGTAAACTTGACCTGACACTGCCTCTTAATTTGCTACTTCCTGCCACTTTTTACCCCTCTGTGAAGTGATTGGCCAAGACAGATTGTGACTGCAGCTTTCACTCCCCATTAGAGGCCATGAAACAGTTAATTAACACAGTTTGGTGGCGCTGTGGTTGCAGAGCCCTTAAGGTTGTGTCAGAACTCTGCATCATGCTGCCGTGTTAACACTACTCTAAACTAAATATAAACACATTGCAGTGCAACACTGGAGCTGAAGAAACACCCAGTTTGGTAAAAAAAAAAAAAAAAAAAAAAAAGCTACAGCTTTCATGCTTCAGACAATCAAACTAAGCCTGGGGAATAATGCAGATAGTGGATACTCAAGCAGACTTCTTAGATCATCTGAGCAGAAAACTATCAGCCAAACCACGGGCTGCAGGCACCAAATTGTGCAGTGTTGTCACAGATTTAATCTGCAGTCATTTTGAGATTGTAATATGACAAATTTCCTCCTTTAAAGCCTCAATTACTGTCAGTTTTTGGACTCAAAATGGCATTCCTAAAAACAAGTTTAAACTATGGAAATAATGAGATCTCCAAGGGAGAAATATGGTAATTACTGTGAATATCAATAACTCTCAGTAGGAAACAGAAACCATAGCTGGAAGCAGGATTGATTGAACAACAACAGAGGATAATAGATGAAGTACTGGACAGCTGAAGGTACTAATACCCCCCGTGAGCTGGTGGCAGAAGTCGAGATATATAAACAGTACACACACAGCTTTGCCATCCTGACATATTTCAGTCTATTACTATTTGAATTCATTTTCATAATTAAGTAGTTTGTATATCTGTGACACGAGCAACAACATCCAACAAAAGACAATGTTTGGAGAAATTTTAAATCAGCCAATCTATCAGCTACATCAAAAACATCATAAGTTAAAACATTCCAAATATTAAAGGGCGTAAAGGAGACTGTTTATGTGCCGCAACCACATTTGGCAACATTTTTTATCAAGACTGGGGATCTGACGCACATGGACATACATGCCAGGACAGCAAGCACAGGGGGTATGTGATGGTGATGGGTGATAACTAGAGGGTGTCTCAGTGATAAATGTGACATATCCAACAACACTAAGAATCTCACCTAACACAGCAGTAGGAACCAGAGGATCGTTGGGCACTGCAGAAGGAAACACGGTGAGGAAATAATACTAAATTTTAGGCTTTCTTAACTGCGCTAACCTGATATTTTCTATTTCTTTCATGCAAGCATCTAGAGTCAAAAGGCGTATGCTCTATTCTGGTGCAAACACTGCAATTTTATAATTATATTCATATATAGAAGCATCTCAATGAACAATGTACATGTGCCCCATATTCCTTTTTTTGGCTTCAGAATCTGGTAAAGTTTCATTGATGTTTTCACTTTTTAGTATACTATTCTTTACAAATAAAACCTAAATAATATTGATTAAAATAATACTTCTTAAAATGGGTTTTTAACTAATAAAAATGAAAACCTTGCTTTATAATATTTGGTATAGACAGGAAAGAAAGCATTTAAATATGTTACAAGTAGATAAAAAAATGTAAATTCACCTTAACTCTTAGGCATGGTTTCTTTTAATTATAGAATTAATTATTACTTATGAACCTACATCTGTTATTGTAGTTGTGAGAGTCCATAAATGTCACAGCCATAGGGTCATCTCCGTGTAGGGTGCTCTGGTCAGCGTAGCTGCGGTCCATTGCATTCACCATGTGTGTCATTTCCTGCCTTGTTGTTCCAATGGCGTCTTTACGCTTTTTAGCCAGTTTTCTGTTAGGAGCAGAGAAAGCCACAGTCAGGAATCAAACAAACAAATGCACAAATCATACAGATCCTGCAGACTGCAGCCTTACTAAAAATCTTAATTTTTAAACAACCCCCAAACAAAACTAAAAATTTGTTTAAATGTAGTGTAAATGTTTGGTTTTTTTACATTTACTTTTTGTTTTTCATCGTAGACCAAAAGAACCCAATGTATTTATTAATTTTTATTGTCATCTTTGTTCAGTTTGTCGTGCATTTCAGGCCTATAAATCATACAAATAAAGTTGGGAGGGGGCAATTTATGTCTAATAATGAGGTAAAAAATCTCCAGTTTATCAACTAATTATTTAAAAAAATATTTAAAAACTATTTTTCATAAAGATAGATAAGAAGAAATCTACAAGAATTACACTGGGAGTAAACCTAAACTGGACCCCTATGATTTTCTATCTCTTAGACAGCAACGCATCAGGAACTACAGTATTATTCATCAATAACTGATATAGCCATATGGTACGGGATCACGATAAACAATAAAGAATTATATTCACAAAGGAGCCTTGTGTTAAACTTTCCAGAGGCAAAAGTCTTTTTGGGGGATTTAACTTCTGAGGAAACTTTCCTCCAGGTGCTCTTTAGAAGAATTGGATGCTATGTCTCTTGACCAAAGATAAAAAAGCCTGTAAACCAGGCTCTGATTATCAATGTTCATGGTAAAACCTTTTTACTTCTGTGATGGCAGCATTAAGGATTTTAGAGCAACACATACTGCCTTAAAGATAATTTTGTTAAATGCTGCAGGTCTGAAATCATTAAATGGATGAATAGTAACAGATTAAATTAAGCTGAGGAGACTAATTGTAAATATATTGGGTTCAAATGGTCTGCCATGCATGTAATAATAGTACAAGTAAATGTAAATGCACCCCCCCCCCCCAAACTTTTGCTGATTTGATGTTGTATAAAATTTATTTTGACTGGAGGCTGCTGGATGCTGACCTGAGATGCAGAGTTTAGAGCCAATGGAGAAGGAAAATGAGAAAAGAAGAAAGGTGGGTAGCAGAGAAAAGATAGGAAGGAAAGAGGAGAGACCAAGCAAGGAAGGTAGGCAGCAATAATAGGCTCAGATAGAGGAGCATTGGGAAAGACCATCTACTGAATATCAAGCAAAATAACCTTTTACCAGCAAGTAGCAAAAGGAAAACCTTTATCAACCACGGTGTCACACAGCTGTCAGATGAAAATTCATAATGCTTTATCAAACTCTACTCTTAGTTGTGTGAAACTTTGTTTCTATAGATTAATTAACTTAATGTTTTTTCATTATTACTTAAATAAACACAGTAGAAATTTTAGTTTAAATAAAGCTTAAATAAAGAAATCTTATGTTTCTGGTTTTCATCTAACAGCAAAGATGTATTTCAGTTTAGAGTAAAGTGACATTAGGATGATGGGAGTCCACAGAAAATCATTTACCAACAGCTATATGAGTAGTAGGACTTATGTCAGGGAGAAAAGGGAAAGTGTTTTTGAGGGAAGACACAACTAAGAAATTACTTTTTATATTTCAATTTCCATTTTTTTCTTCACAAATCGTGAATTGTAGCGTGAATTGGCATTGCTTTTGATTTCAAGAACAGGAAATGAAAAAAAAGATACAAACATGAGTCTCATCATTGTATCAGAATCAAAGCATCGAGATATCACCTTTAGATTTAACTCTGTCAGTGTGTTCAATTTCTCCATAAGGCAGGGAAAGTTTTTTTTAACAAGACTTGATATGTTTAGCATGACAGAGCATGCAGGAAAATTGTGTACCCAGAGCTGTAGATTTGCATCAGTTAAAACAACATCAGTGAACAGATTGTGTGTTTTTTAAGAGTCACTAATTATTCACTCAAATATGATTTAAACTCCAAAATTAGCCTGCAACAAAAACTGCAGCTGGCAGTGGTAACGTTATGATAAACGAAAGAAAATTGTGGTTGTTGTCAAACTGATACAATACACAGCTCTGACTTCTTCCCAGCAAACAGACAGAAAGCATGCTGTTTGTGTATATTTTACCTCTTTACCCTTAAATACACCAACTCCACCTCTGAGACCACACACACACACACTCACACATAAACTCAGCAGAAACAAATTTAAATGTTGGTAAGGTGTAACTGTGTTTGTGACTGAATTAGTGGGTCGTTGACATGGAAATATAAATACAGGAGAAAATTATGTTTACACATACATACCACTAAATTGTGTATTTATATATGTATAGAAATGAGTGAGAAGAAATAAACAAAGAAAGGAAGCTGAGACCAGATGAAGAATGGAAATCTATTTGAGCTTTAAAAAAAAAGATTGTTGTGGGCGGCTGTAGCTCAGGAGGAAGAGCAGTCTTCTTCTTTCCCTGACTATATGTCGAAGTGTCCTTGGGCAAGGCACTTAACCCTAGCTTGCATCTTGATGTGCCAATCGGGTATGGGTGAATGTGACAAGTAGAGTAAAGTACTTTGAGTGGGCATGCTGACTGGAAAAGCGCTTTGTAAGTACAAGTCCATTTACAGAACTGACACTGAAATCTATTAAACTGATTTTATGTTTTCATGAAACACTGCTATTTGTACTGAACCTAATGATCAAAATTGTAAAGGTGCGCCAAAACATCCTGTTATTCACCTATTTAGAAACAACATATCTAAAAACATGAAAAGTACTTCTAATGACATGGTTTTATTTAATTTTATTTTAAGTTTTTTTTTTTTAGATTAACTAATTACATTTATAGTCCATGCCAGGATCAAAATAGATAATTATCAGTCTGTGTTTTTGGTCCAAGAGATCAGGGCTGTGTCCGAATGTGCACCCTACTCCCTACATAGTGCCCTATATAGGGATCATGCCATTTTGTAGGGGTGTCCGA
>JBAMHW010000025.1:18849589-18862740 GCA_037177495.1 Rhadinocentrus ornatus
CCTACTCCCTACATAGTGCCCTATATAGGGATCATGCCATTTTGTAGGGGTGTCCGAATGTCCAAAGAGAAAAAAGTAGGGCACTCAAAATGACCCACAGTGCATCTTGAAAAGTAGTGAGCATAGATGGTCCCTAGACGGGTCAATATAGACCACAATGCATTACGGGCAGAAGCTCAACAAGGAGGCAAAAATATATTTTTTATTGAATAGATATACAACAAAGAATAAATGCAACATAAGAAATAAAAATATTTAAAAACAACTTTGGATTGGATTTGGAATGACATCTTGACGCGTTGTGGTTGCCACGGTGACGGCTGGTAGTCACGTGGTTTTCGGCGAGGGAAAAATATGCAGCTTTGTTTCCGAATCGCCAAGACAATGAGTGCACTATGCAGTGTTCTATATAGTGCAGCTCTATGCAGTGAACGAGGGGTTAGGGAGTAGGGTGGACATTCGGACACAGCCCAGGTTTTTAAAGGCATTGACAGACAACAATGAGCAGAGAGTAAAGAACCCACAACAGAGGAAGAACCACCACTTCAGAGTCAATGTCTCCAAAAAAGATAAACAACTTGAGTTGCACCATGGTACCTGTGACTTGATGGGCAGATGGATGGTCACATGACTACATGCACACAAAGAGCTACAAGTCACAAGTGCAGCATTCTTTTTTCAAATAACACGCTAAGGCCGGAGTCGTCACACTTTGGCCTGCTATTTTCTGGTTTAACGGCCAGGGCTGGCCTTCATAAGCCTGCTTCGGAGCAACTTTGGAGCATGTAGAAGACACCAGGGCCAAGGTCAATTCACTATCAGTTCAGTCCTTTACATAAAAACTACCATTAGTCATATTTCAGCATCCATTTGTTTCTTATTGGATTTTTAGAAGAAACCATGAAGATTCTCTCGTTAAAAGCCATTTTCAAAAGCTGAAAGTTTTCAAAATATAAAACGAATAAACAAATAAATGAATAAAATCCTGAACTGACTGACATGAAAGTAAGCTGACCCCCACCCTGGTAAGGCGTCAATGAGGATGGCTTTGGCTGGTTGGTCAGAGCTGAGAATGTGTTTTGTCTTGAAAAAAGTATACTGCATCTTTAAAAATAACAACAACTAGCCACTAAAAATTCGCCCAATAAGATAACAGCAGCTGGGTAAGCTGGTTGTTTACTTACAGGTAATAAGAGTATGAATAGTAGGTCCTCCTGGGGTTGTGAGCCAATCAGAAAACAAAGAATGAGACACAAGGGAATATGCAAATTAGGACAATACTGTCCTGTCTCAACCAGTAACACCAAAAACAGAAGAAACACCCTTTGATCACTAAAACTGAAGGTTCATGCAGGGGGGGTTGCTGTAACAGCTATGGGCTTTATTTCTTAAAAACTAACAAACAAACAAAAACAAAACGTAAAAACCAAAGTTCAATGCTACATAAAACTACAAAACAAGCTTTAAAAACCAACTGTAAGTACAAAAAGGAACTATAAATATCAACCTATCATCATGCAGCCTTGCTCTCCTTCATTTCTGAAAGAGCCAAATAAAAATATACATGCAGTATTTTAAAGCTACAACTTCTGTGACTTTATGGCCCTAATTAGAAATTTAGCCCTAATCAGCCAATGACCCTTTTTTATATATATAAAAAAAAATTCACTCCTATAAATGTCAGAACTGATGCAAAGCTTTCCAATCTGATCACCAGGCAGCTCGCTTCCTGTAAAGCAAGCATGATGTCATTGCAATGTCATCATGTCCCACCATTTTAAAGATGCAGTATTGTTCAGTGTGGTAAAGGTTTAATGGTGATGAAGATTGATCTCCCCAGAAAACTTTATAGAACAGAAAACTACTAAAATCTGCCCCCATGTTTACGAGGGCAACATAAAATCACAAAAAAAAAGTCATTCAAGACTTTCACATGTCAAAGTTGTGTTACGAAATATGTAAAAATATAAGCAAAATGTGCCGCTCTTTAAAACAAGTGAAACAAGGCTTTCTGAAAAAAAAAAAAAAAAAAAAAAAATCTGCCCCCAAAAAAGCAAAGCTCTCATTGCAGTCAACACCTGCTCAGTGTTTATTTCTGGACAATCCTACAAGATTTTTTTTTATGTAATCTACTCTATGCATCATAATAAAAAAAAAAAAAACATAATAATGCATCAAAATTTTTACCCAGCAGTCCCTTATGTGTAACCATGTAATAAATATTTCTGGCATAGCCTACACCTCCAATTTATAAATACAAGCTATAGATTAGCTGTAAAGCTGCACAAATATCATGCAAAATACACTTTTTCCAATTTTTGCAAAAATATATTTAAAAAAGGAACTTCTATCCGCAGTTTATGGCAGTCAGATATAATTACACTTTCACACTGAAGTTGCAGCATGAGGGCTGGCTCACATAAATTCATTTAGCAAATTTAAAATAGAAATAAGGAGGTCGGTGCTGCAAGAGAAAACTTCTTTGATGATGAGTAGTCATTACAGTTTGTATTTTAATGTCTAATTGTTTTTGATTTACTGGCGAGATCATGACTGGCTGTGATTGCAAGGTGTGGTTGCTCTCTAAAGAGTGTAAGAAGTGTTACTTTCATGGTCAGGGGTAATGGCTTAAAGAAGATTCTGTAAACTCCTGTGTGAAGTGTGAAGATGAAATTTCTATGCACTCAAGCTAGATTTCAATGGACAGGTCAGAGGAAAAAATAACATTTAGCAACTGTCAGTTATTTATATACATTTGTACACTAATGAACATGAGACATATCAATGTGCACACACACACACACACATATGAGCAAACACTACACTTAACCTCATTGTAACCCATAAACTGGGATCAATACTGAGCATATCTCATATAAAGTATCAGCTGACAAGCGTTGAGCCAAAAGGAAAGTACTTTTCACTGTATTACAAACACAACTGTTAGGCTAAAGATGTAAAAACTCATGTGCATGCTTTATTTTTCTGATTTAGCTTCTGATTATATTAATAGTGTTACATGTGCCTTCAGATATGGTTCTGCATGTTTGGCCTGAGGTCAGAGCTATACTGTTTGCAAATATTTAATATTATTCATGGATGATGTTGCTCTTAAGCTAATATCCATGTATCTCAGTGAAAGTTGATGCTGAAAAACTAGTTGTGTACTCTTAACAACTAGATTTATGTATGACAGAAACAAACCTAGTTGTTAAGAGTAAGCATATTAATTTATGAAAAATAAGTGCTGAAGATAAAAACAAATGCATAAAATCTGTTAGTTAATCTTCTAACTTCTGGCCAAAACAGTGTGATCATAAAATAAAATAAATAAATAAAAGATGTGTATAATTTAGCTGCTGGGTAAAACTGGCATTTCCATGCTGTAGTGGAGATTATCCACCACATGGTGGAGCTGTGCACCAACTTAACACAACATGGCTAAACTGTAGCAGCTAAGAAAATGTTCAGTGCTATTATCCTAGATGATAAAGATTAAAAAAGCATAGAGATGTTTCTCTTTTCCTTGTTTAACTATACCTGTTCATGACTGTTTTGTCCTTGCATTAAATCTTATCCACCTTAAACAAGTGACCTGAGCTTCATCACTTTTAACCTTTACATACAGTAGGTCTGCTTTGTTGTGTATCTCAAGCTATTATTTGAAATTTTGTTGAGTTTTATTGCTTTAGATATTTACATTGGAATCTCTTTCTGTTTTTCCCTCACACGCTATTTATCTAGTTTGATTAAACATCTGTAATATAACCTCTGTTCTTTCCTCCATTAACCTGAAAAAGTGAGTCAAGAGTTTCTCAGAGTGAACGCTTACATTCATTTCAGGAAATGTTTTTAGCCTTCTGGGCCTTAAGGAAAGAAGTGAACAAACTGGTTCTGGGGGAGATCAATATTTAGGGCGGATGGATGGAAGATGGTGTTACCAACACAAAATGATGGATTTGGGAGCACATTTGTGTCTGTGTGTTATTGCATCTGCATACGTGTTGGTCTCTTGTTTCGTATTTGCTGTCTTCAATAAACCCTCCATCACAGCTGCTTTAGGGGTGAAGTTCAGGGACTGTCACTCACCTCTTCTTCACCAACAGGATGGCCACCAGCACCAGGAGTATGAAAACAAGAACACCAGCACTAATTCCTGCGATTTTCACCACACGATCAGTCTGTTTGGCAGGGTCAGGGATGACTTCAGGCTCTTCTGTTGCACCTATGAATAATAAAAATAAAACAACAGCTAAATTGCATTGTCCTTCAAGATTATGGTTATCCCATACTTATAGCTGCGGGGATACAGAAGAGAAAAAAAGGGCACATCAAACTTTAGAGAAAAAGGCAAAACATAGAAATAAAAATTGAAATGTGTAAGTATAGCCTAAATATTGTTTTTAGCTAATTGTGCTACTTAGTTTTATATCCTTGTTTCTTGAGCATAATTAATTTTCTTAGGGAAAAAACATGTTACTTCATTGGCAGCAGAAATTCTCATTTCTAAAGTTTGGCCCTAAAACCATTTATGATCTGGGTTTTCCTACATCTAACCTTTGTTGAAATAATCCACCCCAAACTCCGGTTGTTTTAAACAAACTTCTGGTAAATCCAATTAGCCAAATAAACCAAATCAGTTCGTTTATAAGGGCCTATTCTTGTTTATGAAAAATTGCTCTCTGCTAGTTAAATAATGAAATGTAATGTAAAGAGCCTTAACACAATTTCTTATCTACAAGTCCTCATGGTGACAACGTATGCCAAACTAAACTTTTGTAAATTATTTTTGTTTTGACTAAAAATGCGCTTACGAAAATGCCAAACATTCAGAGCTTTTATGTATTAATTGCACATAAAAGTAAGAGAATTGTAAGTAAAATGTCTTCGTAACTTAGTAACTATCATTGATAAAAGCAATGAGCAATTTGTTTATCAAAATTGTCTGTGTCTTCATTCAATTGAAAATTGTTGACACTGTATACACTCAAAAAGCACTTGAGCAACTGGTTTAGCAAACAAAAACAAAGAAAGATTTTCTCACCATGCTACTGTAAATAAAACGTTTTGTGAAATAAAAATAAGCACAATGATGGCTGCAAAGTGAAGCATTTTGCTTTTAAATTTACGGAAACGTGTTTCCAATCAATCCAAAAAACACAATACATCTAAGTTTTAATATCTGACCTGTTGTTCAATTAAATTCTCCAAACTATCTAAATTATGAGAAGGGCATTAAATTTGGTTTAAATTTCAGTTCTACGTTGTTTAACAACCTTTCTGGGGCTAGTTTTACTGCATCAGAATATTTAAGAGCAGTTGTTTCATGTTTGACTCTTTAACATAAAGATATATATATATATATATATAAAGAAACTCTTACTTTTTCCCTCCTTACAGCCAAAGAACATGTACAGCTTTGTAAATAAATGAAATCACTCATAATTACTTGATAATTAATGTACTAAACCAGACAGCTATGCACACTCACTACATCCATTTCCAAATGTAATCTGTTAGCAGGGAAACACATAAATTCCATATATAAATAAAGTAAAAAAAAAAAAAGAAATTTGTCTTTTCAACCTTTCCGTGGTGTCCTGCTCTCATTGGGCAATGCTTTCCAAATGCAATTTGACAGTGGTTGTCAAATCTTTCTGTGCCAGTGTCACCATATATTACTTGTAGTCAAAATCATTTCTGTTCCTAATGACTTCAGAGAATTGACTGAACTGCCTGGCTTTGACTTTTTGCAATATAATTCATCAGTGATGTTACAAGCAGAGTGCCCACTGTACAGGAATCGGTCCATCAGAGACAGAAAGTCTACAGAAATACAAAAAGCATTTTCAGGCTCCAGATCTCTAGTTATTGATCTGATTTCATGGAAACAGAATACTTCATACTGCAATGTAAGAACATTAATGTGCATTATGATTATCCAAATAATCCAACTCAAAGACATATGTGCAAAACTCAACATAATGAAATAGATCTATCAAACTATAATCCACTTTAAATGCTGAACATCAACTAGATAAAAAATAATCCCACCATCCCCCATTTTACTGTGTCATTTTGGTGATCCTAACAATAATCTTAATAAATAGTTTAGCCATTGAAACATGTACTTATGTAACAAGCAAATATTGTATGTTTTTAGGTTTTATTTTTCAAAACAAGGTGAAATGTTTGGTTATATTGTGGGCATTGATATATTTTAAGGATGATGTGTGTGTGAGATAGCGAAATTGTTCATTCACTAAAGTACCTTTAATAGTTTTTACACTCAATCACAATGAGCATAACCTATATTTTGCTTTTGTATGACAGGCAATACTTTTAAAGACTAATTCACTGATAAATTTTAATTACAACAGATGTCTTTTGTTATTTTCGTCACAATATTCAATGTAGTATAAATAGTTTCTTCCTGGTCACATTTGAGTAGAATAGGAACATTTCAATTACTTAATTTTTTACATAACACTTTTATGCTCTGTAAATTGAATCCAAGACAAAAAATAAAAAATAAATGCTGTGCTAAAGTTAATGATATCCCGTTAGCTTAGTGGAGATATAAGAACTTAGACACAAAGTGAAAATTATTTGGAAAACAGAAATGCCCCTAAAATTTTGTTGTACCATTGCTTACATTAAACTAATTAAAATTGTGCTATTTTACAGCACGCATTGTGACTTCTGATTAACAGGATTTGGCTTATCTGACAGCATTAATAGATTTTTGCTTTAGATTTTTTTAACTGGAAGTTGAAGCCTTTATATGAACAACTGATAACAAATTTATTGTGTTATGTTGAAAATGATTTACATATAAAATTGCAAGTTGCCCCTCCTTACCTGTTCAGTTTAGCATGTGTAATGATGCTTTTCTTAGGACATTAGGGTCAATAACACGTGTCTGTTTTTTTTTATAACCATCAGGCCATGTAAGCAGTAGAATAGACAGCAAAAAAACAAAAAAACAAACAGAAAAAAAAAATAAAAATAAAAAGATGATCTTTAAAAGCTTCTCAGTCTGACCTCATAATGTTGGCAGAATGTCAGTAAAAATGATCCAGGTCAATACACTAACACACACTTACCCTCACAAGCGCACACACAGCACCCTGAGGCAGAAATGACAATATACAATACCCCACATGACCTAATAGGACCACCATCACTTAATCCTCCTGCCTGAACGCACGGTTCAGTGCACGCACACATGCAGAGAGACGACAGAAGAAAGGGAAAGTCGTCTGACCTCGCTCTCCATTAGTGTGTTCGTCTCCCTTATTAAAATAATATCAAATCCTCTCATAAGTCTTTCAGCTTGACTTAGACTTCCTCAGGCTAGAAGGACAGAGTGTCAGCTTGTTTTAGCGGCTTTAGGGTGGCCACCTGTTCTGGTAACTACGGCTATGAGCAATTCTTAAAATGTGATGACCCCATTTCTATTTTACTGTAAAAAATGTGACACCTTGAAAGGACCAATGGAGAGCACGTTTTATCTATCCAAAAGCCATGTCCTGGCTTCATTTTCTATTAGCTTTAACACTTCTTATGGGCAAGACACACGGGAGGCGACCAACGACAACGACGGGCGAAACTCATCGCCACCCTCATGAAACCGAATACATGGGACGCGACAAACAGCAGCAACGGCAGCATGATCCCGCTCTGAGATCGCTTTTCTCCAAGAAATTTGACTGGTTTATGATCTTGAAGGGAATTTTGACATTTTCAAACCAGTCTGTGACAAAGTATGATGGATGAACAGTCAGAATATTTCAGGGTTCATCCAAGTTTACAAAATAGGTAACAGCATCGTAAATATCATCATTTGATGGTCGACCTCAAGCCTGATCCAGATAAATCCAGAACATACATTTGGAGAAATTCACCCTGCCGCCACACAGCTGCCTTTGTATTTAGCCTGAATCTGTACAATCTTTGTCTGAAGTATTATAAAGAATGGGAGAGTGCTTGCAGACTACGCTGTCTAGCCTGCTCTCATTGGTCAGTAAATAAAGGACCTCGCTGGTTGGTTGTAGTGCCAGCGACAAAAATTAAACATTTTCTTGTTTTGCGTCGCAAGCCCCGTGTGCATATCTATGTGAATGAGCTCAACATTTCACATGCACGAATGTCGCCTGTCGCTTGGTTGGAGCACGGCAGCGATTTTCGCCTCATCCCGCAGGTTTCATAGAAAATGAATGGACAAGGAGCGACGTCGCCTCCTGTGTGCACAGGTAGCAAATAAGTAAATCAAAGAAAATCAAATCAAATTTTAGATTGACATGATGATGTGTCTTTTTACAAAACCTCTCAGTTAATGCAGCAGTTCTCATTCTTTTTTAATTACAAAAGCACCACCAACAACAGAATTGATTGCCTTCTGAGTTTGTACGGTGTCCCTTCATGGTTCTTTACACAAATACTTAACTTAATCAGCAATAATGATTTTAGAAGGACTTTTTACTACTGATTGCACTCACAATAATGTAACTTTACTGTGTGGTTTGATGAGCCTTTTGCACAGGGTCAAAGCAATTGAAACAACACTAAAAATGCTGAGCTAAGATGGCTAACAAGGAAAGAATTCAGGTGCAATGACACTTTTTTGTTTACTGCATCTTAGTTAATGCTTGGTAAAATTGTCATAAATCCTTTAATTTACTTATTTTTAATTATGTGTCAAATAATTGTCCTGTTATACTCTGTTATACTGATATTTACACCTTAAATATGTAGATAGGTTGAAATTAACAGAGATATAGTTAAAGCTGAAAAGTGACCATTTCCTGCTTTTTCATTTCTATTTGCCAAGAAAGTTTTACAAATTACTGGCCAAGTAAACAACATAATGGCTTAACTGTCCTTTGAAATTTAACACTGCTCTCCATGCAACAGTGACAGATTGTCAGTTTTATTGAAAACATATATGTTTTTGTTAATCTCTGTTCTTTCTGTTCTGAACACAGCTGAGCTCTGATCCATCAGCCGCATTTAAATGCATTTAATTGTGTTTTTTTGTGTGTGCGCGTGCTTGTGTGCGGTTGCCCAAGGATTATCTCCACATCATTTAAAACACGTATGATAATCTACAAGCATATGGCTACTGGTAAAACCTGGCATTTATAATGTGTGCACATACAGATGTTAAAATTACACACCTAACATTAAAATGTTTTGTTGCTCTAACATGCACTATATTATAATCTGAACATCAGGGTTTTTATACACAGTATAGTTTATCAACACAGTTTATGAATAAAACAAACAAAAAAAAAAACAACTGAAAACTCACACATTTTCTCTGGTCTTCTTTTAAATCAACTTTTTACATCCTGAGCCAAAAAAAAAGATAAAAATAAATAAATCCAAACAATAAAATTGCGTTCTTACGTTTAGCTGCCAGCCTCAGACACTGCGTCTTAGTTTCCTGTAGAAAAACAAATGGAAAATTCTTTAATTCAACGCAGCAATGTCAACAGAAAGTAACTGCATATTCATCGATCTTAGACGTAAAATGTTTCATATGAGTTGCTCAGTATTTATTACAAAACGTTGCAAGCTCTAATATTAAGTTAATCAGTGCATCTCTTTGGTTATGCGTAATATAGTTTATTTACTCAGACAGGTGACGTGTAAAGTTTGGTATGTGTTTAGTGTGTCTTCAGATAAACATATTTATTTACCCTCTCTGTGCTACTGACAGCTTGAAGGTAGATGTTGTAGTTTTTCCTTGGAGCCAACGGTGGATTCCAGAAACCCTAAGGAGCACAACGAGAAAGGCAACCCACTGATTTCTCGTCTTTTTTCCTCTTTTAAGAAAGATATCAAAAACTGATATCTGACATTTCAGTTATGTGTCACACAGGTCTCTATATCCCAACTGGAAATCCCCTCATTAACCTGCCACTACTCCCTAATACAATGTTTTCTGCTATATCCACTCTGGGTTTATTTTATTTTTATTTTTTACCAGTTTTGATCAGAATTCTTTGTGTAACCTCCGAAACCAGTTCCATTTGTAGTTGTGAGTAGAACCATTGTAATCAAAGATGTAACATCCTCAACCTGCCTCAATCCCCTCAGCAAAAATGTTGCTCCACACATACCATCCGAAACCTCAACATCAGCTCCTGCTCTCAAGCTGAACTACTTTCCTAGCTGTCTTAACTCCATCCCCAGTTAACATAAATTACCTCGTCAGTTAACAGTTGGACTACTTTTGGCTGACCAGCTCTCAAAGTCTTTGTAACATTACGTAACCTTGGGAAAAGCACTTCCTCTAATTCCTGTGGACTTAGTTTCACTGAGGATGAAAACAAAAACCACTTGTACTAATGCATTATATTACAACAACATAATTCCAGCTTTATTTGCCCTCGCCCTGTTTTACTGAATGCTGTTAATGTTTTGCATAACATAATATTTTTTAAACGTGCTTTTTGTTGAAGAAAATGTGTACAACATAAAGTACACATAGTGTCTATAATTTTGCAAAACTGATTTAGTTATAACTGTCTTCCATCTTCATCAGAGGTGAAGAAGACAGAAGACTACCGTTGAAACAGATCAGGTAGGCTTACGCTAAAACACAGCAACAATTTTGAAAGCTCTTAACAAATGAAACTGCCTTTAATCACCACAAGCACTCGTTACTTGGTAAATAAATAAATAAACCCTGAATCAAGAATGAGAATGAAATACAACACAATTCGTAAAACTCCCTCTGCCCCCTTCTGGTGATAATTATTGATACCAAAACTACAAAAGCCACCTTTCAGTAATCTATCATTTCTATTTGAAAAGGACATATTTTCACTTCATATTTATTTGCACAATGCACACTATAATTCATTTATTAATTTATTCTCCATACCCACTTTACCCAATACAGGGTAACAGGGTGGGGCTGGAGCCTTGTCCGCCTACTATCTGGCACAAAGCCTGTCAGACTCATGATAGGTTGTTAATCCATCAATCCAACACAAAGATGAACAACCACTCTCACATTCACATTAAGTATTATTTGTATTTAAAAACAACTTACCTGATATGTCCTGTTGTCCCCCACAGTAAAAGGGAGAGGTTCAGGAAGGTTACTAGGGGACAGCTGGGCAGCATAATAATATGGGGATCCACCACTTGACGCACTGTGGTAAGAAACTGGAACCTAGGTACATTAAAGACAGTATGTTTATATTTATAAACATTAACATTTGTGTGCATAGTCCTGTTTCAACCTAAAATGAACATTCTGTTGGAATAAAAACTAGAAAACCTTTATTAATTACCTCATAACAGTCAGAAGAAGCCTGACGACGTGTCCGCTGAGGATTCACTTCCTCCACCACAATCTGGTATGCACTGTGGACAAAGAGACCACACAAGTACATTTACAATTACAATTTAATAAATAACAGATAAATGTTAAATTAGGAGTACAGTACATGTGACAAAAGAAATACCTTATAGGCGCTCCCTTAGCTTGAGCAGGTTTAAGGAGGACAGTGATGGTTGTTGCGGTTTCATTAAGAAATGCCTCAGACACATCATATTCATCTATTGTTGGTGCTAAACAGAGATGTAGAAGTGTCATTCCGTTATCTAAATATGATGCAAATATTCATGTAAATAACACAAGCTGAAATCTGTCTTTTACCTGAAATATTAGTAGTTACATTAAGCGTGGCTGCAGTACCAAACCCCTTGGAGGTAGATGCTCGTATAGAAAGGTGGTACGTGACACCAGGGTGGAGCTGAGAAAACATGTGATGGGTGGCGTTCGAAGGCAGAGACACCGTGAGTCCAGGTCGCTGCAGAGGCACTGAAGGGTCAAATGAGCGTATGCCACTGTAGCTGATCTGAGGGAAAGCAGAGAGGTTTTAATAAGCAGTTTTTAATATTCATTCAAGGGAGCATGTTGCTAGGTTGGCTCCTACAACAGCTCTCTTAACTGATGGTACCTCATATTGTATGATGACTCCATTGGGCTCAGCTGGTTCCTTCCAATAAAGACTTATTGTCTCTTCAGATGGAGTGGCTCTAAGTGACTGGCTGGGAACAGGACCTGGAACTGTTTCCACAACAAGAGAGACAAAATCGTTCAATGCTCATGCAATCAACAGTAAAATTCAGTTCTGCAAATGAGAGAGGTGCAACTAAACAGAAACATAGAGAAAGCCAGCAGGATGCAGTAACTTAAAATGTAAATGAGATGTGCACGACAGCACATCACATTTGATGTACTCATTTGTGTGTTTTTTTTTTTATTAAAACCAATGTTAAGAAGGCTAACATAGAAATAAAAGGAAAGTAAATACATTAAATTAATTAAACTCAGTGTATTTTTGCATATCTCACCATCTTCATCAGTTTGTATGATGGTCTCATCACTCTCTTTCCGACCCTCTGGATTGGTCAGGATCATCTTCAGACTGACATTAGTGTAAGGAGGCAAGTTTCCCACCAAGTGGCGTGGGGCTAAAAGAAAAAAAAAAAAAAAAAAAAAAACAAAAAAAATTAAATTTCTTTTTTTTCTCTCTCTATATATATATATTCATAACTTATTAGACTATAATTATCAGAGCATAAATTAATATTTCCAAAGGTGTTTTGTCTCTCTAATTGATTTAAGATTAAAAATTATTTTTACAACAGGTTTTCTCAATTTGGTCTTGGTGAATAAACCAGTATAACCCAGTCATTTGAACGTGGTGTGTTTGAGCAAAGAAATACCTAAAACATGCAGGGCATGAAGTCCCAGAGACCACGACTGTGAAAGAATGATTTTCAGAGACAAATCCTCACATTTTAACCCCATGGGATCAAAGATTTGTTGACAGTTGAGCTTGAAAATGAACCTACATGAGAGATCGATCATGAAAATAAATGGCCATTACAAACCTGTCATCCAGCCATTAGGTTAAGGCACTTACAGATCAATAGAAGTCCAGGTCAAACGTCGTCAAGTTTTCCAATTATACTTGATTACAAGTTTTGAAGTACATGTTTGATATATACATATATATATATATATATATATATATATATATATATACAGCCCAGAACTACATGGAAGGAGCTGGTCAATGACCTGAAAAGAGCTGGGACCACCGTTTCCAAGGTTACTGTTG
>JBAMHW010000025.1:18865797-18890255 GCA_037177495.1 Rhadinocentrus ornatus
AGAAAGAAAGAAAGAAAGAAAGAAAGAAAGAAAGAAAGAAAGAAAGAAAGAAAGAAAGAAAGAAAGAAAGAAATTAAATAAAGAGTGCAAAAACAGAGCAATGCAAGAATAAACTAAACTGTCTGGAAGGAGCGAGGGACAGATAAAGGAGCAGAGAGAGAAAGATGAGGAGGAAAGAGAGCAATAGAGAGGTGGAACACGCAGAAACGATAACTAGGTTGGAATGTGGCCAGAGTCAAATGGGACCAAGTCCAAAGGCAAACCACAGAGCCTGCCTTGTCGCTTTCCCCTCCTCCGTTAGACTGACAAATGGCTGGATTCATGTTCAAACTAAAAGGCTTTGTTCTTCACAGATGGAGCTTTGAAAACAACAACAATACCAATAAACACCAACAATAACACCAAGGACAGAAAGCTTCATATCAGCAGAATCCAGAGGCTGGAATTAAAAATGGCAAACAAAAGGAAAGGAAATGAAACTAAATTAAATAGAACTGTGTTAAAGGCAGCACAACCATGTTCCTCAATATGAAGCATTAGAAAAAGTCTACAAATGCACAGCTATACTGTAAAAAGCATGAAGAGAAGAGAGGAAAGATTAAGAAAAAGCAGAGAGGAGGAAAAGGGAGAGGATCGGTGGGGGTGAAACAGAAAAGGTTGACAGGAGATGCAGCTAAATCCAAGTTAATCTGTCCAATTACTTCTTCATAATCCTTCCACTGTCATGAAACGTACTCCATTCATTCACTCTCTACATCCAATTTCTCTTTGCATGTCCATTCTCTTTTTCCCAGGTTTAGGTACAGAAAAGGTAAGCATTTTTGCAGCGATATGTTTAGATTTACACTTGTGAGTAACATGAAATAAAATTTGACTTGGCTGTGCAACCTTTTAATATAGCAGTGACAATGTGGAGAGTTTGCAATGACAGTGGCCGACCACTACAGAACTCCCTAAAGGGGCCCCATCTCCACCTCTTGGTCTTGCAGCGAGTAGCCGTGCATTTTATGTAAACAAACCAGAGAGAGCAGGTTTATAAAAATGAGAAGTTTCATATCTGGCAGTGACAAACGAATGATAGAACAAACAGTGGAGAGCGAGAGAGCAAGACAGTGGTGAGTGCAGACAATCCTGAGGCTAATTTAGCTCTGAGCAGTTCAGTTTGTCCTGATGACCATCTGGGTGTCACCAGGCTGAAAATAAAAAACAGATAACTTGGATAATATCTAATTAAAGCTATCTAGTTCAGCTTATGTGTAAAGCTAAGGTTGTTTAATTCTAGAATTTATAGGCAAGAAATCTGATATGTACTACTAAAGTTCAAGAATGAAAGTTCAGTTGGTGTTTATATTTTATTTTCTATGTCCAGTTGGCTTTATGCTTCTGAAAACTACTTCTGTATGTTCTGTATTGTATGTAGCTGTAAATGTAATTTTAAAGGGTCATAATGCAGTTGCATGGGTGTTATGTGTGTGTGTGTGTGTGTGTGTGTCTAACCTGCCATGGCCATTAGGTTTCAGCAGAAAATTCAGGATTTGGATTAAAAGCTACTTCATCATCTACTTCTGTGACACACACGCACACACACACACACACACACATACACAATCCTCTCCACTTCAAGTCGATTATTTTTCACCCTTCAGACAAGAGCACTACATCACCACAGAAGAAAAATCGAGAAAAGTTGATGTGGTGAGACGGTGTGCGCATGAGAAAAAAGAAAAATCAGAGAAGAAAAACTGCAAGCAAGATGTGAGGATAAAAGAAAGAGGAAAAGATAAAATCCTTCCTCATCATCTCTACTGCTCAGCAGAGTGTATGATATCTGCTTAGGTTATTATTAACTTTATTGGTTTTTAATTAGACAGAGTTTCGTGCGGTGACATGCTCGGGCTTATGCCTGACGTCTGCGCACAGGTTTTCCTCTGCTAGTGTGCATCCATGTCTTCATTATAGTCTATTAAAGTAAATATTCAGAAGACTACAGGTGGCGGGATCAGACAAACCTAACCAAACAGAAAAGGCAAAGGAATCATTACCATTTAAATAACATTTCTGCCCCATGCCTGTGTGTGTCTTGTGCTCATAACAAACACAAACACACTCAATCTAACTCCAAGGGGGTGTGTGTGCATTTGCATATATGTGAACATAGCAACAGACATGACTTTAGATAACACCCACTTAATGTCATTACCAACTAATTTCTATGTATATTATAAATTCATTTATAGGAAAAAAAAAATTGTCCAGCTCTAATAGCATTGCATGCAACATTTGAATTTTATATACTCATCAAGATGCTAAAAAAAAAAATAAAAAATCCCACCTGGATTCAAGATGCAGGAGCCTATTCCAGGGATAATTTATAGCTATTTTTCAAGCTAAAGCTGGACAGTACAATGATGTTTAATCAAACAAAGACAATACAGTTAATACAGGTATAATCTAACACAAACCATTGACCCTGTTCTGTCTGAAACCTTCCGCACAGCACTCAGGTTTGCATTCACATGCAAAGCAAAGCTGATGTGATCTTTTGAAAAGCCACACAAAAGACATGTTGGTCAGACATGTTTCCATCAACTGGTTTGAAATTAAAAAACTGAGCGGTGTTGTGTCATAATAGGGGGGCAATAGAAGTTATGTTGCTCATAGTTGTAATTCAGTAGAAGAAGCAGGATGAAAATAAATTTAAATTAAAATACAATGAACTCGAGAGGATATTCACATAAGAAAAAAGGAGCGAGTACTTTTTTTTTTTTTTTAAGCATTGTATTAATCTCTTGGTATAACTGGGAAAGTCATTAATGTTCGCTGTTTGATAGATCCGACAGAAAACAGCTACTATGTCATCTTATTTTAATCTTTGCCTGGTCAGAAATATTTTGCGTTTTCTTTCTAGCTTTCTTTCTTTTAGCTTAGCCTTAAGGCTAATAAATTATAAAGTTCACCTACAACATGGTATAAAAAAATCAATGTTTGAATAGTACCAACTATGATCAAAAAGATATGTCTTTTGAGGTCTCTTTTAGGAAATGGAGATGAAAGGTCATGTTATATTTTTCCTAGGATTATCACTGGATTTTTATTTTGTTTAATGGCAAAAAATTCAAACATAAAGACAAAGTTGATTTAATTTGCAACCCTTTTAATGTTTGGTTTTGTTATCAGTCAATCATGTGGATTACAATAAGTTGATGTCTTTAATGCGATGTGTTCCAGCTTCAGTGAGAAGAAGATTAATTTCCTCTTCCTGTCAAAGAGGAAACTCAATACATGAGTCGCCTGAACAAGTCTACGACTTCCTCTCTGTTAATAAACGCACACTGACACACATGAGTATGCAACCATTCACACATTTTCACACATAAACATACACACACAGGTTGGCAGACATCAGTCAGCCCCTGTGGTTATGAGTTTTCATCTCTTTCATTTTCATTCTTCAGTTTCATCATTCTCTCGCCTCCTGCACTCTCTTGCACTGCTCCTATTCTCTCTTCTCTCCCTTTTCCAGTCTTATTGTTTTTCATCATCTCTCCATTGCTCTTTTATTCAGTTTCTCATTTAAGCTCATTGCTTTTATTTCTGTCTCTTTCTCTTTCATATCAACCTTTTTTTCACCCATGCCGACTCTCTCCCTGAGGCTAGCTGTGTTTATATTTCAGCCGTTTATTTCTACAAATGTCAGACAGTGTTTCTGCCCGCCGTCTATTGATCCACAGAATGAAAGAGTCGAGGAGAAAGAGGCTGTGGGGAAGCCAGCCACTAGGAACGAAGAAAAAAATAAAAGAAATATAGAGGGAGGAGCTGAAGATATAAAAGAAAAGAAAAAGAAAGCAGGGGATGGGGTGAAAGAAGTAAAGAAAAAGTAGGATAAGAAGTGATAAATGATGAAGAAAGCCTCCAACATTATAATCAGTCTTTCTCTCAGATCCCTGAGTAACCACAGACTGATTCACTCTTCCCTCCTTTCTTCTCCAATTCCACCCCTCACCACTCCTCTCCTCTGCCTGCCTGCTCATTGTACAAATATTTTTCGACCAACTAAGATATAGATACCAAGACAAAAAGAACAACAGCCGATCGACATATCAATAAATAATCAAGCAAGATAGGCAGAAAAAAAAATTGTGTGCACAACAAGATTCAAGTAAACTCAGGTTATATCTGATTTTCTTGCTAAATATGATCCTCAGGTATAGAATAATTATTATGGGAAGCTGTTGATGTCCTACCTGCACATTTAGTTCGAGTAATGAGTGGTGGTCCAGGTTTGCCTGTCCCTCCCTCTCCTGGTCGGGTCAGTAACACTCTGATCTCATATTCTGTGTCTGGGTCCAGGTGCCATAATTTGTAGTTGGGAGAATTTACAGCGTGAGTCTCAGTCCAGCTGCCTGATGTCATTCTGTACTCAACCTAAAGGAAAACAATATAAGACATGTTAAAATTGTGAGTATTCACTCTAAATCAATAATCATGTTTAGAAGGCACGTTAATGTATGATCGAATTATAAAATGCTTTACTAAAGATTTACCTCTTTTAGTATAATAGGACCATCTCCAAAAATGGAGTTAGCGTTGAGCTGAATTAGAAGGTATGTTGGGCCGACACCTAGCAGCTGAGGTGGGGCGATGGGGTGTGGAGGCTCTGAGGAGAGAAAACAATGAAGAAGATAACAAAAGATTATTTGAAGGTGTTTCAGAAGATGGAATAAATGTTAAAACTAAGTCATAACGGAAGTGAGAACAGAAACACAGCTGTCAATGTGATACAGCTGACTTTCAGTGCTCATATGTCATATTTGCTAACAAATCATTTTAATAAATCACCACAAGTGAATGATAACATTACTAATGGTACAAATAAGCAGGGGCCTTTCAAGAGGTTATTACACCACCCTACAATATTATGATAGTTGAATATCTTGCATAGATAATTTTTTCTCCATGTATGGTAATGCAGAAGGCACTTGAACACCCCCTTTTAAGCCTCGGTGCAAAATGCTGTTTTCTGCTGAAGAAAATGCTGTAGCCCATGGGTTGCCAGTTAAATCCTGGCCTGGAAAGCTCATGTCAATGTGTCCCTGAGCAAGACACCGAACCCCTAATTGCTCCTGATGGGTCGTGGTTGAGCGCCTTGCATGGCATCTTCCGCCATCAGTGCGTGAATGTGTGTGTGAATGGGTGAATGTGACGTACATGTAAAGCACTTTGGATAAAAGCGCTATATAAGTACAGACCATTTACCAAATGCCCCTCACTGAAACTTCA
Source organism: Rhadinocentrus ornatus (assembly GCA_037177495.1). Classification (NCBI taxonomy): domain Eukaryota; kingdom Metazoa; phylum Chordata; class Actinopteri; order Atheriniformes; family Melanotaeniidae; genus Rhadinocentrus; species Rhadinocentrus ornatus. The sequence continues at coordinate 18,871,078 of JBAMHW010000025.1, forward strand.
CATAAAATTATTTCTTTCAGCAGCCACTAAGTTGCAGCAGCCGTTCCATGCATTGATCTGAAACAAAACAAAAAACCCCATCCTTTAAAAAAAGAACTAACAAGGCTTTTTATTGGGTTGTCATTTCAGGCAAGTATCAGCCATGGTGGGTGACACTTTTAGTCATTTTTATTTATAGAGTATGTATAATTGCTCACTTTATTGGTTAAAATAATGCCTGCGTTTTTATTCAGTGCTTTAGATATATCGCAGGTTTGCATATGCCTTGATTCAGACATGACAAGACATTAAAGAGCTCAATGCTACTGCAATACTTTAAACCCGCACAAGCACAAGGAATACTTGTCAATTCTCTTCTAGTGAATCCTCTGGTAAATTTCAAATCAAGCAGCACTGCTACGTTCCAACATGACATGGCAGCTCACTGTAGCATCCACCTGCAGGCTCTGAAACATGGGACTGATATTTACTCTTCACTCCCCAATATCTCTGAGCAAATATTTTTTGCAAGGAGTGAGTGGGTCAGAGCCTAAAGACCATAATCTGGCTTCTGCTTGTCTGACTGCTGTTGAGATTTTGCCTGCATATTTACAAATTAAACTTGAATGTTAAACTGGAACAAGACAGGAGATTAAATAAAGGTGTCAGTAAGAACTAAGCAGAACTGTAAAAGTAAATATTGTACACAACATGCTTAAACATAACTGGGATAGATGACAAGTGGTTCATGTTCAGCCAGAACTGAGCAAATATGTTTTAGCTGGACCGCTATCCCCAAACCACCTATTTTTTTGTTGCTCCTACCAGCTCAATCAAAGATTAATCCCTTTACACATACATACGCAGGTCAACACATATATTAATCACTCTCTACCTGTGTGGACTGTGATGTGTCTGACATACAGTAAATCATATAGATTTATTTCTGACATACATCGTCAAACACACCACCAGGCAACATTTTTTCCTGTAAAAAGTGTTCTTTTAAGTTTTGTTGCTAGCTTCAAACACAGCATATCAAAGTAAGCACTGTATTTTAAATTAAATGTGTGTGCCGGTGTGTTACTGCTTATGTGGCTCCAATAATAGTTATATTTTGCATTGCTGTCACCTCTTTTTTACCTTGTGTGTGAGTATGTGTGGCTTTTTTATGTGCTGAATGTGGCTGTCAGAGGTTCACGCTGGGAAGATTCCTTTTAGCAACAGATGAAACAGTAAAGTTTGACAGCACACGCACGTGTGTAAACACACACACACAAACGCACCAGTAGATGAAGCTGAATTTAGATAATGAATGTTGAAGTGACTTCAGAAAACCGACTATGTCAACAATATGACAGCTTGCAACACTATAAAAAACAAAGTAAACAACTTGATGATTAAGAAGAAGATAAAGAAATAAACTCACAGATGCATTTTTAAAGTATGATAAGCAGGTTTGTCTGTTTGCAGCTTGTGTCCTGAATATACTTACAGGATACTGTGTGCTACTTAAAAATCAACTGAATATCTAAAAGATAAACAACAGACATAGAAATGAATCTTTATAAAATAACTGGGTCATTATGTGACTCAAGAGGAAAAAAAACAAGAGCTGGAAGGAGTTCACGATTTACATTTTCTTCTTTTGAGTTCCATCACTTGTCATTTGTACAGTTGACCTAAAAAAACATAACAAATCATCTGTGGTGTTTTTGCAATATTTTATGGTAGGTTTGTTGTCTCCATGTTTTTATTATTAATCACATGTGTGAAACCTCTCCTCACTTTTTAGTTTTTGGGTTAAATATAAATGATAATAACAAAACAAAGGAACACTGGGAAAACGTCAAATACACTTGTCATTGCTGACCTAACCCATCTGTATGATTAATTTATTTTTACAGTCAATAATAAATAGATGTTTTGGTAGATTTTCTTACTTTAGCTTTATAAAACAGTGGATGAATGTATAGATAGAGCCAGACTGAGTGACAAAGAAAGACAAGAGGAAAGAGGGCATACAAAAAACTTCATTGGCGCCCACTAGGCATGTTGTTTGTTGACCATCGTCAGCATCCTTGTCAATAAAGTTTAGCTTTTACAAACCACTGCTGACATCATAGGGGAACTAGCTGGAGGACATCTGACCCTACAGAAGAGAGCGTGTACCAGTGTGTACGCATGCGTGTGTTTAAGTCATGGAAGTAGGTTTTCTATAATGCCTGAAGCTCCACTTGTCACTATTATTCACGTGTGTGTGTGTGTGTGTGTACAGATGATAGGTTAAAAAGGAGAAAAGGACATTTTAAACGTGGACCATTACATATTAAAGACAGCTATATGAATTGAAGCCAACTGTGTGTTCACATTAGACTGATATATGTGTTTGTTTGTGTTCATGTGTGACAGTAATATCACAAGAGATTTCTAGGCCATTGGTTGGGTTTAATGCAAGCTGGCATGGTGAGTGTGTGTGCACATGCATGTGCGCGTAAGATACAAGCTGGCGTGATGATGCACTCTGTCACCATAGGAACCAGAGGGCATGGGTTTGTTAGAACTTCTCTCTGACCAAACTTAAAGAGACACACTAGTACATGTACACACTCAAATACACAGTCAGACTCTTTTGTACCTTTCATGTTGTTTATCTGCTTCAAAACTTGTAATGGTAGGGCTGCTGCTTGCCATAATCCATCCATCCAGTGCAGAAATGTGTGTTGGAGCGTTGGCACTTAGGGCTACTGAACCTGTTTTAGTTAAGACTTTATCTGTGGAAGTGGGGTTTAAAAGTGGCCTTCAGGTATGAGATCTGATTTGTAAGCGTGTTCATTTGTTATGAAAAAGAGACATTTAATTAACTGTCATTGTTAACTAAGAGGATTAACCAAATTTCTTGTGAGACAAGAAAAAGAAAATCAAATGAGTGCTGTTTAAAACATCAGCTTGTGCTCTAATAAATGGTTCCATTTCAGTATTTTCTGCCAATTTGAAGCTCAAAAAGACTGAAAATGCAAGTAGTGAATGCAAATGTTTTTGCATTTATTATTTTGGCTGTAGTAAATACCATTTATGTATGAAAATCATCTGGAAATCCTGTGACACACCTCGCCTGCTCCCCCTTCTCCCATCTGCCTACAAAATGTGTTTCCTCTCTCTGATCTTGACAGATTCAGCACTTGATGATGGCCCATCTTTGTCATCTACATGTTATAAATATCAATAGACTATGCTGGTGAGTATCTGCACCGAGGCAATCTCACATCTCCCAGCGGACCACTTTTTAGGCTTTGAAGCTGAAACCTGGGTTTGTGTACCACTGCCAACTATTTTTAATGTATATAATTCATGTACCTATGATTTTTTTTTCCTCTTCATCATATGCCTATCATATCATGATTCCCTCAGTAATATCCTGCTCCACACCATTCTCTCGCTAGCCTCAATCTTATAATAAATATTAAAGAGAAAAATATTTAGAGTTAAAATATTACCAACGCAGCTTAACTATGTCCATATTCATGGTCATCAACATCCTGCAGGAGCCCCAAATCTCCAACATGCATACTTTCCAAGAAGCGAAATAAACATATTCCCCGTTTCTTTGATTTCTATCTGGATCCCAAGTCCCATCTGATATTTCTAATAAATAAACATGAAGTTGCTCGCTGCCCACATGTGTGCATGCAGTCCTGATTCTTTCATTGAGATATCTTTCTAAAAACAAGACTGTAGACCAATATTCATAACTGACAATATCCCTTACACCTTTCCAACCATCAGTGGTGGCTGTAATTCCAACCGATGGCTATCAAACAAACTGCTGTACCTTGAATGACTGTGGCCTGAATCTATGTTCATGTTTGCAGATTGGTTCTCTTTTCATGTTTAGACATGTTTCCTGCTGTGCAGATTCATCATTTTTCTCTCTACTTTGCTTTTCATATTGCAAAAAAAGAAGTTTCCAATAAATAAACATTAGCCAGTTATGTATTCTTACCAAATCAGCAAGATACCACTAAAAAAAGTGCATTTCCAAAACTGACAGAAGAAAGAACAAATTGATTAATTTCTAGAAGGAATCTGGAACCCCAGCAATGGCAGTGTTAAGGTCAAGTGACAGAGACAGCTGAGCCCCCATCACCAGACCATTATCTGAGATACAACATTTATATTCATATTTATGATGCTTGCTTCTACTTTGATTTCTCATTTCCTTCTCCTCTGTCATCTCTATGCAGAATAATAAACATGACTCTGCTGTGCTGTTTACATATTCAGACATATTCTTGATTCTGATAAGGTTTCTTTGGATAATGAGCTGACTATTTACATTTAACTTTCCTTCAGCATCTCCACGATTCTCTTCGCACCCCCGTCTTCCATTCCCCCCTCCCTCTTTTCTGTCACTCCTGTATCATTCTCCCCAAATCTCCTTCTCCTTAACCCCCTCTCTTCCTGCCCTCCTACTCTGTCTCTCCCTGGGAGATGAATTGAATATGTAAGCTATTGGATGTGGATGAATAAAGCATCCCATCTCAAACACACATTGGTGACACCTTATTAACCACATGTCAGATGCGCATGACAGCTGGAGCACACACACAGTTTCCATTCACGTATACTCACATACAGCCTATGCAATGTGCACACAAAGAACAATAGAACTAACTCACACAAACACCCACCCACACACAGGCGGAGCATGTGCACACACATTCAACCACAAGACTGGCAAACACGCATCTACATAAGCTCACCTCATTAGTCTAAATTGAGTATAGGGGCTTATATTTAATCAGTCAGACAGGAAGAGAAGATTTGATTGGAAAAGAAATTTGGCATTTCCAGAAGTCAAATAAAATATTATTCATGACTTAGAATATGGAAATGGATTAAGAAATAAAGAACAGAAAACTCTATTGGACTTCACAACTGACCATTTGCTTAAAAACTCAGTGTACAGTTATAATGCAGTTGAAGTGTGGTAAATGAACTGCAGCGATTTGCATCTTATTCATTTGTCTATGAATTTATTTACTCTTTTACTCACAAACTTACTGAATTAAATATTTATTCTTTTTTATTAGCTTATTTATGCATTTGTATTAATGTTTGCTGTAAAGGTTACCATTTCCATGACTCACATGGTGCATGGCTAACTAAGCATATCAAATTGTGGCATTATGGTACTGTTAGCAGTCACACGTCTTCTATGCGGCTGGTGGAGATGAAAGTTTACACTCCAAAAAACTTAACCACACTTCAAAATGACATTTTGTTTACCAAACACACCAATATGTTCTATAAAAACACAGAAAACACCCAAGTAGAATTATCACAGAATAAATTATTGATAATTTATGTCAAATAAAACACCACTACCATTATATAACTAACATAAGACAGCAATAAATGTATAACCTTTAAAAAGATACTATGTCTTGGAGTTGGATAAACAGCTGGACTTTGGTTGGACCAAAACAATTTCTGTTAGCTTGAGGCTGTGTCCAAAATCACATATTTTTCCAATTAATGACGTATCTATCCATAGACTGTGTTTTCAAGCAGATAATGGAATTCAGTCAATTGAAGCTATCTTCCAGTGTATGGTAAAGCTCAACTTGACTTGGTTTGACGTTTCTCCACTTTGCATTGCGCTGCAAATACATAGCAGTATACCTTTAATATAGGTGGGAAAAAGAAGGTAAAAATATGAGAAGAAAAAAGTCAGGTGTAAAATACTACTGTTAGCTTAGAAAAATTACCATGGACGGGTAATGAATTCACAGATGTATATGCATAGATGTGTGATCCGTACCCACAGATGGGATGTCAGCCCAAACCCAAAATAATAAGACAAGCCAAGTCGTGCAAATATAAACCATGTTATGTAAAAAAGCCATTAATAATCTAGCTTTAGAAGTTGATGTTGTGCTGAAGCCTACTTTTGTTTACACTGTTTGACTTTGCTGACCCAATAAATAAACAGAATTTTAAGCTGTAGCTGACATCCGTTGTCCCCTTTTTTCATTATGCTCATAAGGAATAAAAATAGCAACAAACAATGTTTGCAAAGGACCAGTTGACTTCCAAAAACACCCAACCATCTTTCCTACTTCCCACTAAATGCAACCTGCTGATGCAGGAAAAGTAATCACAAATTCAATATAAAATCATGGTAAAAAAACAGAACAGAATAAAAACAATACCGTTGACAGCAAATGAATTACTATAAACTATTTCCAAAAATAATCCTCACCTCTGACAATCAGACCTGCAAAGTTAGACACCCCGGAACCGCGATCTGACTGGGTGACACAGCGGTACAGATCTTGATCCTGATTACTGACTTCTTTAAGATGGAAAGAGGCAGCAAAGCGTCTGTGGTTGATGTTTTTGGTAAGTGCCACAGGGATATCGTCTCCGTTTCGCTTCTGAAGAAAAGACAGAAAAAAACACATAGATGAATCAGATGCTGCAGAGGATTATCTGCCTTGCTCAAGGTCACAAGTCAGCACTGGACCAGACACACTAACATGTTCATATGCACATACACACACTTTCACCCCCACCTTTGTTTCACTGACAGCAGGTTTGAAGGTCATGACTACAATAAAGCCATAATAAAATCAGCAGCTATTAAACTCTTAATCAAGTTAGCAGCTAGATGTGTAGCCTGGAGTCACTGTGTGTACGTGTGTGTGGGTAAGTGTAACACTAAATAACTGCATGTACCAAGAGTGACACATTATGTACACTCTTTCTTCTCTGTTTGTCATAAGTCTCTATACCTGTATGTACTATATTTTTATTTTATCATAGCTGCATTCATCAATACACAGAAAATGTATATGTGGCTAATTTTGCAAATACTGACTGATTTACACTTTTGATTTTCAAAGAATTTTCCAGTGAACCAACCTGTGATCATGGATGGTCTCATGTTAAATAACTATTTCAACCCAAGTGACAAAATAAAGATGTCAAAACATAATGTGTTCAACAGAATTTTTTAGGACTTTAATATTTCTGCATCTTTCTTTCTATAGTACTCCTAACACGATTTTTAGCTTAAAATAGGCAATTTAATGTTGGGGTGAGAATCAAATAAAGAAAGTTGCATCCTCCAAAGTGCAAATAAAAAATAGTTTTTCTTTCGGGTAACTTGGGTATCTCAGTCATTCGCAAATTTTCTTTATCTATGAAAGAATGACTGCAAATGTCACAAAAATATCAAATAAGTCATGTTTCTGTTATCCTTTCTATTTTCATCCATGGGGGACTTACTCTTCTGTGTTCCAAGACTGATAAAAAATTTATTTTAAGTGATGCAAATCAAGTGTTCCTTTTTTGGGGGGAATACAGTTGGTTTCTTATTTGTCCAATACCTAAACACAATAACATTGGTTGCATCTGTTGTTCAACATGTACACTGTATGTGTCTGTGTGTGTGACGGTACCTGTAACCAGAGTTTGTTGCTTGAGGTGTCTCTTCCGGTGGCAATACATTGAAATGTTGCATTTTGTCCAGCATTCACCTCCACATCCCCAAGACGCAGGAAATGAGGGGATTTATCTGCAGGAAATGAGGTCAAACAAATTAAATCAACAAATTAAAAAAATTTTTGGTTTTATTTTTTTTTTTACTTTTGAAAGTGTAAATGAGATGCCACGGAGCCTGGATTGTTACATACATTTCAGACCACTGTGCTACCAGAAAGACTGTTCAGTTGTATTGCAATTAGATATTATTAGAGTCACAGAAAAAAAAGCACAGCACTGAATTGCCACAAGAGGTATTAGCAATGTCAGATTCAGTATGTGTAATAGCTTCTTAACCACTATCCTAAGACATTAAATAAGCAGTTTATATCCAGAAGACGCAGTTCAACGATGACATTTTTATTCTGGTGGTGTTATTGCAATGACAGATAGAAGCTCCGATGGTGAATGAAAACACACACACAAGCTAACACTCCTGCATTCATGCAAATGTGCACACACACAAACCTGTGTCCAGAAATGCAGCTGTGAGAATGAATGCATCCACTGTGGAGACTAAGTACTAATTCCTTTTCAAATACTTCTCCTTTCTGATAAGAGTCCTGCTGCTTAGCCTTAATAGGATTTGGGGATGCTCTTTTTTTTAATGTGATCCAAAATTTCTGGTTTAGGTTTAGGAATATGTTTGATCTATCAAGTTCCTCAGGAAGGAGACACCTCAGGAATACCAATACTTCACACAGTGTATAGGAAAAACATATATCTTTTTCCCTTTACTTCTAATCAATATAATCTATGACAAAACATCATTGTCCTGCATAATACCAGTGCTGCTTCTAGACAGATGACCAAACAATTCTGCATTATCTTGCCATCACGAGGAGCCTCCAGGAAAATGTCTGTAGCTTTAAATTAACAGACTCTTCTGTTAACAGTAACAATCAGAACTCTTTTTCGCCTCTAGCAATGAGGAAACACCCAGGCCAAGGAGAGAAGAAGACCTGAGATGTAGCAAGGATTTTAAATGGATCGCAGCCCTTCTCTTTTTCCTGTCAGTGCAGAGACAAGACAGCTACTGTTCACTCTGTGTGTCTGTGCGCTTGTGGGTTAAAGGGAGAGAGAAATGCTGAGTGGCCAGAATCTTCTCCCTCCATGATTGCCATAATACTGTCTCATTTCCCGCTTCACTCTCCTCTTCCTTCTTTCCGTTTTTTCCCTTCTCACAGTCTTTTTTTTTTTATTTCTCTCATTTTTCTCATTTTGTCTTTCTCCTCTTGCTGCAGCTATCCTTTCCTGTGTCACCTTTCCACTTATCTACCTATTCAGCTGCAACAGAAACCATCCCAGGTACAGTCTAATTAGTGGCCAAGCTATCAGCCTCTATTCAGCGAACTAGGACTAATTGCTGGCATGATAATGACTCACCGCATGGGTAGCTGAGCACTTGAATGTCATCTATGGCGATGAAGCCAGCTTTGCTGTCCGAAACCTCTGCTTCAAATATAACCTGAAAAAAGAAAGAGCAGATTAACCTGTTACTATCTTCATTATTAGCCCAATAATTATTAAACTTGTATAGAAGGAAAAATAAATATCATTAACAAAAAGATATTATTAACATAGTGCATAAACATAAACAACTAAAATGATACATATATTAAAAATGCATTTTCTAGTGGTTAAATGGTAAAATTTCATTTTTGCCAAATCACAACTTGTTTAAATCCTCTTTAAATTAGCTGATGAGGTAAATGAGTCGGTCTTGGAGCAGACACAAAGTCGGTGACAGCAGCTGGTGATGCCTCAGAATGCCTGAGTGCTGCTGCTGGATTTAAACATACTGTTCTACAAGACTAGAACGATAAATGATAAACTTCCTTTGAATCAAAGTAATCTCTATTGGTTCACAGAAAATGGCTGCCATGAAAAGAGCAACACAACATTACTCAATGAAAGACAATAGAAACGTTATTCTTATTTTCATTCGTTTCTATTCAGCTAAGAGATCTTCCAAAATATCCATTTTACCTTTGAAGCCTACTCTACAAGTACAAAACAAAAATATCAACACACCTCGTGTGTTCGGTGCACAATTGCCCCCCTTAAAGGAAATTGTTAAAAGGATGGTTTAAGGTTATAAAGTACTGCAAACAAGCAGTTATCTTTGTTTTGATTCATCTGGGAATGAAAATGCAGTGTTTTTCACTCCAGCTCATCTGTGTTAAGCTGATTACTGGGCTTCCCTAGTCACTCAACTGATAGCCTACTTCTCATTGCAATGGAGGGTCAGTATGAAAGGGGTTTAAGAAAAACAATGCATGAAACATATTGTGAGTTAATCTGATGTATGCTAGCACACTGACATGGAGGAAAATAACCAATCACGCCTCACTATCTGAACTACATGGCTTACACTGAACAATATCAGCAAAAGGTATCAGGTGCTTCATTTCCACTTCTGTTTATTACTATGGACTTCAATAAAGATGATTATCTTCAATGTCATCAAGCTAACTCTTCTTCACTCCTTCCTCCTTGTTCATTGGCCCTCCATCTCCTTCCACTCTCTATTGTTCGATCAACATCCCCTTCCAACTATTTCCTCACTAATTTATCCTTTTCTGTCTTTCGCTTGGCATCTGTGTCCCTACACTGTTTACTCAGACTCGAGCAATGTAATAAACAGAGAAGAGAGGTGGTAGCCATCAAATAGAGAGGCAGAGGGGGGGAAGAAAGTAAGGGTGCAAGCAGTTGTTGTCATTCATCACCTGTAAAAGGAAATCTGCCCTGAACTGTTTACCCATAACTTATCATCTCCTGCTCGTCACACTCTCCCTCTCTCGGTCTCCCTCCCTTTCCAATCTCTCTTGTCTCTTTCTCCTATCATCTTTCACTCATAGCTGGCTTCGGAGCACAGCAGAGAGACAGCAGCTGACTTTTAATACCTTTATCTCTGCCTGCATTGATTGTCAATTGCATACTTGTGTACTTTTCTTTTTTAAACAGTATAAATAGAGCTTCTATGTAACCACATACAACAAAAACTGAGGCAGTTGCGATGGCAGCCCATCTGCCACAACCATAAAAAAATGAGCTAAGATAACAGAACACAAACACAGATACACACACACATTTGCTGCTATATTATTGCTCAAAATCTTGTGCATTGAACCTTTTGATGAAGTTCGTGGTTTGGGGTTGGCTTTTCTGTCTGCCATTCACATAAGATAAATAAATAGGTTTAAAAGTAATTAGAATCTACATATAATGACATAAAGTGTTTTTTTTTTTTTTTCTGCATTTTGGGCTACTGTATCACCCATAGTGAGGGTGCCTGTTGCTTTGTGGGTAATCTTTTTTATTCTTTTGCTGCAAGCTAAGCTACTGTAGTAGACATAGTTGTATCATCTGTTGTAGTTCAAGTTATCATTGCTAAATCCAGTTTTAAAAAGTTATTCTACAACATAGTTTAGACTTTGGCCATACAGATTGCTTTGTACCGAGGATATTACTTCGTTTGAACCTGTCGAAAACAGCACTAGGTTAACTGCACATGCCCTGATTGTTACTGTCTAATCTGTCTTTTAAATCATTCAAACACTCTTAAGATAGCTCAAAACTTGAGATCTGATTCTGTTGTTATTGTTTTCATAGACTGAGCCAAATTCTTTAGCAGTAGAGTCACAAGAACATAAAGCTTTACATCACTCAGACAAATCAGTGTTAAACACAAAGCTACGGCTCTGATAATGATCTTGTGTTCCAGCATGTGGAATAAGATTAAATGTCACACTGCCTAGAGGGTCACTGTTGCTTGCATGATGTTTAATTTTAGCAGCAGCCATTAGACTATTTAATTTCTTATTTTTTAGACCGGATGGTGGCAATCTGATCATACAGGTGCCCGTCGCACACAGATTGATTTATCTAATCACTGTGAAGATTATTGATGGCACATGTTTACAAGTTCACACGCAAGCAAACATAGTCAAAAATGTTGAAGGCAAAGGACTGACATATCATCACTCCAGAGTAGGGCTGGGCAATTGCATACATCCTCTTATCATCCAGTTGCATATATCACTTTGATGTATGCATGTACGGGCACTGAATCAAAAAATGTTTGAAGCTGCAGGGAGAAGATATTTTTCCACCTTATGTTATAGTCTGAATCCTAATAAATGTAAATTTGGTTTTAGGCACCTGCTGCCTCTGTATACACATACTAATACTAAGTAAGGCTAAAGGCAATATCGGCTTCTGTGGCAAGACAGGAGAAGGATTTCTAGTGATGATAAAACCTTACCAGTGCCACATAGCCACCAAAGCCACAAATAACGCCTGAAAACAGAAACTGACAGTAAATTCTCAACTATTTAATAATTTATTCAATCATTTAACAGATAGGCTTATTGAGAAACACTATTTGAAACCATCTACTCCAACATTTGTGTATATGCAGTTGAAAATATCTGTGTTTAAGCAATTAAAGAATCATTTACCAGAAATGTGTGACATGAGAGGTTTGAAAGCTTTATGGCGTTTTATTAATGACTAACAGAACCAATAAACAGGTGATTGACTTGTTGCTTTATTAAAGTAACTAAAACTGGTATCATAAATTGCAAAGCACTTACATTTAAAAACTTATGATGATCTTGGAGCAAAAACTTGCCACCCATTAAAAAGAGGAAAAAGAGGCAATATTCGTAATTACAAGATCTACTTAAAAAGGATTGCGTAGGTGTGTGTGTGTGTGCATTTTGTGTTCAGCTATTTTTGTCTGTATGTCTACATGAGAAAGTCTTTCTCTGGAGAAACCAGGCTCATTACTACTCAAGCTAAAGTGCTAACAGAGAAACATGTTCAAACATGACAAAATAGCTTCATAACCTCAAATCCAATAACCTGCTTCACAGCCTGAAAAGGCTACATATCCCTCAGCAAACCAGGATGATTATGTTCAATTAAAACATGTTGACACACGAGTTTCACACCGGTGAGCTCCTCCCACAGTCACTGAGAGGGACGGGAATCCAGATGGGCCATTTGGAGGATGCTTTTACACTTAGTCTTATAGTAGAATAACATGGTCCCCAGGCTGTGTGTGTTTGCCTGCAAGAACATTCGAAGACAGGCTACTCTAAAGCACTCACACATCTGTCAACACCAGCCACCAAACATACAGATCATGACTGACATAAATTAAGAAATAAGAAAAGAGGCACACACTCACACACAAGCTAAGTATAATGCAATCTGCTACAATAGAACTGCAATACAGTATCCTTTGAGAGAAAAATGTAGTTCAGGTAAGAAAAGACTAGAATTCATTAGAAACACAAAAATAAGACATAAAAGTAATGATAAAAATGTCAGAAATGTCAAGGTCCAACATGGCACACACTCCCATGCATGCAAACACAAACACAGTCACACACCCTACCCTAATCATCACCTCCTGAGCATCAGTCAACACAAATAAATCAGCAGTCTGCCTCACAGCATGCAGATGTGTTTGTAGTTGTGTGTGCTGTGTGTATCAGCGTGACTGGAAATTAGTCAATATTATCCAATATGTAGCTTTTGGTTCTAACTCAGGGATTTACCTGATATTCATTAGGCCAGAAGGTGGAGACGGCGAGTTCAGCTTTCAGCCAGTCTTTACCTGAAAGTCAACATTAAAGTCACTGTGAGAAAATAAAATCAGTACAGGTCAGATTAATCAAATAAATTAAGACTGAGTGATGCCGGGAGCCGGATTTTACCAGTATAGGTAGTCACGTTCCATATGGGGTTTGCCAGTGGACCCTTGTTCACCTAAAAGTGATGCATAACACAAACATGAGTCACAAAACAGTCTGCACAAAATACACAGCTGTTTCAGAGAGGTTTTGTTTTCTCATTACAATAAGATATAATGATAATGGATTGAAAATACTGCAAGTCGTGTTTTTGAAATGTGGTATTTTCATCATGTCTGGAGCCAGGGTTAGCCGTGCAAGAAACTCTACACTGTCAGATGGGGTGGGGGTGGAGGGGGGTGTTATTGAACTGAAAGCCAAAAATCCAACTAACAATGCATGCCTTCTATCCACCTAACAGGCTAAATTTCAATCTAATGAATGTATGTTTTCTCTGAGTACTTTCTCAAATTGAGATAGAAGTATAAAGCAATGTGGGTAAAAATTAAATATAAGGGAATACATTGATCTTTAAATGATAAATCCTGTGTCAAAATTATCTACTGTGAATCATTTGTCTGTTTCCTGTAACTTAGTTCAATGCTGAAACAATATTTCACCATAATCAGAACACAAAACAGCCCTAGAAAATTAAATGCACATGTTTTTGTTTGTGTTTTTTTAAGTTGATACATAATTATGAATGTTCTTTGCTAATTGGCAGTCAGCAGATTCTGTCATGCAAGTTGCATTACTTGTAGTAATGTTTCACAAAATAAAGACCAGATTTTGTGTTTTGTTTCATTTTGTTTTGTTTTAACTAAACAATTTGCCATTTTGACAAACAAAAACCTTTAAATAATTAGAATTAATGCATTCTAGTTCATTAAATCTAGCCTTGTAGTTGTAATTTGCGACATTGAGGCCGATGAAGGCTTATTTTTTCTCCCTGAACAGATAAAACCAAATAAATTGAACCAATTATTCTCAGTCCATTAACCCATAAAGTCCTGAGGGTCTCTGAATATGGACGAAGGTACACTCATACATTTAGTTAGTTTGTAATGGGTTGAAACAAATTAACTAATAAGTTTATCATCTATTCTCTTGGATTGGTGCTCAGTACCTTCACCAAGACGTTGAGGGTACCAGGACTGGAGCCATCGGGGCTTGTGAGCAGATAGTTGAAGTCAATACAGTGAGTGTCATTCTCCTTCATCACTGGAAGCTGAAACCTGGCCTTTTCTCCAACATCATACTGTGAGACATCAACATACATGTAGGACCCTGAATGCAAAGAAAGTAGAGGGAAAGGTAAGTCTAGTTTAAAGAGGGACATGACATTTAATCATAAAAAAGAATGAGGATTTGTAAATTTACCCCAAGAATCTGCTTATTTTTGTGGTAGCTGTTTGTGCTTGCACACCACATACCTAGCATAATCCACAGCTTGAACAGACTAGTAATGGTGCCCTGTGAGGAGGTCTTTAATGTGTAGACAGTCAGTATTATGACTGAAGTTGCCAAAGAGTGGGATGTATGCCCACAGTTTGTGCTACATACCTACATGATCAAACTACTAGGTCTTCACAAAATATTTCAGAAAAATTCCACCTATCAATTTAACTCATGATCTCCTTTTATGTAAAATCCCTTCCAGACACAAAAAACAAACCCTCTTAGGTAGGATTTGTTTCTCTATTGTGACGGTTGGACTATTTCACAACGAGCCAGCAACAAATTAACACAGGAAAGAGGAGACATTGCAATTACTGCATCTTGCTCAGTTGCTGTGCTTTTTCAAAAAGTTTATAGCTTTTTCTGTCTTTGGCTTAATTTAAATACTCATATATTCTCTAGGTAATGAGAACAAATGTTTTCCATGTACTATGTTAGCCAAGTGTCACTGTTGTATGTTATTCTGTAGTGCCGTGCACTTTCAGTGGCTCATTGTGGAAAATGGAGCTTGCAATGATACTTAATCTGGGTGTACCGACAATCTGCCCGTCCAGATGTCCTAGTAATCAGCTCAGACCTCAACCAGATGTTGCTGCACTGAAATATGATGAAATGTGATCCTTTCCTGCTTGATTTTTAATATCACTCTATCACATTAGCTCATTCCAAATTAATAGAAAAAGCTGATGATATGGTTTGATTCTGTTAAAGGGCATTTTTTGTCTGATAAAACAAGACATACAGTATAAAATGCACAAGTTCACTCTCGGGACATTTAAAGCATTTTCTGTCATTTTATGAGCTTTTAATGAAATTAGCTGACCCACTGAAATAACGTTTTATGCTGAGGAGTAAAAATAACCAGTATTAGTTGCAACATTATTTGTGCAGAGGAGAGGCAAATGAAAAAGAATATAGCACAATAGGACATAATTGACTACAATACAATTAAAGTTTAATGGAATTAAATGCAAGGAGATAAAATTCTAATATAAAGAGCCTAAAAATTAACAAAAAACGGTTAATTTCATTTTCATATTGTATCATAAACAATATGAACTGTACAATAGGCAGTGGAACAATGGTGATTGTTGGTTATTGTTTAGCTAATCTACTTTGACAAAACCTCTTCCTCTGAGGAACAGAGCAGAATTTAACAGTGGAATTTAATTTCATGTGGTCCACACTAACATATGTGGGTATGGATACACACACATCAATCTTTTAGTACCTTAGTTACTGATTAAATTCTAGTTTAGCTTTTGCTTTCATCTACGTCTCTTCAAAAACAAACAAACCTACACTTCTACCTTTGCATTACTACAATAACCTCACTTTTTGGTTGTGAATGTTAGCCACGAGTGTCACTAAAAGTAAGACAAAAAAAAAGGTCACTTCTTTCCAACAATTATTCCTATTCCTGGCTGACATTATTCCTATTTCTTTTTCTTTTTTCCCACAGCTACTAAAAAAAGTGTCTTTAAGATATCTGCCAAGATGATGCACCAGCTGAAAATAATCCTATCAGGCTGAGACCCAGAGACCGAGAAATGTCCCAACACACGCAACAAAGCTAAACATAACCTTTGGCAGTTTAGCTAGTCATACTGCTGCCTCATACACAATTTTATCAGCCAATGCAGCAATTAGACGTGTAAACTGTTGAGTAATAATGAAATTTCAGCTGAAACAACCTTCATTATATTATTGAAATTACCCAGGTGCCTCTGTTTCAACCAACAGGAACAAAATAATGCAAGTGATTTGAAATAAATGAAAAAAAGCCATGGAAAATAAGACTAATAAAAGACTGACAGTCTCTATGAAACTAATACAACAACCGTGCTATTCAAGCAGGTTTCATGTTGCCAGAACATCTGACACCTCATCTGCCAGTTTCAAAAATAGTAGATGCTTTTAATCTGACAAATTCTAAAATATCCACAACAGAATGGTGACAAAATATAGCAAAGAGACTAAAAATACCCTAAAGATCCAAATATGTCACACAAGAACAACGGCAGGATGGCAGGCAGAAAGCCATACTCTTTGGCAAAGCAGCAACAGCTTGCAGGTGAAGCAACAGCTAACAGTCATTTCATTTTAGCTCCTGAAATACAAAATACTGGCATTGACATACCACATAAAACATATTGATTTATTAGTGTTGTCACTGACAGGTTAGATCTTAGAGTTAGATCTTATACTTTACACACCAGTGATCAAACACAGTCGAATATTTTTTAGATACTTTCGAATCATGGAAAGACAACACTCCACAAACCATTGTTCTGACTATAAAATCACATTTGTAAAACCTTGTTTTAATTTAGTCCTGAATGTCAGATTGACTATTTCTAATTAATTTTTTGTTTAATGAGTTCATTAGAGGTCTGAAAGTACTTTTAAAAAGAGACTTTGCTTGAAAATGTCCTCATGTTTTAATTAAAATGCAGATTTAATAGCTATCTAAACCTTTTTCAAACATAAAAAACAAAAAAAATGCAAAAAAATGTTTGCATTCAAAAACAAAAGAACAAGTAGTGGACATGTTTGCCAGAAAATAGCTTTAATCTTTATTAACAGATCATAATCTGTATCCTAAAAACAGACAAGCAAGACAAACTTAGTGCTCAACAAATTAATTTGAATAAGTTTTAACTTGGATTTAACTAGAAATTAGGTGATTTGGAGTTGTTTACTATCTAATGAAACAAATGCAAAAGATGCTACTTCTGTGAAGCTTCAAGTCTTGCAGAGGCACTAACGGGCATTTTCTTTAATGTTTTTTTAAGGGTGTATAGATGCATCCATCATTACTGGATACTCGTTAAAGCATCAGTGGATCTGCTGCAGTTTTAATGTCTTTCTTTTCTCCTTCCTTATTAGAGAACATAGCTGTAAACAAGAGGGGGAAAGGAAGACATGTAGAGAATGGCATGTCAAATAGGTTTAGAGTGTTACTGGCTGACAACATTATGAGTCAAGAGTATCTGCTTTAGTCCTTTGAGCCACAGAGCCATAGAGCCACAGAGCCCCAGCCCATGAATGTTCAACTGGCGCGATGCTCGCTGCCAGGCTAGCATCTAGGCCCTGCCATGGTGAAACCCGCCAACATCAACCCCCAGAGAGATTACATAGATGAGTTTTATCTCTATTACTGAAACTGCCAAAAACTGCCAAGCACATACAATACTGCTTTAAGCATAAACGGGTATTAGTAAATGGGGCAAATCG
The DNA here is from genome assembly GCA_037177495.1 of Rhadinocentrus ornatus. Classification (NCBI taxonomy): domain Eukaryota; kingdom Metazoa; phylum Chordata; class Actinopteri; order Atheriniformes; family Melanotaeniidae; genus Rhadinocentrus; species Rhadinocentrus ornatus. Next base: position 18,888,945 of record JBAMHW010000025.1, read on the forward strand.
ACGTGGTACAAAAGCTACAGAAATGTAGCTGATGACAATGAATTGATTCCTAAATCATCTTTGAAGAGCCTCTATTATGAGGGTAAAATTTGAACTAATCAGAAAAGTAAAGTTACACCCAAAGGTTTTTTAGATACCGAACACTTAACAACTCCCTGAAATAATGAGGGTAGCTATCCTTTTGTTTTCAAAGGTCAAAAGGCAAAAAGGTTTAGTGCTTCTCCTTTAAATTACGCCATGCCCTCGAGGAGAGTGCAACATACAAATCCAACATAAACATTGTCAAAAGTGTCCCTGGGCAAAGTATTTAAGCTCCTAGCTCAACCCTTCACCCATTTCCCACTACTCCTTCCATGTAGAAAACCTTGCCAAGTACTGTGTCTCTAATCCCCTCCAGCAACCTCGTTTTCCATCCACTGCACCACTGTTCCACACCCTGCTGGCATTATTAACACATCAAATGTCAGTTCATGCTCCTGCACCTTTAGGCAAGGCTCAGAACCTACCCTTCCACAACCAGCATCTCCAAACCATTAACCTGCTCTGCCATCCCCATGCCCCATGCTCATCCAACTAGCTTCTAGAGGCATTAATGCTATGTTAATTCCAGCCAATACCCCTGTACCCTTGGGCAAAGTATTTAACCTCTTCAAAGTGGCAACTCTGCCCATGCTGCATAGTGACACCGCTTGGTATTTATAACACAAAACACAAGACTTTGGCTCTGTACTACTGGACACTTAAATATAAGCAAGTCCACATGTACATGTACTACAACACACACTTGTGTGTTTATGTGAAAACTGTTGAGAGCTGGTGTTGAAATGAACTTTTATCTAAATGTCAGCAAAGGTGGGTTGTCAAGATGATAAGCATGGAAAATAAATAACAGCATCACATTGTCATGGTAACAATGTCATAAAAGGAGAGATGGAGAAAGAGGAAAAAAGATGACAGGAAAGAAAAGTGAATTTATGAAAAAAAAGGGCATGTTTGTGATTGCTAGTTTCCCTTTTCCTCGCAAATATAAATTTGATGAAGCAAGTTACTATTTCCACATTGCACAGCTAGTTACTGTTGTAGCAGTTTGCTTTCTAACATCACAAAGTGGGCAACCTTTCCTGTTCACTGCCGTTGATTAATGACCCCATATTCTGTTAATTAGACCCACAGCCCTGCGGCAGAAAGATTTAATTTCCCCTTCATCATCATCACTGAGAAAAACACAACTGATTAAAGAGAAGAGAAGAGAAGAGAAGAGAAGAGAAGAGAAGAGAAGAGAAGAGAAGAGAAGAGAAGAGAAGAGAAGAG
>JBAMHW010000025.1:18911862-18934295 GCA_037177495.1 Rhadinocentrus ornatus
ATATATTTTTGTGTGTGTGTGTGTGAGTGTGTGTGTTGTATTCTCACTTTTGAAGCTGCAACTCATGAGCAGACGGTGTTCTGGCACAGAAACTGAAGTGAGGTTTTCTGTACAATCTTGCGGAATGAATCAACATTCACAGGATTTATCACTCCTTGTCTGCCAAACTCTTTTTACGGGGTGTTATATTCATTTCAAAAGTTTTAACCCTCAAAGACAAAATTTTTTTGTTTTATTGAGCAGTGTATCAAAGCAGGTGGAAGACACCTACTGAAACACTTGGCAGTTGAATTGAGCTATGGTTGCAGTTTGACCTGTCCATTCTATTGGACTACTGTCCCAATATACTTTATAATTGAGTTATTTAATTAAGTATACCTAATGCTGTGATGCTGTAGACTGTAGGAAAAAAACACTCAAGATATTTTGCTGTTTAAGACATTGACTTTAATTTATCTATATAGTGATTTTTGCCAAATGACATTTTAATGATTAAATCATTTTTATATCAGAGCATAGCGACAAGCTTGAAATGTTTTACGTGTCCAGGAGTTTTAATGAATTGCATTTCAGTTACAATTTGTGTTTAGCTATCCATTACACAAAAACAAAGAAAAAAAGAAAAGAAAAATATTCAAATAAGATTAACTTTATTGGGAATTTAGATAAATTGATTTTTACTTGTGCTTTACTATTTTTACAAAAAGATGCAAAAATATGAAGCTTTTCAGATATTTGTCTTCCAACTACATTTTCTGTGTGTTTTAACTGGTTGTGAGAGATTCAATTTCATATGATTATGTTCAGACTTACACATTTTTCTCCATTTTAAAAGTGTGGTTTTGTTTGGACTAACACAAAAACTTTTTTTTACATAAAGTTTTATGTAAATATGTTGAGTGTCTTGGACATGACCAAATGTGCAACAAGCCAATAAAAGCTATACACTTAGGGCTGGGCGATCTTAATTTGTTTTACCCTAATCTTGATTATATGATATCTTAATATAATTTTTTTTATCAAGTAATAATAAGAGATAAAGAGACAGTTCCAATGTACATCACTGAGTCCTAAATACACTTTTATTAGGGATTAGCAGCACATGTGCATTAAAACAGTTGACTAAAATTAAAGTACTGTATTTTACGCACTATTACGCGCACTTAGGAGCCTTAGATTTACTCAAAAATCAGCCGTGCACTTAATAATCCGGAGCGCCTTATGTGTGCATTGAGTTCCAAAATCTATAAAAATGTTGTTGTGTGACTTTGGTAAGCGCTTTGCTTGACTGAATGTTGGACCACGTACAGCAATACGCTTACCTCTGTTCAAAGTGAAGTTGCGAGCGGCGTGGGAGCGATGGATGACAGATGGCGAACACACCTTTACTAAGACGGGGAGGCAGCGCCGGGCGAGTTACGGCAGCATATGTGAATGGATTGTGGATGCCTGGGCAAAGGTATCTGCTTTAACTGTTGTCTGAGCTTTCGCGAAAGCCGGCATCATTGCTGAACAGCCACCTGGCAACGAGACTGACTCCGACAATGATGAGCCGGAACCCGGCATGTTTGATGGTGAAATAGCCCAGCTGTTCAATCCAGACACAGAAGATGAGCACTTTGATGGATTTGTGGGAGAAGATTGATTAAAAAATAATGTGAGTGTATTGTTAATTAGTAGAATAAAGTTCAACTAAACTCAGTTTTGCTTCCATTACCTTTTTTTTTTTTTTTGTAGACCATATGTTTTAGCATGCACCTTACAATACGGTGTGCTTTATGTATGGGTTAAGTACAGAAATAGGCCCCGGAATTGAGACTGCGCTTTCTAATCCGGTGCACCTTATGGTGCGGAAAATACGGTAGCTCTACATGAAATTAACATTTGAATTACCAGGATTTTCAGGAGCCATCCCCACGATGCCAGATTACAGTAAACTGCAAAAGTATTTTAGCAAACCACCCTTTCATCCCCACGAAGCCAGGGATTACCTTTCATGAAACCGATCATGGCTGAAACCAGGTACCAAAGTGGATAGGTTTAAGTCCTCTACCGTCTGTGGTACTGTGCGGAGAGCATAACCGCACCACTAGAGGATATGACGTCAACGTGACAAACGTGTGCCGATTCCCAATCCACCCTTCCTCAAGTTTTTTTTCCTTTGTAGTCCAGCGGTACTTGAGGAAGAAGTTCGACTTCATTAGTCCAAACAAACGTTTCTCTTTTGCCTCGCTCTGAATCCTCAGCCATTTTCTCTTCTCTTCTTCCAATGTGTACTCCCTGTAACACGCATTGAGCCTTTGTCTGCGCATGCTTTGCACTACCCTTGGAGTGTTACTCTTTTACAAGTTTTCACATCTAAAAAGAAGATGGTACTCAACACAGGCTTTTGACCCTGCACTTCACAGAAATTAGTTGAAATCTATAGTGATGAATACCTTTGTGCTAAATATTTCTTTTGAACAAATTAGATGCATTTAACATTAGAAAAGCAGAGACGGTCATTTTGACAGTTTTAAAATTTGCATATTCAACAACTTTGTCAAATAATATCATGAAGTTTTGCTGGTCCCTAGCTTTTCCCAAAACTATATGATTGTAATATGTAATGAACAAAGGAAATATGATCATTTCTACCTATTTCCTTGACTGCACAGGATTTTGTGCTGTTCTATTTTTAGACTTAGGTCATTCTGGATCAGATAGAAGGAGTCTGTAAAGGGTAGTATGCAGAGATGGATCCAGGCTGGATTTTATTTATTTATTTTTTGTTGGTTTTTTTTGCCGTAAGTACTATAATACGGGACCTTATAGGAATAAATGTCCACATCATCAAGAAGTGCACTGAAACCCAAAGCGCTCAAAGTGGTTTTTGCAGCAGTTGCAGAGAATCATCCAGCTGAATTTATGGAGGGAAACAGACAAATATTTTTGTTGCGCAGTTTTTTGTATCAACCACATGCATGCTGCCGTCCATAGGAAGTAGCACATGCATGTGGAAAGAAAGCAAGAATATACTGTCATGTTATACTGTCATGCCAATTTACATGTTTTACTATGATGCTAAAACAAGTATTTAGAAGTCCCAGCCAACATGGGTCAGGACTCTACTCCTGCCGCCGCAGGACAAGACATTGAATTTTTTACTCAACTTAAAACTATTTTTATTTGACTTTACACATCAGAGGAAGGTAACTCGTCTGTTATTAGGGCTGGGTTAAAAAAAAATGAATTCATCAATTTTAATCGATTCATATGAAATAAACCCAATATCGATTCAAACACCTGGAGATCAAGCTTTTATATGTCCTCATTTCCGGTAACATGGCCCGACTCTAGCGTGACTTACCGAGGTTCGGCGAGATCTTTGCATATATACACACACTACTGGTGTCCTGTGTTCCCTTCGTCCAAAATCAGTTTCTCTTAAAGAGATAATGTCAAGTTTAGATATTTTACCTGACCAGTGTGGATTACATTCACCTGTAAAGTCCTTTGCAGCATATTTCCGCTCACATTAGCAGCTAACACTAAGATTGCAGCACTCATATTAGCAGCTAGGGTTGGACATCGTTTGAATTTAAACGATTCCAGTTCTGATTCTGAGTCTGTGTTTTGGTTCCAGTTCCTAACGATTCTTGATTCCGATTCTTCTAAGAGTCAGGGTTAAAAAACTTTACATGTTTTAACCTCATCATTCTAACCTTGTCGCCAGCGACCCGGTCGACATTTTGTTCGACAAACTAAACTTCTCCAATAACAATTTTGTCAATATAGGCATGCTAAACCTTGTTAGAAAGCGTTGTCTGTGGTAACACAGACTTGTTTTTTTCCACCAGGTCCCAGTAGCTATTATTTGTCTCAGACCAGCAGCTATGTTCTGCCCGGTGTGGTCTGTAATAAACGAGACTGGAGACATTTCTTTTTCACGCTAAAATCTGCGTCATATTCGGTACTATGGTGCGGCTTGACCACAGGTCCGTAGCGGTGGTGAAACATTGGACTGTAGCCACGTCCTTTACAACATATTTCCCAGTATAGTCCTTATGAATGTCTGTTTGCAAACTACTTTTTCATATATAAAATCAAATTTGCGGTTTAACAGCTATTTCATCTTTCTGTGAACCCAGTGTTGTTAGGTACGTTTGTTGTCCTCACCTTTTGGGCCAAAAAAGGAAGCGTGTCCCTTATTATTTATGTGGCATTTTCATCCCAGGACACCTGGAGGTACATTACAAGCACTTTATGCTTGACTAGCCATGTGACTTGAAAAAGTCTGTCATTCATGTCAATCACAAGTGCAGCCAATAACTGGGCAGTAAGGCAAACACTTCTGGCGGATTCTTCTTTGTTGGTGTTCAGCTGCTTTATCTTCCGGTCGGCGGACCAGGGATCGAAAATGGGAATCGAAATTTAAAAATTTGAAAGATTCCGGGAGAATTCCAAAGTAAGTCCCGGTTTCAATCAATGCTCGATGCCCAATGTCCAACCCTATTAGCAACTAGTGCTAACGGTCACTACCACGTTCAACAGGAAGTGATGTCACTGTGCACGTATTTTAAAATAAATTCGATATGCTCATTTAAAGCACAGGTTTACACTTTGTCCTTTTATTAAACAGTCTGATGCTGTTTATCTAGTCTACATGACAGCATATCATAGCTACGCCTGCTCTCTGTGTCCGCAGGAGTCAACACGCACGCGCAAAGCTGATCGAGCTGAATCTACCGACGAATTTCTAAGTCGTATTACGAGTTTAAATTAATCTTCTTTGTAAGTTGTATTAACATCAACACTTTATCAGAGATCTGAACTTAAAAAATATTTGGAACGACTGAAAACAGTTTCATCAGGACTTTAAAAGTTTAACCTTTTTTCTATCCTGTGTTTTATGTTTTTTGTTTTTTTCTGATTGCAGCATTTCTGGCTCTGAATCTGGGGAAACACTGTATTGTCATGGTACTACAGAAATTAAGAATTTAGATGTGTCAGGTCACATTATTACATTTTAAAGACCAAGTAAATGTACTCAGTGTTTTATATATTTAAAAAAAAGTTTTCTGGAAATGTTTTTAATATTCAAGAAAAATATGTGGTGTTACATAATTAGCTGTAAATGAATCAATATCAAATCCATTTCGGAAATTAGTGACAATACCCAGCCCTATGTTAAAAAAAATTGCATTTGTAGTCTTAATATCAAATGTTTAATGATGCACCAGGTTAGTGTCCCAATAGCAGTCTATTGCTACAGGTATATACACCTCTGGTGTCCTCTGTTGGCTGCCCTGGATCTGTAATCAGTAATTCTGCCCCACAGCATGTTTGTGAAAGCAATTTTATTAACATTCTTGGAGGGGATTGATCCTTACAGCCATCTTTACCTACAAATACTTCATTAAATTGAGGTTGAATGTCAATATAATACTAGTATTAATATGTTGCATAACTACAAAGTAATGTAATTCAGGTAATAGCTAAAAAAAAACTGTTGTAATAACACTGACCCAAATCAATATCGGATCAGAACAGATCGGATCAAATCGATTTTTGAAATTTGAATCAATACCAGCCCTAGTGATAATCTAATCTAAATCTTAAGACTCGGAATCAAATTGATTCTTGAAATTTGAATTGATACACAGCTCTATCTGTTATATCAGTTGATCACTCTGATCAACCAACTCCTGTGTGAAATCATTCCGCCATCAAAGCTCTAAAAACAGTGATGGCATTCAAGAGTATAATTACTCACTGTAATAAAAAGGTTTTATCTTGTTTGCCTCTTGATTATGCAGAGAAAACATTGACTTGAAACTTGGTGATCAGGGTTGCAAAGAAGGTTTGGAGTGAGATTCAACCACCCATCAAAATGATGACAATAGAGTTTATCTAAAATAGTTGGAACAAAACATAAATGTTAATTTCTTTTCTGTACAAATTTAATTTCAATTACATTTCATTGTTTCAGTGTTTTTTGGTCATGACAGTAACTCAAAGGCCAAGGGGAATGTGATTATGAAGGCCAACCATAATTGGAAAAGTATCCAATTTACTATCACAGAAAAGGAAGAAACTGACACTGGAAAGATGCCCCACTGAATTAGAAAATAATATGATAGTAGTTAATATAAACTCAAAACATATAGCTAAAAGCTTACAACTAAACTCCATTGTATTATGCAGAGTTCTGCTTAATGTCAGGTCCAACTAGAAACCATTTTTATTAAGAGAGGACACTACAAAGTTCTCAAAGCAAATTGTGTGTTTTGACCTCACTCAACCTTTACCTCTTAGCACAGGCCTATAACACATTCACATATATGCAGGGGGACACCCTCTTTCACTCTGGAATACATATAAGCACAAACACACTCCACTTAAAATCCTTAGCACTCCATTTACCACTCCATTCCTCGTGTAGTAAACTGGCTCTTTGTGTGTGTGTCTTTTTCCTTCCCTCTCTCTGTGTGCTAAGTTTAAAGGTTAAATGATGGCCATTAAGATTCTCTATGCTCACTAACAGCAAACCAACACACACACAGACATGCACAGAAATATAAATAATCAGATGAGGGTGACGCTCTTGTCAGAGTGCAGCAATTGTCTCTCCTCTTCTGTTTGTCTCTTGCCTGTCATTTAGGCCAATTGAAATCACTGAATGCATAATGAGTGTAATAATTGTAGTACTAAAGCAGCACTAAAATTTGTTCACTTTGTTACTTCTACTCACTGGCTTTTTCCTATTCTGAAAAGTGATTTTTGCACAAGAGCATGTTTTGTAACTCCTGTGTAAATCACCATAAATCACTATTTTGTACAGCTGACCATTTCTCTGTGGATCTGTTGTGACACACAGTCGACACATTTCACAATATCCACTCTGTTTGCCCTCCTGCTGAATGAAGGGCAAGAAGGATGAAGTGGAGAGGGTTACAGACAGAGGGGACAAAAAGAAGGAAGAATAAAGCAATAATTGAAGTCATTTCATCCTCACACCTACAGATTAGAAATCACTGGCAATTTCAAAGTTTCACTATGTTTTGCAATTTGCCTTTCAGTTAATCCTTTGCACACTGGAAAATTCATAGACTTACTGAAAAAAAGACATTTTCTTTCATCTGAACAGCTACACTTACACCCCCATCGCCCCCACAAACACACACACACACACACACACAATGGGTAAACACACTGCAGGACAACTCAGTAGACCCTGTGTCAGTCCCAGCATGTCTCTCTGCTTAGAGGCAAGAGAATTCTGTCATCACCACGGTTACTGTCAAGACGCATCATCAGTGGTTGCGGCAACTAATTAAGACCTGCTTGTCTGGCCTGTGGTCAGTGTGGAAGTGTGGAAATATATATGAACAGACAAACACACCTAAGTAATTAACTACCTGTCTTAGACACGGAAAAAACCTACCCAAACACTTCCTAGCCAGTGTTACTGTGTCTGTCAAAAGAGATCAACATGCACAGTGTTTGGCTCACCACAACTCACAATTATGAGCCACAAACACACATACATACTTAATATGTACTTTCTTATACTTGGAATTTACTGATTTTAGTATGGAGCTTTCACTGTAGTCATATTACCAGTGAAATATTCACAGCTGTGTAAAAAATAGTCTTTGTTTAACAACACAATGATTCACAGTAAGGGCTAGTAAAGTCAGACAGAAATTCACATCCTTTAGCTGAGTAAAAGGGTAATGAACATTATAATATCCATTTAGAAGAATAAGTCCTGCACTGATACGTTAGTTCCAGGCAGTGATCTGGATCACCCTAATATCTAATCACTTGTTCCTAATTCAATTTTAAAGATTTGCTGCAAATTTTATGAAACTTTCTTCAGAACAAGACACATTTTATTTTCATAACCAAATTTTTTATTTTTATTTATTTATTTATTTTTTACTACTTAAGCTGGATTTATACTCGCGTGGTGTCAGCGTAAGGTAGGTGATGGTCAGGCTCTGTTTGAAGTACTCCCTTGTGATTGGTCGGTTTGTGATTACGTGTTTCCAGATTTTTGGAGCTTTTCGCAGAATTTTTGCACTAACCGCCGAAGAAAAACTGCAGCACATTTAACCAGTGTCAGCTTTTATAGTATAGATAAATGCAGTTATGCAGTCCCTTAACAATTTATATTTACATTACAATCATTTAGCTGATGCTTTTATCCAAAGCAACTTACAATGGTTAGGATTAGCATTAAGGGTCTTGCCTAAGGACCCAACTGGAAGGTGTTAATGTTCGTCCCTGGGGGCATTCGAACACTGGTCTCCCACATAGGAGACTGATGCTCTACCTATTGAGCTAACCAGCCACCCTGGTTTTAAACAGCAAATAACTGAATTTGTTCTTTGGGATGTGTAGATTTTATTTTTTCTCCTTTTATCCAAGAGGCTACTTTTCTGCTGTGAAAGATTGCCTGGATAACTGAAAATCTACACAGACATACTGCAGTTTAGGAAAAGTTGCACAATTTCCTTGGAGAAATAAAGGCCTGAACAAATTTTTCTACTCATTTCACAATGGGTTGTTCACAAACAGTTATGTCAGAACAACAACATTAATATCGTGCTTCAGCCACTTTCCAACACACACTAATACCAGTGAGTGTCTGCATCCAATTTCACCACATTAAGCAGTGATGCAGGTTCAGTGACTGAAAATTGCATTTGTGTTTGTACAGGCAGTAATGAGGTGTGACTAGTGTATGTCAGTGAATGTTGACTGATCAGTATAATGAGCAGCAGAATATGGGACAAAATAGATGTTAGACACAAAGAGAAGAAGGATGGGTTATATAAAGAAAATGAGGTGCAGGGTGCAATATTTATTATTTTTTCATAATGACTGATTACATATATAAAGGTAGTCTGTGTATCTCCATATTTATTTTTTATACTGCTGGACATGTGTCAAGAGATCATATTTGAAAGCACTTTATTGGAATTCATGTTTCTGAGTTGTCAGTCTGAAATCGGGTTTAAGTCCAAATTCCTAATATTTTCTATCCTTTTCTGGATTCAAATACATATTTTCTATCCTTTTCTGGATTCAAATACAATCTAAAAATTGGTTTTACTTGTCATAACAAGTACAGCATTTTATACTCTGTTGATAAGTACAGGGGAAATTTGAATAATCTAGCAGTTTCAATTAATAATTATAATTTAGTATGATAAAAATAACGTTCTTTGCTTATCTGCTTATTTGATTCCAAAAAGATTCCACAATCTTATATACAAAACCTTAAGCCAGTAATAGTTGACTGCAATATTGAACAGATATAAACCAGCTGGTTTTTACAAAGAGCCAAAAAGTATTGCATTAACTCTCAGTGAAGAGATGTTCTGTATATTGGTTTTAAAGAGGCATTACAAAGTGGACTGGCTGCATGACATAAAATGACTGAACTGTCCAAAACATTTTCCAGGTTAAATCAAAACAACTTCAGCCAAGGAATGTGAAACAGAAACAGGCTCCTGAAAGACAAACAAGCTGATTTCAGAGCAAAAAAAAAAAATTCCTGCCACTTAGTAATGTAAACATCCAAAGTCCAGTTCTCAAGTTTCTGCTTCCATCTGTGAGAAAATGGGTTCAAAACGTCTTTATTGCCACTATACGTTAGTCAAAGAGTAACTTAACGTTAGCAGCAAGCAAAAATGCAAGAAATAGCATTTTGGTTTCTTTTCTACCTTGGAGTAGTGAGAAAGTTAAAGCTTTAAACCCAAAGAAGTCACAGAGTTGAAACAAAGGGTAAAAAAAAAGTCAGAACAAAAACAGATAAAGAAAATCCAGGACCTGCTTCTTATCATACTAGCATAACTTTCACTGCCTCCCTCTTCTCCCTCCTCTGTTATCAGCAGATTTAGTGGAGGTTAGGAATGAAACTCTGCAGCTGCAAGTATTTATGTCAGTCTGCTCAGTTCTTGCATAGTTCCTTATCATACTTCAAACAGCTCTTGCTCCGTCTCCCACACAATTTTTTCTACCCACTTCTCTTCTGTATCATTTACTCCCATTTTACTCTCCTCTACTTTATGAAGGATTATATTCCAAGTCTGTAGCTCTCAGGTCATGGGCTGTAACATACATCTAAATAGCTTCTTTCCATGGTTATAACTTGAAATGTCAGCCTGCTTTTTTCTGTTCCCCTTTTATAATTTCTGATTTGTTCTGTTAAGCATAGCAGACCAAGCACTGATCAGCAATTGTTCCGGATTATTGAAATGAATTGTAAGACCAAACAATGGTGACAGCAGTGCTGAACACATCTATACATCAAATTAAAAAATATATATATACAGTGATACCTCGAGATACGAGTGCACTGACATATGAATCTTTTGAGATACGAGCTGTGATACGACCAAATTTTTGCCTTGAGATACGAACAAATTTTTGAGATACGAACATCCGAGCCGCAGACGCCACACTAAGACCCAGAACAGCAACGTGTGCTCTGTTTCCCCTGCCTCAGCTTCCCGTGTCTCCTATTCCTCCTAACTCCTCCGCCTGTTTACTCCTCCCTCAACCTCTGTGCGTATCTTCCATTAGCTCAAGTCGTCTGATCTCCAAGGTAAATAATAAACTTTATAGTAAAATATTTGTCATTTATTAATACAGGTACTGTACATTTTTCATATTCAAAACACATGCATAAAACAACTGGAGTGGAATTTTGCGAGCTGGAATGGATTAATGGGATTTCAATTAATTTAAATGAGATTAACTGCTTTGAGATACGAGCAAATTGAGATACGAGCAAGGTCACGGAACGAATTAAACTCGTATCTCGAGGTATGACTGTATTTCTGTATTATCAAAAGCAATCTCATCAGCTCAGTTTATGTCCTTTCACATCTTAAAAACATTTAATACGGTGAAAAATAAGAATTTTACAAAGCCATGAAAACAACCTAACAGCAATAGAGTCCTATCTGACAACTGAAAGCTCATCGTGGAATCCAATTTCCATTAGGAAGTCTCATGACTTTTAGGCAATATGATTCATGGTGGTTAGAGATGAACTTTAAATAAATTAATTCAAATTTTGCTACACTCGTTTTGCACACCAATATATGCTACAGCAAGGCAACTTTTCAGATCTACAAATGAAAAAAACATTTTAGATATCAAAACAGAAATGTTTCACAACACTAAGTGTGTTGAGCAGCTTGATTATATTGTAACAACATGTTAAGTTAATATTGCTCCGGCCAAAGAAAAAAATATTTACACTTAAAAGCTTATAAATCACAACACATCACAACAAAAGTAAACACTCAGGCAACTGCGAAAGCCCACACTTTGTTTAGTGTTGTTTAATGAGAGTTTGGCTCTCTTACTTTCATTATGTAGGTGAAGGCTCTTAACTGTTCTAGGATGTGTTGGATGCAAGCATTCATGATTTTTCTCTAAGAAAGCAAGCAATGTGATTCGCATGACTCATGTTCTTGGGAATCCCAGGAGAAGTACTGCATGGTACACTCAACGTGTTGGCGTAAACTCAACCCACAAATATTCAACATAGACCAAAATATTTATTCAGATGGCCAGAGTTAGGGGTTGTACATCCGTATTGAATTATTCCAAGTCTCCATGAAAGCTGTGTGACTGTTTATGGTGTGTTTATGGTAATATTATTATCTTTAGTTAATATATTCACGAAGAAATGAGTTGCAGTTGCACTCCTTCTTCTCTTTCTGCCCCTGTCCCACATTTGCTGCCTCAATTTAGGCCCCTTTTCCCCTCTTTCTGTTTCTCTGCTCTCTTTGGACTACTAACCTTGATTCAGTGTTCTGCTCAACTCGGCTTCAGGCTGGGACATACACACATGCTAAACATATACCCATGTAAGGACAGGCAGATTTACAAGCAAACACAGAACAGCATACACTGAATGGAAGACATACACTTGTACTCGGCAATGGTAAAGTAGAAGTTGTTAGTGAGGGGCCAATGTGAGGGGAAAGAGTGGCTAACCGAAGCCACATGTGGCTGACTTGCTCACTCACTCTGTTCAACGATATGTGAGTCTTTGGAGTGGACATGTGTGTGTGTGAGTGTAGGGGGAGGTGTGTCAGAGTGCAAATCTTAGAAGAAGAAGCAGAGTGAGTTTGTGGCTAGAGTGCAACATTAATTCATCCAGGGAAGAGTTGTGTTGAGCAGACATGCATGAGCCATCCCACTGTGACTGTGGTTTGTCCTGATGACCACTGCAGCAGTGCAACAAGTCATGACAAGAGCAGAGCTGCGGTTACAGCCACGGTGCACTAATGTCTTAGAAATGTTAGTCAATGTACTTCGATTATCAATGTTAAAGATAAATTATTACACAACAAAGGCTTTTATTGTTTATTTTTGCTAATTTCAGTTCAGTCCATTAGAAACAATAAAGAATGCTATTGTATTTTCATATCAACTTCCCATTCAGTGAATACTGCCTTGTTCTTAACAACAGTATATGAAGTGGTGTTATGTTTACATGTTCTGTGAATTAATAATTTTGAAACAGTGCATGGGAACCATGCTGCAATTTGGGAGTGTTTTTATTGTAGTGAACATACTGATGCCAAATAACATGACAAAAAAAGGTACCTGTTCTTGAAAAGTTTGCATCATTTAGCATGTTTACATAACACTAAAAAAGAAAAAAGTAATACACACTATAACACACTAACAAGAAATGCACTTTTAAAATGCATATGAATACATTCTTGCATATATACAAACAGCTAGACTCAAATGGACCGTATACGCTCCAAAGTTACAACTTTTTGTAAAAACCGTAAAGTGCAAACACATGTTGATACAGCTGAATGTCCAACAAAGATGTTCTCATTTCTATATTATTCTGTTTCTTTTGCCAGACTAAATGCATCAGAAGTTGTGACTAAAAAGCACCCATTAAGACCAAACCAACTTGCAGTCATGTAAAGAATTCCGAGACTCGCTCTCGCCTCTAATAAAATCCTAATTTTGTAACCACAGGGTCAACTGACAAAATCTTCATGTAAGTAGTAAAAGGCCATATTTACCTAGTGAATTTGGTTATATTTAAATACAATGATCTCCCACAGAGGAAGTTTAAAGCAGCATTGACCATTTTTTCACAGTTCAGTGTCAGAACGTGCATACTAATAACATAATTACCCTTCTATGCATATTTACTGTGTCAACGATGGCAGTCCCATTAAATGGCAACCTTCACTCAACAGTACATGTAACTAAGCCGACGGTGTCCAAAACTACAAAAACTGATCAACTCTATAAGCTGCTGAGGATGCAGCTAAATATAATACGACTCTGTTCTTGACAGTCATATTAAGTTAAATTGGATAAAAGCAAAAGGTAACTTTGTATAAATAAGGTAACTTCCAGTTTAAATATAATGGCATTAACCTGAGTTTTGCATGTGCACACATTTCAAATTAATAGACTTTGAAAAGATTTTTCTAGCTACTATAAAAGCGGACAATATTAACCATGCTACCTGAACTGTAAAAACAAACAGTTTGGCTACAGGGGAGGAGAGTACAGTGACCAACAAAAGATTTCTAGATCTATTTAAATTAGCCAAAATAAATTAATTTATTATTATAAATGTTTGTTTTGACCAAAAACAAAAAAGGTAGCCTTGCATATTATGAATTTTTGTCTTTCAATTTGGTAGCTAGATGAACTGACCTTTTAATATTTCCGATTAACAATTCATCCAATTATCTGTCAGGGACAAGCTACTCATAATAAAAGACCAGAATTCTCTAAATTAACTGCAAAAATTGGGGATTTCAAAACCTTATATTATAGAAAAAACGACAGACAAATGTAACTTTAGATTTTTGTGACTTTAAATAAATAAATTAGATTAATAATTTTCATGAACTTAAACTGTTACAGGGGTTCTTTATCTAAACAAGTCAATTCAGCCCTATTTGTAGCTCAACACGCAGAGCCAGCTGCGGTTCTGTTTCAAACCTGTACTTAACTTCATGTAGCTTGCTTTGTAGTGAGAAACTAACCCTACAAGACAGAGCGACACTGTGTGTTAAGGTAGTATTGTGTGCATGTGTGTACGTGTCTGTGTCCCTGAGCCTGAGCATAAGAGACAGTTTATGTCACGGAGAGGTAGCGCTGTATCTGCTAACCATTACTCCAACAAGACAGCTCGCTTGGCTCACACACTTGCACAACGGACACACACACACAAGTTTCAAACAAAAATTGTTTATCTTTGGCCCAACACAGACGTAGCGACAGTTAACCTGACCACTTAATGCAAAGAGACAGCTTCTTCTACAAAGGCTTACATTTAAAGGTGAGCATGTCTGTGCCAAGCAGAGAAAGAACACGAACAAAAGCATTCCAGAAAGTGAAAGAGAGAGATGGTGAGACGGAGGAAAAGAAGGACAGACACAGGGACCTTGAAGTGATAGGGAAGAGGTTAGGTAGAGACAAAGAGGTGGGAATGTTCTGTGCCAGCAATGCACCATAGAGAAGAATGTGCTCTTAAGTTTTGGAGCAATCTTATAAAACTTGCATTGTTGCCCTTGGCAGTTACATTAACTGATATCAGCTGTAAATGGTACAACACAATTTCATCCTTAATATGTGACAATGTTTCTCAAACAAATTTACTTTCAATGTGTTGTCTTAAAGCTTGTATTGTTCCAACATTTAACTCTTACATCTTCAGTTTCCACCTTAAGGAAATCCATGCACTTTATCCCTGTAATACAACACTATTCAGTCTGGATTTGGAAATCCCACCCTTGCTTGTATTGGGGGGGGGGGGTTAAGGAAACTAGAGAAGACAGGAGGTGGGGGTATTAGAGGTAAGTGAACGGGGATAGGAGGAGTATGTCAGGGGATAGGGGAGGGGAGATGAAGAGTACATGAGAAAGGGGGAGGGTTTGATTAACGTTGTGTTACTCTGTTTAGGTTAGTGGGCCATAAATTCCAAAGAAGCAAAGGAGGAGGACTGGGGGGGGTAAACTCAACGGTTAAGAAAAGGAGGGCGTCTTACTTGGATATATTTTAAGAGGCGGGTGGGTGGGTAAATCAGTGAAAAGGACGCTAGAGGAGTTTCATTAAATCAGCTTATTTTGCCCGACCCCACCAGACAGAGTGGAGTCTGCTTACATTACATTCATTTAGCAGATGCTTTTATCCAAAGTGACTTATAAGTGCAGAACACTTGGGAAATATTGTAGGATTCCCTGTCTCCCCCTAGGATACTTCAACGTGTAGACTTGGAAGTTGGGAAGTCAAAAAAGAAACCTTCCAACCGTAAGAATGACCACTTTCGTTCCTCAGTTATTGCAGCTTTACTGTGGCTGCACATAATTTATTCAAATGCTCATCGCATGGGAGTATGTGTCAGTTCGTATGTGGTTATTATCACCTTACAAAAGGAAAAATGTTCCACAACAAGAATATCAGGGCTTTCTGCCAATGAAAACCTTGCATGTCCTATTTTGGCATCTTATTCTGTTCACATGTTCTGCAGCTGAGTCTCTGCTGGGAATTTCACAGCACTAGCTTCTCTCTCTTAACATGTCTAAGGCCACAGAGTTTGGGTCATTCAAACAACTTTGCATTTCTCTTATCTGAGCAACCAAATTCAGTGTCTGAAGGAGTTATGGTCGCAGTGGGTGTTCAACCCAACTGTGGAAAAACTATTGTTCAGTTTCATGAATGCATAGATATAAATCTTGAAGCTTTGACTTTTGGAGATATGAGGCTGAGAATCAATAGGTCCTCCACAGCTATGGCTGAAAGTGGTGCAACCTAACTTATTTGTAAGCCATCAACACTATGCTGTTTAAAAATATTTTGTGGCTCCTTCATAATCTGTGAAAAGGATACATTTTAGTTTTATTCTTTAAGATTACACCTTAGCAAATCTTTCATTAGAGATAGTTTTATATTTTTAAAGGTTAAAGGTTCATATAACAGTCACATGCCTTAGCACACAATAGTTTTTGGGTACAAAAGCAGCCCCCAGTCTTTGTAATGGCCATGAAAGTTGCTCACAAGAGTGACTCTGATGTAAGAGCAAGATGTAAGGGCAGAAAATCTACTCTTTTTCAGAGCGTGTCCACAGCAACCTGTAGTTGTTGCAAGCTAAACAGATTAACATTTATTTTTAAAGGTTTTCTTAGTTAAAAAGAAATTAGTCTAAGTAACGTAGTTAGTGAAGTTTTCTTTTTTTTAAGTCTGAGAAAGATGTTCTTTGGGTGATGAGAAATGTTGGGTTTGCACAAGACACAGCATTTAGATAGTCAGAAAGTTCCATTTTAATCTTATCTGACCAGATAACCCTCTTCCAAATGTTTGGGGAGTCTCCCACGCTTTTTTGGTGAACCTTTCTGCCTTATGCCACCATGTCAGAGTTGTGATTTTTTTTTTAGATGTTGCAAATGTAAACCATATTGTATGAATGAATCCATATAAACATAAAGTCTATATTTGCACACATCTACAGACAATAATGGGAGTGTGAAACTGTACTTAGGAAATGTGACACTGCTCTGCAAATAACTTAATTCTGTCCGGTTCTACTGCGGCTTGCTAGAGTGGCGGCAAAAAGATGATAGAGCAGAGTAATTGTTACAATTTTTTTTTTGGTCTAGTTATTTCATATTTAGAAAAAAAGGAACATTTCAATGAATGAAAACGATTAGGACGATTATTTAGCCATGATATCAATAATTTAAATCATCTAACTGATAGCATGAGTGATTGTGGGTTGCACAGTGGTGTGGTAAGTTAACACTCTCTCCTCACTGTTAGAAGGTTCCTGGCCTTTCTGTGCATTCATATGTGTGTGTGGTTGTTTGCCATTTTGATCTCTGTGTTGGCCCTGTGACAGACTGCCAACCCATCCAGAGTGTGCTGCGCCTTTCGTCTGATGGCAGCATGGATGGGCTCCTGCACCTTCACTCATTTCACACGTGCAACAAATATATACTCACTAGTTAATCTAGCAAGCATGTCTCTGGACTACATGTGCCAGAGAAGATCATAAGAACCTTCTTTGGCTCCTGTGCCATCCACCACCTAGCATACTACTACTGAAATCCTAACACAAGACATCATCCACTGAGATGGACCAGCCAGAAAAACTGACAGAGACCGACAGCAGCTCAACATTTACATGTCTGTCTCCAGACTCCCACACACAGTCTGTCTGTTAGAGTGAGTGACTGTAGGTGCGTAAACGCAATCACTGTCAGGCTGACCATGTGTCTGCAGTCATCTGCAGTGAGGAGGGACACACAAGCTGGCAGGAAGACAGACCAACTAAACGACAGATTAGAGTGGCAGACAGACAAATTTGAGAAAAAGGACACTGTGTAACATAATTTGGAGGAAAAGATAACATGGCAATCAGATTTAAATCTCAGCTCACACAGACACAGAGACGGGCAGTGTGGTGATGTGAAGATGCATGATTTGGGATGGAGATGATAATCTTAATGGAGTGGCCATCTATCTGTAAGCCCCTGATTCACACAACACAGGAGGGTTTATATATTGAAAGCTTTCTACTACATCTGATCTGAAATCAGCTTAAACATGACAGGAGAATTATTGGAAAAAAAGTAAGAACAGTGGAAAGTAGTGTCTTTTTTAATACAGTGCTATGCAGTCTTCATAACTGCACTATTGGAAAACACTTGGAAATCCCATAGCAAGCACACTTAAGTTGTCACCTTTGCTCAAAATTAAAACAATGCCTAAAGCAATGTTCACAAAAAAGAAACTAAATTAAAATAAAAAATTATAATTAGTTGCTCTCCCTTTGAAAAACTTTAGGAGATAGCCTATGAAAGCACATATACAAACACATGACCCTATAAAACGCAACTGACAAAATGTTTAAACTCAGAGGTTGAGAAAAATAAAAAGCCTCAAGGATTTCAAACCCTAACCCAGACCCAGTTAAACTTTAGACATAACAACCATCACAGTCCTCTTTGTTTCACTGTTTCATCAAACATTTGCTAAACAAACAGAGTAATGGCAGGGACTGGTCACAGTGAAAACAGGAAAACCTAAAATTTACTGGAAGGTTTTCTTCCTAAAGGTTGATACTATTAAATGGTACTAATACTTCAGATGATCTGAAATCAACTTATTGATCATTAATTCATTAACAAATTCAGCTTTTAGAGCAACTTCATCAAAGAACAAAGGTAAACAGTAGAGGCGGTGTAAGGACAAAAGTGATCATATATCCAGTATCCCTGATTTAGAGATCTAAAATTCAATCTGCAATGCCACAGCCTTGCTTTTTTCCCCACTAACATAAACCAAACACTAACCCCCTTTATTCTTCCACTTTTGTTGTTTAATCTGGTAGCTCTGTCCAGCCTGTGTTCTCTGGAGGGCTCCCCTAGTGGACTTCTCGGGTAACACACAGTTAAATAAACCCACAATGGAGATGATTATCTAAGTAAATGCCTAGTAAAAAAGAAAGTATATTGCCAGTTGTTGCTTTTTTTTTTTTTGTCATTTGTGGTTTGAAAAATTTAGTACAGTTCAGATTTCAGATAGCTTATGTAATCGGGGTTGTTACCTGAGGAAAAACCTCTTGGTCTAGGAAATTTTTTAATTTTTAAGTTGGATTTGTTACTTATTCACAATACATTAATAAACCTAAACCTGCACCGTTTTGGAAGCGAGGCCTTTGATACGAGCGCACTGTTGCATTGCCTGTAAGAAAAAAGGAAAAGTTACATGTGTTTGGATAAACAAAGGCGCCAGGAGCATGCATAGTGATGACGCTTCATTGACCAAATACCAGCGCTAAGGACTTGATAGCGGGGCTTTGGAGACGCGGACACAGTGGAGAGCACACACGCAGCACATCTACTAGAGCTGCTATGGAGAAAACCGATGGCGGCGCATGCGCACAGCTTAAACGGGCCGAGAAGCCAACTCTTAGAGCCATGGAGGAGTCCTTACAGAGGAAAATGAACAGCAGAAGAGGTACATTAAGTCAGCTTAGCCTTAAAAAGAATGAACTAATGCATCTTATGGAAAATGATTGTAATATAGACTTAGTCAAGTAAGTTACCAGAGGGATTCACCCCTGGTTTTGAGGACTTCAGAGAGGCCAACAACGTGGTCAAAGAACAATTTACATGCATGAACTTAGAGGAAAATATGCATTATGACCAACAGAGCTGGTTTGAGACCAAAGAAGCTGTGTTTTGTGACTTTATTGGTCAAGTGGGTGTGTGGATTATAGAAGCACATGGTCGTTTGGAGGAAGCAAGAAAAATGGATGAAAGTGTGTTTCCTTCTGATAGCATTTCTGTGGCATCAAGACAGACCAGGGGTATTAAAAGCACCGGCTCTGTGCGCTCCAAAGCTTCATTGGGGCGCTTGAGGGCCGGATTAACAAGGTTGCACTAATGGCCCATGGCTGCTGCACTGAAGGAGAGACGGCGTTAGTGGAACGAGAGCTGCGCTTAAAGGCTGATAAGGAAGAGCTGGAAATCAAGATAGCATTAGCCACTGCTGATGCTAAAGTCAAGGTGCTGCAGAGCTATGAGGGATCAATAATGAGTAGGGAAGGCTTTGTCATTGTAGCCTCAAGTTGCCGCCCATTAGCCATCTTCGCAGCCTCAAGTCTCTGCCTATCAGTCATCCTCCCAGCCTCAAGTTGCCGCCCATAAGCCATCATCAAAGCCTCAAGTCGCCGCCTATCAGTTTCAGCCATCACAGCCTCAAGTCACCGCCCATCAGCTCCAGCCTTTGCAGCCTCAAGTCGCCGCCCATCAGCCGTCATCCCAGCCTCAAGCGGCCACCCATCAGCTCCAGGCAACGCAGCCTCAAGTCGCCGCCCGTCAGCTTCAGCCAACTCAGCCTCAAGTTGCTGCCCATCAGCCATCACCGCAGCCTCAAGTCGCCGCCCATCAGCTTCAGCTATCACAGCCTCGGGTCTCTGCCCATCAGCTCCAGACATCGCAGCCTCAAGTCGCTGTCCATCAGTTCCAAGGGGCAACTCTTGACTACACCGTGCCAAAGAGAAGTGAGGGTGGTCGCTTACAATTGTCGCCACTCTTCAGTGAACCCATAATGGACAGCAGTAGCAACAGATCTCAAAGCTGCTACTCGGCTCAGCAAGAGGTTGGTGGTACTGAACCTCGTTTCAATGTACCACACTGCCAAAATGACATTACAGAGCATCTGGTGAAGCAAAAAAAGACTTACCACACTACCACCACAAAGCATCCCAATATTTAAGGGAAACCCCTTACAGAACAAGAAGAACAAGGAGAACAAGACCGAGTGCAGTGAAGATCGGCTGTACTTTTTGGAGCAGCATACCAGTGGACAACCTAAAGAGCTGATACAAAGCTGTCTGCACATGGATCCGGAACTGGGGTTCCGGCCAAAAGGCTCATTTTAGAAAAAGCACAGAGACCAAAGTTCAAGGACCCTGTGAACTTCATTATGACTCAAGCAAAAATGGCACTGCATCCATTGTTCGGCGAGCTGAAGGATGGCACAAGAAGACATCTCAAGTCTACAACACAAGCTACAGCAGAGAGAAGAAGCAAGTCGATCTTCGCAACTGTTGCTGTCCAAAACTTCACTCTGAAGTTAAAAGGAGCCCCAAAGGGCACTTAAACAAACAAGAGACTGATACTAGATCCAAAGAATTCTTTGCCTAGCCCTGTCTGTTTTGCCAGGGTAACCACATCATGGCAGAGTGTAAGAAGATGAGACGATCACTGAACAAGATATAGATAGACTTCCAAGATTCCAAAGATAGACAGGCCAATGTCAAGAGAGGAGGCACTCAGAAGGCGACAAGATGACAAGCGACCAGTGACAAGCAGCTTCGTGGGCGCTAGAGGGGAGCTGTGTGACGGTAATGGGGCTGGAGGTGCAGACATTATTCTTCCTATTGTTCCAGTCCTAGTGAAGGCTACCAAAGGCAATAAAGTTGTCGAAGCATACGCATTCCTTGACCCGGGTAGTACAGCTACCTTCTGTACAGAGAGACTAATGAATAAGCTAAAGCTACAAGGAAGAAAGATGGACATTATTCTCACAACAATGGGAAGTAAGAGAACGGTTCCAACCCAGGTGGTGACCGGGTTGGAGTTGTGTAGTTTGAATGGCCGCAACTTCGTTCTGCTGCCAGCTGATTGGAACAAATGTCCCAAAATCCATGGAGCTAAAAGAGGCCATCGGGAGCGTCGATGATGGACGGTATGCAGTGAGAACTCTTCTGGGCTGGACGATTAACAGGCCACTGCGAGAGAGCGACACCAGAGACAGCAAGGCAACAGTAGCTGTTACGTCCAATAGACTATCTGTGGCACCAACAGTTCAAGTACGACTTCCCCGAAAGTAAGCAAGAAGAAGAGTTGGAGATGTCAAGAGAAGACCTACAGTTCTTGGCGAGCATTACACAGTCAACCAAGATGGTAGATGGACTTAACTGCATAGGTCTACCTATAAACCTATAAAGGCCACACCATCTCCGCTCACCTCTGTTTGTTTCAGTGGAGTTGGAAGGTACACAGTTTTTCTACCGTTGTTGTCGCGGTAATATAATCTGCACCTGTGGGATAAAAGGAACTAAAACGCTCTATTGGTATGGACACTCCCTTTGTTTTACTCCACGACACGCGTAGATCAATACTCAGCTAAACAGGACCATTTACTATAGATGAACAAGTTTTCTTCTTTTTTGTGTGTCAACTTCTCCCACTTAATTCTTGATGCAGCGCCACCTCTGGCGGGGTGTGAAATACGTTATTTAAAAGGTCTGATTTGTTTGTGTAGCGCAGCATGAACGCAAACTTAGTCCGGAAGAACGTTGTACCCCCAACTGAACTGAGTCCTAAATCATACAGAGGCTAGCAGACTATCCTTGTGTAAATGCACTCAGAGACAGAGCTGAGTGAGATCAACTGAAATTTCTGAGATACAGCACCTAATGAAATCTTTTCTAAGAACATGTCCTGCTTAATATGAACTGACAGTATTTCTGCCCTGCTGGGCTTTTATTAGGTCTTTATCATTCATTCAACAGCTTGCATTTTGCAGCACAGCTTTCGAAAATGGTAATTTTTTCAGGTTTAACCAAAAAGTGACCTTTTGTAAAATGAACTGAGGGTTTTCTTTAAAAAAATAAAGATAAAAGAAAAAGGAAAACCATCCATATTCATACTTGCAGAATACCAGACATAACAGTTTCACAGCAATCACTCCGTCTGTTTCTGCTGTGTGAAGAGTCTGTGATGGGCTTTACGAACTTGTCACTTTCACCACAAAAAGCAAACTCCTTTTGCTTGAGTGTGAAAGAGAAGAGAAGAGAAGAGAAGAGAAGAGAAGAGAAGAGAAGAGAAGAAAAGAGAAGAGAAGAGAAGAGAAGAGAA
>JBAMHW010000025.1:18934395-18955214 GCA_037177495.1 Rhadinocentrus ornatus
GAGAAGAGAAGAGAAGAGAAGAGAAGAGAAGAGAAGAGAAGAGAAGAGAAGATAAGTTGTGTTCAGCTACTGAAGGAACAAAGCTCCTCTGAGCTCCTTTATTGCTGAGCGGGCTCAACTAAACAAACAGCACCTGGAAACTTCAAACCTGCAGACAGCTGTCTGACTACACAGAATGAAAAAAAACAGGAAGGGAGACACAGTCAAATGGCAAATAGATTGACTGACAGTCAGGTTGGCAAATTCACAAAAGAAGCGACAGCAAATCAGAATAAGAGCACTTCAATAATTCAAGTCTGACACCGTATCAATTATATTCAGGAAGAGAAATCACTTCACAGCCTGAAGATTTATGAGCACTGAAAGTATTTTGACATTGAATTAAACAGAGTAACAATCAAACAGTCTGAAGATTCATGTAATTTTATTACAAGCTTTATTTATCTAAATAACATCTATTATTCCCAAAAAACTCTACTGATGTGTTAGAGTAAGTTTTTTCCAAGTTTCAAAACAATTGATGAACAGTTAGTTTCAAAGAAATGGTGAGTAAAAGCACAGCACGCTAAAAGATGGTATGGAAGTAGATGACAATCACTACAACGGATGTCTACACAATGTAAAAAGGACTCAGGTGAAGATTATGGAATAATTATGCCAGTGCTAAAAATGATGAAACATTAAGCTCAGCTCTAGGCTGGCCAATCGTAACTCACCCTTTTCAGCGCGCCCCATGTGAGCTGGATCCAGAAGAAGCAAAGTAGAGAATAACAGGACAGAATTAGATTGGAAATAGATGCCTTTTAAAGAATATCTATTAATGATCCACAAAAGACTGAACCATTTAGATTAGAGAGCTCCCATTTTTATTATAAGAACAGATTATTGCGGTGACTCAACTTTCATGTAAATCCATTAACTTATTTGTGTCTAGGTTTATATAATGTTTTAAAAAGTGGAAAAAGCTGTTTCAAAAGGATCGCCATAAAATCAAACATGCAGCCAAGTACAATTTCACGTTTGACCGTTGCAATCAGGCTGTGATGACAAAAGCAGACATGACAAGCACAAGTTTCCAAACATAAACTCTAGCCTTTATCCAACACATGTCTGACCTCAACCACTACCCTCTACTTTAACTAACCCTCATGTCTTTACCTACCACCACTTCTCCCAATCTCCTGTTTCCTCATATACACACACACCAGCCACATCTTCACTGTATATATCATTATAACAACAAACAAAACTGCATAACTTGTAGTGTGGCTGCTCACGTCTGTCTATGTAGTTGTAAGCCAAAAGAAATTTTGTGTCTGCATGCATTGCAAAGTAATTAATCAGCTGTGAGTGTTGATTACTTAACTTGCCATTAATCAGCTATGGTGTGTGTGTGTATATGAGTGTGTATGTAAGTGAGGCCACCTTGCACCAATAGCTGTGACCACAGTCAAACAAGGCAGAGCAAAGATTGATGACACCAGACAAGTGTCATCAATTATCATGGATGAAACATCTCAGGGATTCAGAATTTGTTGTGAAAGCTCTGCATCTCTTCATTTCCTAATGTTATCACTTCCTTAATTTGCTTCATTTGGCTGAATGATAACGTTCACACATCATATAGTGGCATCTAAAGTTTAACCCTGAACACAAGGTATACAGTATTTCTACTGACTGAACATACCACTCATAGTGTGACAATGTTAGTTAACCAGCAGAGAAAATCGATTCAGATTAATTTTGCAGTATCAGCTCCTGCATCCTTTACACTTAAGAAATTAATCCTATGGGCAAAACACGGATTCCAAGCAACATCACTTGGTATGGTGTGGACCAGAGGAGGCAAATATAGTCATAAAAAATCAGCTACAGTCTCTTTTTGAGATGCAATGGTTCAATTATGGAGCAAGGCATGCAGACATCTTCAACACATTCATATTCTGAACTCATATAGCATGAAATGACACCATTATTAGAGCAGGAACAGTAAATCATTTAAAGAAATTATTGTAACTAAGGCCTAATTTTGACTTAAAAACAATATAGCAGGCAAAAATAATTTGTTATCATTTATCAGCACAACAGGTGTTAAGTGCTTGTGCAAAAGTAAATTTAGGTTTTGTTGAGCAAAGAGGAGACAAATCTTCAAATAAATGGTTGAAACTTGTGAAACATGTGCAAGGAAACATACAGTGCCAATTATGGACACTTGTTAAAATACTAACATGACCTGAAATCTAAATGACAGAATTAGTTGACTATTTTTTGGGCCAAAATACTTCAATTAATATTTTTAAAATATATACAGTAGAGTAGTAAAAACTCAGAAGTTGATGATGTTATGCAGTTATCACTCAAACCAGATTTTTACCAAGAAATTTGGCTTTGGGGTTTGTGTATAACCATCATTTGTCGCTACTTTTTATAATTTTTTATTTCACTTTACTTGGTTAGGTTTAGGCATAAAAACTACAGCGCTGTGCAAAAGTCTTAAAACACCCATAATTTCTTTAAATATTGCTTCCAAAAGCTAGACTGTTGTAAGGCTGTTACATTAAAATTTGTTCTTGTTCTCAAGGGTCAAGAAAAAAATACGTCTTTTTGTTCTTATAACCCTGGTTTGGGAGTTCTTGCAGCTTATTCTCGACACATCAGCCGAGAAGAACTTTTTTCTTGTGTGGCATCCGAGCAAACTTGTTGGTTGGAAATTTTAACTGGACAAATGTGGACAAGTATTAGGCAGAAAGTTGCCATTATTACTTTTCCGATGATGTGAAAGATTCAACAAGGTTGAACAGATAATTTTAATGAACAGCTGAATGAAGTTGTGAGAAAGTATGTAGTCCATTCAACACGTTTCACATAAAGAGACAAACACCGCTGCAAGCAAAACACTGCCACCCCACAAAGTTTCTTATTAAGTATGGAATTACCCAAACCACTCTACACTGAACATAAAGACTTTGACCCACAATAAGAATCCACAATAGCAGGGAAAGCACATACAGGTCGGCACAGCAAGCACAGACACACAGCAGCAGCAAATGCTCCAAGATATTTGCTGACACATTCATACATTGTGTCACCCATTGATGATCCTAGGGATCCTAGGACTTTACTAGGGACCTGGGTGGAAAATCTCTACAGCCAGTCTGAACCAAAAGATAAAAACATTTTCGTTCTCCTAGGCCACTGTCCCAGAACAATTAAGGACTCCACTGAGAGTGTGAAAGCAACTGAAGATACATAATAGGGCTGTGCGAATTTTAATCACAATTATGAGCTGGGTTTTCAACGATCATAAAAAGGAAATGGTCTGATTATTTTGCTCCTTTGCAGTTTACTCTTGTGCAGTTCTAAGTTGCAAATTGAGCGCCATTGGTGTTGCAGCGCTGCGCTCTGCTGCAGACTCCTCCCACAGTTCCAGCCGATATGGTTAAATTTACCTCGAGATGCAAACGGCTCTCAAGTTATAGGCTGGACACACAGGAGGCAAAGTCGCTCCTTCTCCATTAGTTTCTATGGAATTTGCGCAATGAGGAGGAAATCGCTGCCCTCCTCAGTCTCATTTATTACAGATCACACCTGGCCGAACATAGCTGCTGCTGGTCTGAGACATACAATAGCTACTGGGACCCGATGGAAAGAAACTAATCTGTGTTACCACAGACAACGCTTAAAAATTTTTTCTCTCTCTTATTTTTTAAAGGCTCTTTTTCTTTCTCTAATCGTGTTAGATAATCGAGATCTCAATTTCAATCAAAATATTCGGGATTATCATTTTTCCCATAATCGAGCAGCCCAAATACATAATTTTTCTCATTTCTGTAGTTGAATCTACAAAAAAAAAAAAATTGACAAGGATGAAATTTTACACAAACAAGATGAATCCCAAAGAGCTGTTAGCTAAAAGCTTTTCATGGAGTAGATGAATCAAGTGAAGGACATGATGTATCTCTTGTGTCCTGTTACATCTTGCTGAATTGTTTCATATTTCTTGAGGACATACAGATTACATGTTGTAGATAGCTTCTTTTTTTCCAACCTGCCCTTTCTTTTTCTTTGTCCTCCACTTATCAATTGTCCATGTGCCCACCATGCTGAGATATGCAATATGATCAGGTACAACAACTGGACTAGAAGTTAATGAAAAAGCAGTCAGTGTCCAAAGAAAAACTTTGAAACAACCTTCAGAAAGATTGAAGAACTATTGCCCAAAACCATTTTAAAAGACAGCAAAACATTATGGATCCTTGGCAGCAATATATTAAGAAATGAGGGGTAGCCTTAAACTTTTAAACAGCACTGTTTTTTGCTACATTGAGAAAAATCATGTTTTTATATTAAAAGGATCCTTTTGAAACCTTAACCATATGTTACAACATCAATATTCTTGCTCTCTAATCCATTTTTTGGGGGTGAGAAGTTTGGGTAATTGTAATAATGCCACTTCACTGCAAACAATAAAAAACTCCCTACCCCATTAAAATCAACCTATGCCATGAAAATGCACACTGCATGGAGACCTAAATTCCAACCTGTCAATCATATCATGTTTTCCATTCCCTCACTCTCTGACAAGAAGGAAGGTTTTATTGCCACTGTGTGTCGCTAATCCATTTTTCAGCACAAATCCTCAAATTCATTCATTCTCCAACACACATGCACCATAGTCTAATGAGGGATTAGCTAATGAATTCTCTCAACAGATTAATTACATTTTTCAGACTTCATCCCCAAACAGCTGAAGAAATGAGCCAGGACTTTCAAAGAGATGGATTTTTGAATCTATCACTAAATTGAAATCCGTAAAAACAGACTGGCTCTAGGCAAAAGGATGTTTGATTTGAGGAGAAGACATAAAAATGCATCTGAAGGATTGCAGACCGAGGCATTGCTTTTTAACAAGAAAATAAATAAAACGGCCTTTGATTTGGCGCCATTTTACATGGCATGAGTCGAATGAGGAGGCATTTTCACATGAATCTAAATGAGAGGCAAACATTTCAGATGCTCGTCTTTGTACCGCTGTTCTCCGGAGGGCTTAAAAGCATCGTCCTGTTTCCTTCTCTTTAAGTGACAGCAAAGCACATGAGCTGACACACACATTTGCACCACACACACAGAACATGATAGACACACACACTCCCCCTCCTGCCGTTTTCACAGTCTCATGAGTGGAGGAGAAGCCCACGGCCAAAAACCAATGGTTTCTTGTTTTTTTCCCCAACCCTCTCTCCTCTTTCTCACTATCACTCCACTTTTCCATTAACACACCCAATTTTATTTCATCTTCCAAATGGAGCGCAAAAGTAATTATAATTAAACTAACTTGGTTTTAATGTTCAAAATACTCAAATAATTTAGAATTATAATTAAGCCAGCTCTGATGTTGTGTTCAGTAGGAGCAGCAGCCCTATAATTCGTCTGGAGACACTGATAGAAAACAATTATTTTACTTCATTAAGATTGAAGACGCCTGGAATCTGTGTCACAACTAGATCAGAGAGGACACAGATTTAGAAAGTTGCCAAATTAACATAAACTCTGTTACTGACTTTGTAAAAAGTGCAAGACATGCGCCTGTTTGCATTTATTACATTGACTTTGTAAGTGATTAGTCAACATGAAAATGAGCAAAACAGCATGATAAGAGGAAAGAGATAGATGAAGATTCATATAAATACTTTAAATTAAAGTTTGACTTTCTAATTGAGAAGCTAAACAGATAAGAATGCGAATTAGACTAATTTTGGGAGAAAAAATCTCAGACTCCAAATTACTTTTTAAATGATGCCAATGATGGATCATTTTAAAGGCTTGCCACTGATATTTCTTGGCTTTGCAGAAACCGAGCGCAGTAGGTACAGATGCAGCTCCTTCATTACTGACTTTTGATCTAATAATTACCGCTTTTTCTCTGTGCCAGCTCCTATTGGCAGCATTAACTTTATGCCTGCTAATGCTATCATTCCCACTGGTAGGCATTATATCTAATATGATAGAAATTACTGTATTTCTGAGTTAATGCTAACATTGCTGTGCATAAAATCTGCACAATTTGCATGAATGTGAGTGAAAACAAATGTCCTGTAAAACTCTGATTCTAGAAGATTTCAGGCGTTTACAGAAAAATGCACCTGAATATAGAGATTGTTCTAAAAATTTTAATTGTATTTGATTTAACATTATTTTAACCATTTCTTTGTCCTTACATTTACATATATTATTTTTAGCCATACAACCAACTGCAAGTAATCTCTATTAACCCTACTCCACACTAATGATATTCCACATCTCCTGCTCAGCAAAACAGCAACCAGTCACTTTAGCATTTACTTGCAAATTAACAGCACTCCCATTCCCAAAGAGGCCTCAAAGAAATTCCACACATTTGTTTCCCAGAGGACCAAATGGCCTCAAGGGAGGGGAAGTGGGGGATAGTTACAGGGTGGGGAAGGGTGGTAATAAAAGGTTCACAGACGAAGCTGGAATTAATGTGTAATTTCATTGCAAACCATTAATGGGCCAATGTGAATACTGGAGCAGAAAATAATGTTTTTGTACAATGCTTGGTCACTTCTAGTTCTTAACTAGAGCGTGACGTGTCCCTTACACCTAACATTGTCTCTGTGTGATTTTGGAGGTCAGCTGAAACTGTTATGAGTCTGTCTTTCTGTATCTGAGTTTGGAGGAGAACGACTCTTGAATGAGGAAATATATACTAGAAACAATGGCCAAACAGAGACACTCAGGTATGGAGCGGTGGCTCTCAGCGGACCATCAGATCTGCGGGAAACGTTACGAGTTCCGAGTTTTGCTGCATCGACTCAGATGTATACTGAGGAGCGTGCGTGCGTGCTTCCAAAGGACTTTCTCAAAGGCATCGTTCCGGGGAGCATTAAACAGTGTTGGTGCAGCTTTGTCCTGCCTGGGTCATTACGCGTTTCTCGCGAATGCTCACTTTGCGAATCGAGTTAGGAAGAGCGAGGTTCAGTGCAGTCCACGAAATAAAATTAAGTTTAACATCACCTTCCTTTCTTCACGCAGTGATCAAACAGGGGTTTTCACATTGTGACTACGGTACTTCAGTTTAGAAGCTTCCACCTTGCAGATTGTCCAAGATTGTTTTTTGGTTTGTTTTGTTTTTTTAAAGAATGAAACCAGCGTATTTTGCAAAATAAAAGCGGCGAATCCTTCTCATAGCCTGTAGCTTCAGAACAAGTAATATCGGACATGCTAGAAGCCCTTTTGTCAACAAGCGATCGGCACACAGATTGTATCCACAAGCATTAGGTTTCATTCAACGGAGCGCAAATAAACGTGGGGCACAGGGGGGTCATTTGGTTTGCAAAACCAACTAAAAGCTCACAGCCTAATCGCAAACAGTCTCGTGGGCACCGACAACAGATCTACTTCTTTCCTTAAAAAGTACTTTTGAACAAGACAGAGACAAGAAAAAATTGTCTAACGAACCGGTGAACTTTCCTGTAAGCATTTAAGTCGGCTCCAAAAAAAAGAGAAAAAAAAGCTCTTTGATAACATAAATAATTAAACTTAAAATACAAGTTTGATGTAATACATATACTTGTATGGTATCGTTATCATCCTACATACATTATCAGTTATTAAACAGTGGGGTCCATGCACGGAGTAACTTTTCAACCATTCACGTGCAGCCTGCGATCCTGCACGGCTGAGCGGCGACCTTGATCCACTATACAGTCATACTTGCTCTATGCGCACCCTTAAATGCATTTAAATAACCAGTAACTACGAACAACAACTGTAGATGTGGTCGATTTCAGGACAATTTCTTGTTCAAATTGCAAGCTCGTGGATCACTCGTGCTTTTGTCCTCAGATCAAGCTTAAATTTGTAACGAAACTCAATTCTGAAGTCGTGCGAAACGATGTAAAGACTATGAGAATAAACGTTTCAACTTAGTTTGAAGCTTTAAACAGCTCTCAATCCAACCAATGACTCAGTGTTACTCACTGACCAAGGAGAGCTCAACCCACTTGGCAAACAGACTGGATTCAAACAAGTGCGGACTGTCTCTCATAGGCTATGACAATGTAACGAAGCGAACGCGTAACATTTTAACTATGATAAAAAATAAATAATAGTCTTCAACCCCACGAAAAGTGCCAGTCTCGAATCTGCAGACACCGAAACTTCCAGCAGCCGTAATAAAACAGGCACCTCGGCACATTTTCCAAACGGGGTTTAACTTTGTCCAACACCTTCGCACACCTGACAGAGATTTGTTCTCCTACACTGTGTGAGAGGAAGGGGATATATCTGCTAAACTTTCCTGCCATGAAATAAAAACACTCTAAACTGTTTCTTTGTTCCTTTTGGTCTTACCTGTCGGCAATTGACCGGAGATGTTGCCAACTGTCGAATAGAGAAACATGAGTCCCAGGAATACAGAGAAAAGTGTATCCATGGCCGAGTGAGTCTGTTTCCCCCCGAAAAAAGTTTTCTTCGTCCGAGTTTTCCTCCGTCTTCAAGTCTTCTTAGTTTTTCTCGCTAGTCGGTTACCATTCCCCCAGTTGTTGTGTATTCAGGCGCCCCATTCTCTGCTTTCCCTGGTTTCTCGCTTTTCGCTTCCTACGGGCGCTCGCGGACACTACACTTTGTTTCACGCGGAGTGAGAGAGCGCGAGGCAGTGAGGGAGGCGTAGTGGGAGAGTGAATGCAGCAGAGCAAGCCAATGACGTCACGGGAGTTGATTAATAAAACTAAAAACATGGAGAGAAACTGTTGTTATTTTAATTAACTCTGCATTATACATCCCTTTTACAAATAATTAATTTGACTTTTCTTGTTTGCACTAGCGATTACGTTTTTATGGGAATATTGGGAAACATTTGTATATATAAAGTGCAAAACATTTTAAATTGATTAACATGAAACTTCTGAATTTCATTAAAAAACAAACAAACATCAAATTCGGTAAAACTTCACAAAAATGCCAGCACAAGATAAGGAGTAACACATTTATAATTACAAAATAAATTGATTAGTTAATTATTTAAAAATAAAAATTACAAGTTCAACATTTCCCTTAACATATTAACAAAACAGATAACAATATTCATTAAACCAAAAGAGAAGCCATTAAACAAAGGAAAGAACAAAAAACAGTGAAAGCAATGGGCTAACTTTTTACATTACAGAACACAGAAAAACACAACAAGCAGAACAACAAACAAAAGAACGAAAAATTCAGAGTTTCCTTCACCCCACTGACAGAACACCTCACAAATGAAAACATTTTCAACAACAATTTAAAAACATAAAATATAGGGCATTGTATGGCTTTAATCACTGCTGCACAAACACTTATACTTCACTGATAACAGGAAAACGTGCTTTTAGCCAAATGCATTATGATCAAGAGGATGGAAGTGCTGATGTATAATAACAAATAGTATATTACATGTCGCATTCACTTGCACTTGGGCATCTGAGGATTTCCCAGGTAAAATTTAATTTGAACTAAGAATTTGGTAGAATTTGATCATGTCTTCTTGGGGTGGCACAGAGGAACCCAGTCAGATTGTAGGGGTGATCCATGCTCCTCCAGGTGACCCTCTGGGTCCACCCTTGTATGCTGGTGATTCACACACTCACCTAAAACTGGGCTAAACCCATAGTCTAACACAGTTTTCCACAGCAGTAGTACTTTCTCGTGCCTCTTGCCTTCACAAGCAGACTAATGTGTCTAACGACACCAGAAAAGGTTCTGAGGAAGAACAACAGGTGATATTTTAAGTGTCGGTCATCAGCAGACATCCTTTGTGGATGCAATGACTCCTCAGTTTTGGCAGCACGGTTGCCTTACATAGAAGTGGTCAGGTGGGTCTAATATTTAGGCTGGTGTATGCAAACATTGATCTAACCCCTTCATTTTATGTTTTTTAAATCTTAAAAAAGCATCTACTGTTTCCCAAGATCAAGGGAATTTCTTCATTAAATAAGGCAAAACAAGCAAATAAGAGTACATTCACCTATGTAGAGTGGGCCTGTGGAAAAAGTAAAAAATAAAAAGAATAAAAGAGAGAGCCCTGACACAAAGTATTTATAATCCTATGCACAGCACAGGATTCCTATCAAACTCAGGGCCCCCTTAAACCATTCAGTGATCCCACTGCAAAGGAACCCCTGCTAATACTACATAATAAATGGAATAGAGTGAGGAGTAGAAAAGATGGTGAAATAATAATAGGACAGAACCATATAAGCCAAGCACTGAAAAAAGCTGGGCTGTAAATTCCAAAAGGAGGAATCTTTTATGATACTGTGATGTGTTTTTGGTATTTTAAAGTTTTGCAAATTGTACTCATTTACAGAAGATTAAGCAGAAACAGTTACTACAGGAAAAATGAACCTTGTGGAAAGACTCAAATCAGAGCAGCATTTGATCTGCGAAGTCATCAAGATGTACAGCTGGGAGCAGCTTCCAACATGATTTAAGAGAATTGGTGGACTGTGACCAAACCTGAGTGTTTAAGTTTGTGCTAAGAACTTTTTTTTTAGTGATTTAAGGCTTCTGTATTCTCAATGACATATCAGTCCTCTATTTTTACTGCACAAAAATGAATGCGGTTAATTGCATCTTCATACAATTAGCTCATCTTGTTGAGGAATTACTTTGCAGCTAACTCGCAAGTGTTGACAGGGATTTCTGTGTGCTCTAGTTTGACTTAAAAAACAAATTATTTGCCCACATTTCACCATCTGCCAACATTGGTGACAGCATGTCAGAGTGGGGCTGGATAACACCATGACAGGCCTGTCAAATAGACAAAATAGATGTTTTGATTTGGTACACAGCTGAGCTAAAAATATTTGGTGTGGATGGAAATGTACAAGCAGAGAACAAGAGGGTATATGCCTTGTGTGTTTTGCCTCATTTAGTGCCATCCCTCTTACATCATAAAAGGTGTGAAGAATCTTCTGTACTAAGTTTGTAGCCGAAGGAGAAAAGAATATTCATATACACACTTTGGCATCTGCAGAGTGAATAAATGAAGTGTTGACAGTTGCCGTACTCATGATTACAAGTTTTTCTACTAAGCTAATTGCAATTATGACTGTCAGGCCTATTTTTCTTTACACCAGATATCACTGCGATGCTTCAAAATGCAAATTCACTATTGTTACCCGGTGCCGGGACTCTGACTTGGCAGATAGCAGCACATCCTTGCTGTTTCTTGTGCTGAAGTTGCAGGTTTCAGGCTGTTATTTGCAACCATTTTCAGGTAAATAGTGTTATCTTGTCATACTTTTGTATATCCTGATGCAAGCAGCTTTATGTTTGTAAAGTTTGTGTATCCTGTGCTGAATTCGTTTGGGCACACGCTCAGTTTAAACTCAGCAGTAATAAGCCAAGTTAATGCAAAACGAAATGCGATACTGTACAACTGTGTCTCAAAGTATGTTGATTCTCTGTCATATACATTTTTATAGATAACAATATGTATAAAACATTTTTGACAATTTCAAAACTGGATTATATACTTAGATGTTTTAGGGAGCAGTCCCCTCGCTCCAACTATCAGCATCAGTCTTGCTGTGTCATGGTTTAAAGATGTTTACATCTCTCCTGTCAGTGTTTTTGTTTTCACTTACATCAAAGACATGATGTCTAATTTCTGGCTTCAGATGGTAAAAGCCTACAGAGAAAACATAAATTAGGCAATAATGACAATTTTCTGTGCTGGAAGTGAACAGAAAACATAAAAAGATTTTTTTAAATTTAAATTTGGAGCTATTCTGTGACCCTTTTGCAGCTTGACGCAGGGAAATTGTTCCTCTGCAGGCAACTCTGAACATTCTAACCTGCCACCGCGTTCACTGGAGCTCGGAGTAGTGCTGAGACTAAGTGTTCATTTAGTATCGGCTCAATGATGGACTGTCAAGGAAGCCCATGTATTTTTTTCTTTTAGCTTAGCAGGCAAGAGTATTCAGCAATAGATTCTGAAAAATCTTAGTGATTTCCTTTTATATTCAGTTCAATCATGTTCTATAGCTGCTTTTAGCTAATTCACGGTCCTTTCTCAACTGCCACCAGGTGAGGGTTTACATTCAGTTTCACCCTAAAAAATAATTTAATCTAAGTATCATGGTAATACTTTGAGAAAATTTCCTGACATAAACTAAAAGCACCACTGGATTGCATTGTTTGTTATAGATGTGATGTTTTTGGGATACTGGGTAATTTTAGTAAACTGAAATCATATTTGCATTTATTTCAAGTGGGTGGTACCTGTCAAAGAAAATCCACAAAAATGCCAAAACACAGTTTCCAGCTGAACATTGCTTATTACATAAAAACAGCTTTATGGCAATGTGCTGAGTCAGCTACTTGTCCATAATGAAATATCTGGGGAATCCAAATCTAGAATTTTTAGCACCTCTGAATTGACCCAATAGCTACAAGTTATATTTTCATCCTTGGATGAAATTGGAAAATCATCACGTCTCCACAGGAATCACAAGTGTCAAAGCATTATCCATGTGGATGTCAGGATGTAGGTTTTCATAGCAGAGCATTATATTGTTACAAAAGAGCAGAGGTACTCACTTTACCTGTCAGTGGTTATAATGCTCTGATTCTGGCCATTCTGAGTTCTTTCCTGTAACACCAACCTTTTCGGTTTGCAAAAAAAATGACTTTGCCTAGAAGGGGTAAACATATAAGAGTTTGTTTTTTTCAGATTGAGTACTGCTGCTTTAAGTTTTTGGAACCATTTTCACCCTCAGTTCTGGTTTTGCGTGACCATACTGAACATTTTACCTACTTAAAAGCAGCATCACTGTGTGTGTGGATTGGAAGGTTTATTGTTTCCCGCCCTGGCTTTCTCACACTACATGATAAAGTGTCCTCTGGCAAGACACTTTCCTTTGCTTTTGGCCTCTGACAAGCTCATCTGTGTATAGTGTGTGTCAAATAGAAGCCTGCATTGCCTGTAAAACTATATAGACTAGGAAGTCCTGTGTGTGGTGGATGTGTTTTGTATTAAAAAGCTCTTTGCGTGGTCAACTAAAGTAGAAAAGCACTGTATAAATACAGTCCATTAACCATTTATTATTGGACAGCTTTGCAACACTGCCACCTTGGCTTTCCTGTACCAAGAAGCTTTTTCTCAAACATACCAAAGATATGTATTTTCCATTCAGCTTTCTTTGGGATTTTTTTCTTTTTCTTTTCTAGACTGACAGCTAGTCTGTTTTCATACTCTCCTCTAAAGGCAAATCATTTTTTTTTTCTTTTTCATGGTCTACCTGTCAGTTATTTTATTCAGAAAGAAGTCAAGGCTACCTTCCCAGATGTGCCCTCTTGGTTATGGTAGATTTAGAAAAGATGATTTATACAAAAAAAGAACTCAACAAACTTAGAATGTAAAGTGAGTTGGTTTGTACTCTGTAACTTTTGGATATTATCCGGAATTGTACAGTACCTATCTCTTATGTAAAATGGTTTTGGCTTTTATAACTACATAGTTTAAATTGATTTGACCTGAAACAGACACACTTACAGTATCTAAATGAATTTTTTAAATCAGTTTTTAGGCTTGAAAAAGATTTTGAATGTGCACATTGCAGTGACAGGTAGAGGATAGAATGAGTGGCATTGATTTTAATTTTGACTGCCTTTAAAGTGTTGGTAAAAAATGGAAAAAAAAAGAAGTCCATTCAGAGTAGAAACCCTATTTCTATTTGTAACCTTCACTCTATTGTGATGAATATCCCTTCATTTCAATGCCAAAACATTAATACAATGAATGAAAAAACTGATAATGATAATAATAAAACTTGGTTAATGGAATTTTCAAAAGGAAGAGGACAGTTAATGGTAATGTGATTTTGTCTTTAGACTTCACGTTTAGTTTCAAGAAATGAAATGATTGCAAATGTGAGTGCAACAAGTTCAGAACAATTAAATAATATTGAAGTAATAATTCTAACATTTTTACATTAAAATTCAGAAGCATCAGCATTTATTTTGTGCTATTTTTTCAACTACTCCCTGGTTATTTCGCTACTATCTTTAGCTATCATCTCTTGAGTAAAACATCTGTTCAGCTACTAAATTCTCTAGTAAACAAGTTAGTCAGTAGATCTACATGGAGACAGAATCAATTTCATTGTAAAAAATAGGCAGAATTCCTTCTGGAAATGAAAAAGCTGTATCACACGGCGGACCTGCATGAATGCAACACTGTAATCTGCAATTGTTGCAGCTGTAGGAAGGTTAAAGGCCCATTTATGGTCCCTTACGTACGTAAATAGCAATCTCCGTTTTAAACGATGTCATATGACACCGTCCTAATACTTCCATGTGTCTTTCATGCAACCTTCGGCTCCAAAAACGCTGGTTCCATGTGGAAGAAATAGCCAAATGATAAAAATATTTAAGAGGATACACCCAAACTCATCTTCATGTTGACATCGGCTGCTGGTTGAGAAGGTCATGTATGGTGGACATATCAAAGCTAGCTGGAAAACATTTGCTGACTCCTAGATAAATAAATCATGATTGGTGAAGTAAATCATTTTGGTAGCTTTAGAATATGAACAAATGAATAGATAAATAAATAAAGGTTGATGGTTTATCAGGTGACGGCATTCTGGCACAGACTTTCCAAAACATGGCAAACACAACTAAAAAGTGAAACACAAAAAGCCTAAACTACATAGATGGTCTGTAACAATATTATAGTAAACTTGCTTCACAGAGGATCTCCTTCAGTCTGTAGTTTTATCTTTTGTGAGCCCATCATAGTTCAGAGGTCCTAACATCCATGTTGCCTTTTACATATCCAAGGATTTGCTCCTTAGATGCAGACTGTAATCAACCTGTTTTTTAATCTGGAGATTGAACAGTTTTATGGTCTCCTGGAAGCTGTGACCAGCCCAGTCAATAAAATATATTTTTTAAAAGCAACTTTTTATAGACTTTTTCTTTATCTTGACTTAAACAGGATTTGCATCAGTGTAACACCTCCACAGCTTTAACACAGATGGTGCACAAACTTTGAATTCCATATTATTTTTGGCAAAGATTTCACCACGTTCCATTTCAAACATACAAAAACTCTTTCATTATGCTTTAGTTCTTTGGACTCAAGGTGGTGTGTGATAAATTTATGTATAATGTTATATAATGCAAACTCTTTTAACTCTTCTGTAGTTTAGTTTGTAATCTGGACACAGTTGTACAGTATCGCATTTCGTTTTGCATTAACTTGGCTTATTACTGCTGAGTTTAAATGAGAATTTTACATGAGAATATTCACCACCAATACATTATTTTGTCCCTGTACAAAAGCTGTGGATTTGCATACTGTTGCTGTTAAATTCGGTATCCAAAATGTGATTCTCTGTTGAGTATTTTATTTTGTAGATACAAACCAAAATACTTAGATTAAAATGGCAAGCTGTGTTCTCATAAGACATGGATTTACCTGTCGTGTTTCTATGCCACTTAGGGTTCATGTACATATTTTTACAATACAAATATCAGGATTATACTTTAGTAATCATTGACTGTCTGTAGATACTGTAAATAAGTGGTTTGGGAGCCTCGGCCCTCGTTCCGCAAATTTTCAATGTTTCTCTGCTCCAACAGACCTGATTCAAATTAATGAGTCACTGTGCAGAACTTTACCAAATTATTGAATTAATGGCTAAGATCAAACTATTAACAATAAATCTGTATTACTGGACTACACTCCAGGCATCTCGCTGGACATAAACGTATTTTGGGAAAAGGACACCACATACTTATCATTCAAGCAGCAGCCACTTTTTTGGTCTCTTAAATTTTAAATAATGTGACCATACAAAATGCACTAATGAACTCATCATGGAAGTGGCAGAAGAAGGCCAGCAGGCATATGAAGTGATTGCCCATTTTAAAATATGTTGTAATTGCAGTTGGCAGCCCAAATTAGAGTAAACTTATCAGGCTGACCTAGAGAGAAGCCAGACACAAGCACAGGCAAGGGTATGGAGTATTTAACAGAGCCTCTAAGTACAATAATGACTAGTGTGAGTCAAGAGCAGAATAAAGAATGCTACACAATGTGGCAGTCTGCACAAGGAGTGTATAAAGGCAGATG
Source organism: Rhadinocentrus ornatus (assembly GCA_037177495.1). Lineage (NCBI taxonomy): Eukaryota > Metazoa > Chordata > Actinopteri > Atheriniformes > Melanotaeniidae > Rhadinocentrus > Rhadinocentrus ornatus. The sequence goes on from JBAMHW010000025.1 coordinate 18,950,537, forward strand.
ACCAGGTGCAGACTGATGATGATGATAATAGGAGGCAGGTGTGTCCAAGATGGCTGGAGCGGAGGGGTTCTGGGTAGTGTAGTGCTGTAGCCGGTGATCAATACTCAGGAGATACGGAGTGCACCCAAGAGGAGGAAGCAGGGGTGACAAAACTGAGATGAGAAAAATAAATATGAGCAATAGAAAAGTTTTGAAAAATGTAAACATCAAAGCTCAAAAGCCAGAAAAGCAAGCAAATGGAGGAAATTGATGTATAAAAACAAAATACCTCTGCCAGAATTTGAAGATGTAGACAAAACACCAGTGCTGAACCTTTGCCTTGAGAAAATTAGCACATAGAAATAAACAAAAAAGTCCACGAGCAGGGATAAAGAAAATTTGAGCCTTTCACAAAACAGGATTTCACAAAGGTTTCCAGACTAAGAGAAAATCTGAGGAATTCAGAATTTTATCATTTATATTTAGTCATTTGTAAGAAGGCATGGAGGATGTTTGCACATCAAAGATACTTTTGAACATATTTTTCTAAGCGCCAGAAATTAATTTGTTCTGTGTGATAATGTTTAAAAGCAGCAAGTTTGTCGTGGGCGTTTCATTCAAGCCTCAGGTCAAGTGAAAAAAGTCCAGGTTAAGTCTTAAGGAGCAGGTAAGCTGTGAATCTCTCACTGTATCTGTACCAAACCAGATTCCCACAATTTGGAGGTAAATCTGATAACATGGAATGTTAGAAGCTCTTTAGGACTTCTTATTCAGTTTAGCTTGTAGGATAAGCAGTGTCAGTGATAGAAAAAAATGGTGGTAGCTGTTATCAGTGCACATTCTTCCCCTATATAGGGACAAGTTGGTACCTTTCATTCACTATGATCAGGAGTAAACATTTTAGACAAGGGGCAAACAAGTCTCCTTAATTCTTTTGACTGTGGAAACTGAACAAAAACTGTTTTCATGTCCTTGCTTTCATTAATTAATTCCTTCTTTTAATTTGCTCTCTCTTGGTGTTTACATGACCATATCTTAGTGTGGGTTAGAGAACAGGTTTTTGATTTTACTAGGTTTAGGCACAAAACTGTACATTGTTGTCAAGTTTCATTACACAGCATTGTGTTGATTGTTGATGTGATTCATCCTTACATAAATTCACAATTTAAACAAGGAGGCACAGCAGGAACCCACTGGTCTAAAATCAGGTCTACTGCCCCTCAATTTTAATTGCAAACAACACACACTTCATAAACAATCAGGATCGGGGAGGGGGAGGGTAATGGGGACCTCTCACACCCCTGTTCCCCTTGGGTATGGCCGGGGGCGGGCAGGGGGAAGTGGTTGAAAAAAAAAATAAAATAAAATCATGGCTAAACCCTGCACTAATATTGGTTGGGAAAGGTAGGAGGTGGTTTTTGAGTTGGTATTGTTTTGTCTAAGTTCTATTATGATGTTTTTTTTCTTAAACTCAACCTAACATAGACTGGGAGAAGAAATTTCGATGGGATATTTGGCAAATCTCCATGTTGACACTAAACATAGACTCAGACCATTTTGGGTCTGTGTGTGAGAGATAGGGATGCTCATGTTCAGTCTCAAGTTTGCAGCAAACTGCTGTGTGTGTGTGTGTGTTTATATGTGAAAAAGATAGATAGGAAGAGAAAGTTTGTGTGCTTTTCTTCTCTCATGCATGCTCCAGTCTAAGGTATGCAAAAAGGTGTGGGAAAGTGTGAGTACACGTGCACAAGAATATGCACATGCTGCACACAGCGCACATTCACACACTTACAAGGAAGCATGCTTTAAGCCAGTTGTTCAGCTCATTGTTTAACAAAGTGGAACAGTCTGTGTTGTGTTCACTAGTGTGAGCAGGTTTTGAGTCGTCCAACAGAAGGAAACTTGTACCTGTATGCAGCTTGACCTAACAATAACCATATTCCATCCAGAAAACAATTTAATTCCATCACTGAAATGAAAATCTGAACCAGTCAAGTGATGTGCAATGTTCACATAAAATTAATGCAGCTTAATGTCTTTTCTGACAAGTTAACTGCCTCTAATGCTTCCACTATACACATGGATGTTTGGTTTACTTGCATTGCATGAGTAAAATACACAAAACAGAAATAAAAGCAATATATTTACAACAAAATGGAGATGATTAAACTCAAATTAAAGTATTAGCCAGTTGTTCCACATTATGTAGGCCTTGCAAGAAGCAGCTGAAATTTATTTCTGCAGCAAGCTTTTAAATGTGTCTGGTACATTCCTGCCAATGTATGTCCAGGCCCACAGAAGTCACATGGCAGAAAAAACATGGCTGAGAATGTTGAATTTTATTTAAATTCTTTGTGAAATTGTTTTTACAAAGTTGCTTTCTGAAGCATTACATTTTTCACCTTTAAAGACAAACTTGTAATATTTTGTGCAAAATGTTGCAATTTCATCGCAGCTGCAACAACTTTGGCTTCCTCACATGTACATTCATTGTCTGTACCGTTGAATCCACTGCGGGTCGCGGGTAAGCTGGAGCCTATCCCAGCATTTAGCAGGTGAGAGGCAAGGTACACCCTGGTCCCCAATCCATCCCAGCACCAACACAAATAGGGACAAACAACCATTAACACATGCACTCACTCCTAGGGAGAATTTAGAGTGATCAATTAACCTAACATGCATGTCTTTGGATGGTGGGAGGAAGCTGGAGAACCCGGAGACAACCCACGCATACATGGGGAGAACATGCAAACTCTACACAGAAAAGCCACCGCTCCCTCCAGCCGAGGCTCGAACCAGCGACCTTCTTGCTGTGACCACCACACCACCGTGCAGCCTTTTAACATGTATTTTTGTGGTTAATGGGAACCTGTCCATTCAGCCATAAGAGGTAAGGATTAGTCCACACTTTAGCTGTAGCCATTTTTTTCATGCATTGTTCATTCTGGCCACAGATCTGGTCAAGGCAGACATAGTTGGCTGTGCTGTCCAGTGTCTGGCTTTGCTAAAAGCTGTGAACTGGAGATAAAGTAGTGGTAAGTGATTATCAGTGTTTGGTTTTGCAGCTCTGAGGAGGAATATTTATTTTTGAAACAGCAAATGGGGGTAATTTATAGATCTCGGTCCAGGTTGATGTTGATACACTGGGGATAAAAGTGGAAAAAACAACACTGAATGACCCTCTAAGACGAGACATAATTACAGTAAGAGGTAATCTGGAGTGTGGTCAAAGCATTATCAAGCAACAGAATGTTTTTGTACTACATATAAGTATCTGTGTGTGTGTGTGTGTGTGTCTATGGGGCTGGCACTGGTCACCTCTCTGTTATGCTGTTACCATGACAATTCTTGCCATGCCAGGACAATGCCATATGGTTACTATGGTAACGTTCTACTCTTTGGCTAACATCGGTGAGCCAGGTGTATCTGCCAGCTGGTAAGGACAGGTGGATGGTGGGAGTGTGCGAGAGTGTGTTTTTGCTCTAGAGCACATAAACCCAAAAGAGTATTCAGTAGACAGAATGAACCAGAAAGGGATGCAACAGATCATCTGTGTTCCTACTCTGTCCCAAAGACATGAGGTTAGAAAACACCCATTCATTTTTATTTTCGTGAAACTATTTTACCTGCTTGATTAGGGACAAACTGGGTCATTTGGGGCTATTTTTGGGACATAAGTTCAGCCCTGCAGACTTTTGTTGGTCTGTATCTGTGTCCAGTAAGTGGACATAGTCAGGTACAGAGGAAGTCATAGAGAAGATCCATCCTGAAATTAATTAATTAATTAAATCATCTTTAAATTCACCGTGAATTTTGTCACCTTGTATTTCGCTTGCCAGTCTAATTTGGAAATGATCCTTCAGACCTTTCAGTTTGCACAGCAATAGTTCTTGCTTTATAAAAAAAAAGCCATCATAATGTTAGAATTTTTAATTAAAATTTCAATTAAGTAAATGACTTTACCATGTAAATGAAGCATAGCATTAACTCCAACAGAGAACTGTATGGGCACTTTTATTGGCTGCCATTAGCTGTGTGCCCCATGCTTTATAGTGAGCGGCTCATTGGACATCTGTGTATCATATTCCTTCCGGGCATGGGCCTCATAAAGACACTATAATCCTTGTGGCATCCCATCTTGTAACTTAGATTTCAATGCATTGTTATGGTCTTGCATTTAAATAGCACACCATTTCTGGAGATATCGCATGTCATTCATAATCATTTTAAACTAAGTAGCTTTATGCCAATAAAATGGCAAACCAAATGTTAAGAGTTTTGGTAAAAGCACTAGGCAGGATGTTATCCTTTCACTGTCCAAGGCAGGCAAAGACAACCAAAGAAAGATTGAAAGAAAGAAATTGAAAAACCCAATAATGATATACCACATGGTCTGGCGTGTTATTAAAACGCCATTTTATTTATTGGTGTAAGAATTTGGATAGAGTATTGATGTCTTAAACAGAGCACATTGTCTTACAGTGAAGATAACGAAATCGTGCAACCGCATTTAGTGGTAACACCTGATAGAATATGTTACTGTATGGTACCCTGCTGCACTCTGGAAGGCGCTACAGGTGCCTCAAGACCAGAACAAACCAATTCAAAAACAGCTTTTTCCACCGGGCAATAACCATATTGAACTCTAAAATGTGAATCTCCCCATGTGCAATACACTAATAGACATTTATGGAGATAT
>JBAMHW010000025.1:18956831-18970629 GCA_037177495.1 Rhadinocentrus ornatus
ATTAAATTAAATTAAATTAAATTAAATTAAATTAAATTAAATTAAATTAAATTAAATTAAATTAAATTAAATTGCTCTTCTAATTACATAACCGTAATTCAGAGGAGCTATTGGAAATTTTCAAACTAACTTCACAAAATATTGCAAATAAAGGGAGCAGCAATATATGCAGACAACCAAATTATTATTTTTATTAAGATATTTTAACAGTTTAGTTTTACTACTGTGCAACAGTGGGTTCAGTGGAGCAGCCAAGCTAATTCCAAGTTTAACACAGTCATTAAGTGATTTAGCATGAGAATGTAGAAAGAAACTGTAAGAGTTTTGGGAGAAGAACAAGAAGAAATTCTAAACTTTAAAAAACTTTAAACAGTATGACTGTACATTAGGGCAAACACAGGAGCCTCTGAAAAGCTCCTCAAATGACATAAAGTCACTTAAAAGACAGGAAAAAGCTGTTCTTGATAAGATGTTACACTGTTGTACCTGGAAGAATACCAGAATGTAATATCTTTAATAGCAAAACTTACATACTGTAGATGGATATTTTATATTCCAATTTATGTCTCAGCTCTGACCGGTTTGTACAGATTCTATAAGCTACAAATACAATGACAAAAATGTCTTCTATGTGATCAAAATCAATCTGATCTGAGATTCTAGCTGACCTGTTTATATAGAGGCTAGATAAAGAAACCAGATCAGTTGTGTGTTTACATGATGTGACGATTGATCATGATCATAATGAAGAAGATGACAAAAAATTATTTTTTTTAAATCAAATTTGATTAAATACCTGCATAAGAAATGTGAAAACAAATGTATTTTGCTGAGATGTGTCTTGCAACAAACAATCAAACTGGCAGTTACAAGCTGCTACAGACAACAAAAGTAGAGTTGTGTAAATCTGAAAGTGCCAATTTTTTAGTCGCTTAATAAATTTCCGAAAAAATCTTTATCTCTAAGTCTGTCGACTAAATCAGCTATTCCAGAACTCAGGTAAGCTGCAATACCTACAATCAGTTAGCACCAACCCTGCTGCAAACTGCACACCAAGATATAATCCGACCCTGTAGGAAGGGGTTCAAGAAGCAACCAGACCTTGTGATGATTTCTGCACAAGAGAGCAGTTTGTTTTAAAAGATATCACAGTTTTTAATGTGTTAAAGGTAGAACATCTGAGATAAAAATATTAGATGTTAATGTGACTTATAAGAGCAAAATTGTTGCACAGAGATAAGTGTCTGGTCTCCAATATGCACTGTTAAACTCAAATGAAGCTTTGCACTAAAAGAAACCATTTCATAAATATTTTAAATGCCATTTTTCTTTCAGATTCTTTTAGAGTATTCTGATTGGTAGTGGTGGCAGATTAATACAGAGGTGTGCATGTTAAGGGGGGGTATTCAAGTTCTCCACAGCACAATAAGTTTTTAAGAGAATAACTCAAGAGAGCTAAAAAAAAATAGATAAATTCATTGGTTCATTTGGGACTTTTAACTGCATTTTCAATTTAAAAAGATAGTGTATTTATAGGGAGTAAGTATTGTAGAAAGTTAATTCTGTTCTAAACACATAACTCCTGTCTTGCAAAATCATTTTTTTTAATGTTTTGCTTTTTATAATCTTATCAGTGGCCCAATACCATCTTAAATTTTGTGCTATTTTTTCCAATTAAATACCACCTCAGTTGCTTTCTGTATTCAGAAAAAGAAACCTGTCAGCATCAATACAACCTGCTTTTTGTCCATTTCCTGCACAGCACACATTTCTGCTCTATGATTTGTATTTATGTGCTAATTTCTTGTAATAATGACTAACTAGCGTTCTAACAATAAAATCATCAGCCTTGGATTACGTGGTTTATAAACAACAGTTAAGTCTTAAACTTACAGTCACAAGGTTTAGAAGTGACATTTCTAGCATGCCAGAAAGGACTGGGAAAATGAAAAAATGACCCAAGCACATGACGCCTTTGTAAGAGTGTGTTCTTGCCAGAGGAAAGTGGTGTGTGGCATCCTTTAATATTCCCTGTCCCTGTGTGTCTTTCAATGTGTAGCCATAGATGTGTGCGATGACATGAACATCGCCGGTTTGAGCATCTGTGTGTTGTTGGTGTGTGTCTTTGCCCAGAGAGGAGAGGAGGTAAATTCATGTCAGAGTGTTTTTGCTACAGGGATGGTAATTATGGCAGTTTTTAATAACAGTGCTTTATAATCATTTAGCACTGATGATGCACACACATACACAAATGCACAAACACACACACACACACACACACACACATCCTCTTGAGGCACTAATGAATTTAGATGTGATAGGCACTGAAGCTGAACTTGAGGAAAAGAGGAGCAGAGAGAGATAGATGGATATGAAGAGAGAGCCACAGAGAGGTGGGGAAGTTGTTTTCAGAATAGCAGAATACCTGATTTTGCATGAAAGCATTGCGCTAAAATGATTTTTCAGCAAACCTCTACCATGTTTTAACAAATGTTTACTACTGCGTCAGTGAACCTTAGTAAACAGAACTAGATCATGGACTCTGAGGCTGAGGTCTTTTGTTGATGTATTATTTCATTTCAGTCTACACCAGCAAAATTAAAAAAAAAAGAAAAAAAACAGAAAAGAGCTGGTAACAACTGGATTAATCCCAATGAATACAATTCATTGAATCAAGTCAAGGCCTGCAGCCTGGAGGAACCGATAATGACAGAAAATGGCAGAAACACAGTTGCTTTTATTGCACGTCTAATGACTTATGACATATTTTTGCTTTTAGGAAACAAAACAATATTATCTGCTTTGACTGACCACAAAATAGACTTTTCATGCAGTCAATCTGATTTAGAATAATGGATAAAGATTAAATAAAATTTAAGAAGGCTCATACACCTTTTCCATAAAACTTGAGATGAAAAACACCTTCTAATGTTGCCCACAACCAAATACAGCTCTTAAAGCCTTTTTAAAGTCATGAGAAGGATATTCACTTTCAAAAATAAGGAATAAAGTCCCTGTAAGGCATTAAAAGTGGTGGATGGAATAAAACTAAACAGAAAGTCTGAGTTCGATACTTCGACAGAGTATTTTTGAAACACTTAATTCAAACTATGAGCAGCATGGATGCATTTCATAAGAGCAATGCATAAAAACGGTTGCAATAGAAGGGAAGTACTTCCTCATATATATGTTTGCATTTGCAGAATAATTATTTAGCTATAGAAGGATCCCCTTTAATTTTAGTAATTGTTACAAATACAAGTTTGTGATTTGGTAGAGATTTAGAGCTACAGCAGTATCATTAAAAAACATGTTTGTCTTTTTTTTTGTTTGTTTTTTTACACATATCCTGATATTTATCTCACAAGTGTTCCCTTTATTAAGAATTCAAAAGTATTCAAATAGACCTTTAGGTGACAGAGATATACTCATTTAATCATGGGTATATGCAAATTTAGAACAGAGGTCTAAAAATAGGAACAGGGTTAAGGCAAAAAAAATAAAAATTAAAAATAAAATAAATAAATAAATGAAAAACTTGAAAAGGGTATGGGTACAATAGGGCAGAGTTAGTTTATGTCTTTCAGGGTGTCTATGTGAGGAGTCCACAACAGTTTATGGATTCACCTTTTACTACTGCTTCTACAGTGGAGTTATTTCCCAATTATAACTACGTTTAACTAAAATAAAATCTTTACATTTATGAATTTGGATTCCAGTTTTTGTTTTGATCATCTTCATCTTAACAATATTTCAACAATTAGCAGGTTCTGCAGGATGTTCTGAAAATCTTAGCTGCATCCATTGTAATAGTGGCTTTTCTTCATTTTCATCTTCCTTCAATTAATATTGCCACTCTTTCAGTCTGTGAACAGAGGGTAAAAGCTTTTAGATAAATAAAACCAACCTCCTCTCCCCTTCGTCATAGGTTTCGACAGGTACTGAGTCTGGCAGAGCTGAGTGAATTGGTTGCTGAGATGGGTCATTAGCTTTTTGCCCTCGCCATCGATCCGACGCAGGAGAGACAGGGGGAATAAAGAAAGCGATAGACAGAGCAAGGGAGAGACAGAAGCATGGCTGGGCCTTTAAATTGAGACAATTGGAGAGAATGAAACACTGAATGGAGTGAGTGCAACAGCATTGGTCAGGTTAAATGGATTAAACTGTCCAGAATGCTTTGTTTTAACTTTATGTCACAGGTAAAGTAAGTGGGTCTGATAAGGCAGCCATCTTATGCTCTGTTGTGTATAAAAATGTGGGGAGTTTGTGAAAACACAAACTAGCACCAGTGAAACCAGAAAAGGAGAGTTTTTAAAGCCTTAGTTATTGAGATCAGTTAATCCGCTGATTATAGTTGATGAGCTGCTTGAAAGAGGAGCTTTGTCTGAATGCTAATCAATTTGTGTGTACCACCTTAACCATAAAGCTGGAATTTCATTAACTGGTTTTGATGCTCCTTTTTTAAGTTTTGAGAAGTTTAATAAAAATGGGGAAATCTGAAAAAATCTTATAAGGAAATTTTTATATAATGGCTTGAGTTAATATCTGCTTTTGCTGGAAAATAAAAGTGAAGTATGATAAATGATGTACGATGGTATGGTGGTTAGCATCGCAGTCTCACAGCAGGAAGGTTGCTGCTTTGAACAGGTTCAAACCTAGGGGGGGGGCGTTCTGTGTGGAGTTTGCATGTTCTCCCCATGTATGCGTGGGTTCTCTCCAGGTTCTCTGGCTTCCTCCCACCGTCCAAAGACATGCATGTTTGGTTAATTAGCTACTCTAAATTCTCCCTAGGAGTGAGTTTGTGCGTGAATGGTTGTTTGTTCCTATATGTGTTTACCCAGCTTACCTGTGACCCGTAATGGACAAAGCAGTACAGAGAATTAATAAAAAGAATGATAAATGACAATGCATAATGCCACCATGATGTGCCAAATACATAGCTTTTTCTACTTTTGGATAACAAAAATGAAGAATACTCCACTCAAATTAATCAGACCTTTTAAATAACATGTTTTACTCTTTACGGTGGCGGAGTATCATGAATTACTGAAGGAGAACAGGGGGTTAATGCAGGACAACTTTGGGTTCTAGTACATAACAGCTAAATATGGAGCTGCATCAGATCCTAGTGGTTTTGGGTTGATCATATTTCTATCAATGCTTATCCTGAATGGTAACAGGTAACAAGTGGTAACAGGTTAAAGCTCTCTTTCTGGAAATAGGCTTGGTGCTTGTTGCAATTTTTAGAGAGTTAACCATCTCATTGTGAGAGTAGTCAACATATTGTTATTCCAAACTTAAGCCCAAATGTTTGACCTCAACATGGTGGCAGTGGCTCAGGTGGTGGAGCAGCTCCTTACCTCAGGCTGTTGGTATAGATTGGCAGCCACGTTTCCGTCAGTCTGCCCCAGGGCAGCTGTGGCTACACATGTTGCTTACCATCACCAAGTGTGAATAAGGAGCAAATAAATAATGGACTCACTGTAAAAGTACTTTGGGTGCCTTGAAAAGCACCAAAGAAATTTAAACCAGTAGTATTATTATTATTTTTATTTTTATTATTATGCAGAGATCTTCAATAAAAGTTACTCTTTGACTTGATTTTGTTGGTGTCATCATGTAAGCCAAAAATAGAGCAGAAGCTGTGATGTGTGGTTAAAACTGCAAAAAAATCCTACTCATTTTGATGTGGCAAGCTATCCAAACAGTGCCTGAAAATGTAAAACTAAAATGCAACAATAGCAGTCTCAACTGAGGCACAAACTCATTGTTAGAGTCTAAAAGTTGTTTTACTCCTCCCCACTAAATGCAGACTTTGTCAGCTTCTTTTTAAAATAAACATTTACTCGGGAAGATAAAAATGTGCATCTACCATTCACGTTGGAGGAAATACCCTGAAGAGGTGCTAAATGTGTAAATATGATGCAGAGAATTCTCAACCAAGTGTTAGTATGTGATTAGGTGGGAGTGAGAACGTGTCAGTATGGTGGCATCTTGATTTCTGCACTGAATTGCAAAGCAACCCAGTACCTCAATGCAGCCTAACAGTAATGCTAACGTGGCTGTGGACTTTGTGTAACCTTTCCTACCTCTCCCCTCCCCCTCTACCTTTCCTCCTCCAACAGCAATATGAATTCTCTTTCCTTTTGCCAAGACCATGTAATTATCTTGAAAGATGTGCTGCGTTTGTGTTTCCTTCTTTTCAGAGCTCATACATGCAGCTACACCATGTCTGTTGAGCAACGTAGGTGGAAATTCCTTGGATTCAGCTATATACATCTCAATCCCCTCCTCCCATTCCCTTTACTATCTTTACGACCTTAATGATCTGTGACATCACCGACTCTCTGTTTTAACGAACTGTGACATCACTGCAGTTGTGTTTATTGATTAAAACGCTGGCAGCCTTCAGGAAGTTGAAATAAGATCCCAATTCAATCACGTTTTGACTTAATGGCATTAGCAGCTGCCATTGGCGGACAGGTTGCTCGGTAACCTGATTAGTACTAAAGCATTTTGATGATAATGAGATTTGTTCTTATTGGTGTCTGATCAAATCACATCAGCGATGTGTGTGCACACACACTTTCAAATACACTGGTACACCTTAGAAATGCAAGACACAGTGATACACTAGCATTCACATACTCATTAACAATAGTATGTTAAAGAAATTATGTGCAAAATCAGGTGTATTTCAAGGATTCAAAAGGTACATAAACACACACACACACTGTTATGATGTTTCACTGGATGAAAAACACAGAAAAATACCTGCTAAAACAAAACAAAAAAAAAAAGAATTGCAAGGAGGGAGAGAAAAAAAAAAAGAAAACTGAATGATGAGAACAACTTTTTGGTACAATCCAAAGATTAGTTACAGGATGTTTACAAAATTACTGCAGAAAAGCGGCTCATTATGAGGCAATACAGCAACAGAGATAAACTGGGAGAGGTGTGGAACCTCAGCAAAAAAAAAATAAAAATAAAAAAAAATCTTATTCAGTCCTCTGAAAATGATCCCCTCAGAGAGGAAAAACTAAGAGGTAGATACCCCAGCAGTGTCAACAGTCCCGTTGTGGCTAAATAAATGCCTTTTTAAATGTCCACTTTTCTACCTAACTTAACATCGTTTTATTTTTTATTTTTTTTGTCAATATCTTATTATGTAATACAGCATAAATGAATGGAAACAGGCAACTAAAATAATAGAGTGAAAAATCACACTTTTATGGCTTTACAGACATGGGTTTATAGACATTAATAATTAACAAGAACAGAAAAAACACTTCAATATTATGTTCAAATGTATTACCATCTGCTAAAAGAGAATCAAGGATTTGAAAAATATAGGTACATAGATGATTACTTGGTTAACAGAATTATGCTAATCATACAGACTATGTCCTCCAAATGCAATTTTATGATCATTGAGTATTGGTTTTGATGACTGCTTTGGCAAATGGAGCATGGCTCATGACAACCGCGCCAACTGGCCAGGCCCTGAGGAATGAATATTCATGAAAGAAGCAGTCAGCTGAAGAGATTCAGGCTTAATGTCCAGAAGAGTTGGCTAAATCTAACCTTCTTTCTAATCTCTTTTGGCCTTCTATCCAGCATAAACGTGCATTTTCCACTCAAAACTCCTTCAGATAATATTTTTCACAGTGGCTAATTAAAAAATAGTCTTAAGTCTTGATCAGTCAGTTTCCATATACCAGTAAGATCATTTAAATTCTTTGCCCCTAGACTAAGTACTATGATGTAGAACTGTGATACTAAAACACAATATGAGAGAATACACAGTAGCTTCCTCAAAATAAATGGTCACAGAGTTGGTCAAGAATATCTCCTTCCCACTGCGTGAAACAACACTGTGTTGTTTAGATGCTCACAAGATGTCCTCTGGCATTGGCTCCTGATGCTACAACCTTGGCCATATTAGATTCTGTGAGCAAATGAAACAAGATTCTTTCTTTTGTTTACTTTGAAAGGAATAACGAGACCTCTTAGGCAGCTGGAGGGGAGATTAAGAAAAGCCACAAGACTTAAAACCAAGAGACTTAAGATCAGCTTGGGCAACTATTTTATTTTTCCTTTGTTATTCTCCTTTTCTCTTGCTTTTTACTTTTGCTATCTGGTAAGGTGTAGGTATCATTACTTGTAAAGTTCAGCAAATGTTTGGTGTCATTTTTAAGAAACAACACTTCAAAATGTTAATATGGCTCTTTGGATAGTGATGCGTATCCAAAGAACACATTTGGTAAATATTGTATAAACAGCCTGGCTGGCCATATCTTTGAGGAAGAAAGGTGGTTGTAACAAAACCTTGAATCAACAATCACATGTATGGTGAAATTAAATTAAAGAAAGACAACAGCAGAAGTCAGGGTTATGTTTAATAGTGAAAGTAGGAACATTTACACCCACCCACCCACACGCACACACACACACACACACACACACACACACACACACACGCACACACACACACACACACACACACACACACACACACACACACACAGTGCAAAGGAAACTCAAGGGGCTGGGACTGTTAGACCTGGAGAAATGAAAGAAGGTCATGTGGTTTGATGAGTCCAGATTTAACCTGTTCCAGATAGTGATAGGAATCAAAAACTGGTGCTGTACAGGTGTACAGGCGCTGGCCAGCTCACTGACTACAAAAAAAACATTGTTGGACATGTGCGTATGTTTGTTGAAGGAAGAGGCGATCCAGAGCAGATGACTACATTTCATTCACAAACATATACACAATAATAATGGAACAAGCTGAAATTTCTGTTTTGGAAAGACTAAAAATAGTTATAGAAGAAAGGACAGACCTTTATCCTTGCACGGAGTAGTCCGCAGCCTAATCACTACTCTGCTACGTACTCCTTACGTGAGTAAAGTACTTGCTGGAGGTCTGCTTGATGAGCAGCTGCAGTATATCCTTTTCCTTATAATTCCATACAGTAGTCAAATTAATGGAATAACTTCCTGCTTTATCACTGACAAACTGTGAGCTTTCCTTCTACTGGTGAAAATGTCCCTGCTACATCCCTGTCTGGAGTCTATTAGCAGCTCATTAATTTAGCAATTAGCTCACCTGTAACCACATGGAGAGTTTAGTATGCTGTAGTCTGGGACGTTGTTAAAAAAATTTATTCTGAAAGTAAAGTGATGAAACAGTAATGGTGGGCGGAGGTGTATTTTGCATCGTGTGTTCTGTTTTCACATCGGGCCATGCGCAACACATGAAAAACTATAAAGAATAAACCAGTGCTAATGGAAAAGCAGGTGGGATCTAATATAATGGAAAGGCAAGGCACGGCAAGTTAATTTGTATAGCACATTTCATCTACAAGACAATTCAAGGTGCTTTAAATGAAACATTAAAAGCATTAGAGCAGGGAACAGAAGAAGCATTAAAAAATTGCAGGGCTGTGTAGGTGTTTTGGTAGAGGAGAACACTGCTATGAGGATAAATTAAGAAGCGACATATTGGAATTATGCATCGCTCATTTATTTACCTGGTGAATTTGTTTCCAGGTTAAGTGGCACAACTGCATTAATGAGTGTCATACTTTAGCGGTCTATGTTTATTTGACTGCATTTTTGGTTGACATAATGTAAACATCTAGAGTTTATATTAGAGTGATGTATTATTTTTTCAGATCAGATCTATAATTCTGACCTTAGTAATCAGTTTGAAAACATCACTGATCTGAATTTTCTTGACATATTTTTCATGGAGGTGACAAAAATTCTAAACTTTTCATTTGACACCATAATCTTTGTTGTATACTTGTTTCCTCACAGAAAACCAGGTCAGAAATTAATAAGGGAATCTATAAAGAACTGGATTCTGATAGGCGGAACTGATAATGACATTGATATGAGTAACTAATTATCGTTTCCCATCCCCAGAGTGATGGCCGCATCAGGGTAAGAAGTGAAGCAGATAAAGTGATGCACCCATCATACCTAGGGCTTAATGTGCAAGCCAGTGAGGATAGTACTATGATCTAAGTTTGCTGAAGGTGGTCAGGTCTAGGTTCAGCAACATTACATGCCAAAAGAATGAGGTCAGCTGATACCTGAATATACTGACTGACCAGGTTATTCCATCAATGGGTTTTTTTCTTCCCTGATGGTATGTCCATATTCCAAGATGACAATGCCAGGATTATTTGGATCATGAGACATCATTTCCACACATGTATTGGCCACCACAGAGTCCAGACCTGAACCCCATTGAGAATCTTTGGTATGTGCTGGAGAAGGCTTTTGTAAGTGTGACTTCTTTTGGTGGCGACTTTCTTTTGGCCAGGCACTTTTCACAACAAATACCAGCTGTACTGTAGCTAAAATTTTAAAGTTTACCTTTTTGTTTAGGTCAAGATTTGGCAATTGGTTGCTTATAATAATACTTGTACTGACCCAGGTCATTTGGAAGAAATGGAGCTTAAGGGGGATGGCTAAGGGTCACCTAAGTCAGCGCTAACTGTAAACTTTATCAAAAATTACACTTCTAAAGGCCATTACACACCGGGACCATTAAAGTTTAAACAACACGATATTGCAAATTATTAGGAGGAGAAATATCAAAGTTTTTGTCTATGCACACCAAGTGCGATACGAAATTGCAAATAAATTATGTAGATTCTAAAACATACTCAGAAAGTGGGAAAAACAAACATGGACTCCACATCAGGCAACAACGATATTGTGCTGATGCTGCCAAAGTAAAAAAAATAAAAATGAGCCCACCGGGTACATCCTATCCTTGAGAAGAGAGGGGAGCTTGGGAAGTTTAATTGTTTAGTCCAGGAGCTGAAGCTGTACCACGACCGCTTCAGGACCGACTTTCGGATCTTCGTAATTCGGCTCGTTGGCAATTGTTTGCCACATATTGTCTTTGTGATCATTGTCGCGGTAATTCTTGTCTCGTTTGTTGAACACAAGTGTTTTGAGACAAATGTAATAAGATGCTCGACCATGGTGATACAAAGTTTGAAAGAAGCAGCAGCGAGAACTGACACTTGCATAGCTCACGACACCAACTCAAGTGACGCAGTCAATACACCGTCTGATTGGTCGATTGTGTATCTGTCGGATGCGAATATTAAGAAAAATCAACCTCAGTTCAAAAAAATAAATCTTGCAAAATCGCTAAATGGAAAGTCGTCACTGATGTGAATGTTTCCATTGACTTCCAATTGATTCGCTAAAAAATATTGCCGTGCGAATCAGTTAGACGAAATGTTTGGAGTAGGTGTGTAAAGGCCTTAAGTCTAGAGGACCAAGATATTCTGTAGCAATGAGTAACGGATGACAAAAAAGACTTTGGTCCCAATAACAAAGAAAAAAGTTTTGGTTAACACCCTGCGATGGACTGGTGACCTGCTCAGGGTGTACCCTGCCTCTCACCTGAAACAATGCTGGGATAGGCTCCAGCTTACCCCGCGACCCGTAATGGAATAAGCGGTACAGATAATGACTGACTGACTGGCTTTGGTTAACAATGGTCAATCTATAGTTATCTCACTAGCATGCAGCAGTTCAGCGAGCTATGTAGAAACCTTAGCTAATGCTCATGTGCTCAGACACTCCATAGGGCCACTGCGATGGTACAAGGGGAGCTGTGAATTTCCATGTTAGCTGTTCCTACTAAGGCAAGGTAATGGCAAAAACAGTAAAATCATTTGGTCAGCATAACACTACATGCCAGGAGCAATAGTGTTAATCCAAATACCCACAGAGCTTTCACTGTTAGTGGGCAGCAGGAGACACAGAAGAGACTTACCCTCACTATCTGTTGCCACCCTTTCTCACAAACCTTAAGGTAGATTCTATATTCACTGTGCCATATAGGATCTAGTGTATATTACAACAAACAATCTCTTACAACATAGAACAGAGGTAAAACTCTAAGTGGCTTGTGTGAGTGAATCCATGTGTGTTTAGGTGCACGGCTGATTTCTCTTTGAAAATGCCAACTCCCCCTTTCACTCTTACTGATTCCCTTATAATTAATCAGCCATGCAATTAAGTTGCAGAATGGAGTGAGATGGCAAGAGAAGGGTGGAAAAGAGAGATGGAGGGAGACACAGGGAACATGGAGAGAGTAAGTATGAAAACTTCTATTTAAATCTATTGTAAGAAAGAGAGGGAGAAAGAAAGGGACAAAGAGGGAGACAGAGAAAGAAAGGGTTTCTAATGAAAGGTGATTATAAGGAGCCCTTAAAAGAACAAATGAAAATGTCATTTCTCTCGCACACACTACCACCCTCCTGTCTGTCCTGTGGAGGGATAATAAGGGGGAAAGGGAGAAAGTGAGTGTTTCTCAACATGAAACCTTTTGTTGAAACATCTTCACGCTCCTTCCCTCCCTCCCCTCTTCTCTCTTTTCCTAATATCCAGACGTCTTTTCTCCTCCTCCTTCTCATATTTCTCACCACCCAGCCAACGTTTTTTTCTCTGCCTCCCCTTTAGCATCCTTTTCACATGTGCTTATCGCCCTCAAACACCATTGCCACCTCCTCTACTCTTACTTTTTCTCTTTTACCTTCACTCCATAGTTACGGTAATCAATTTCAGATTTCAGAACGACAAGACTTTGGTTGGACCCAGTGCTGGACTGGCCATCAGGCCTTGCTGCGGCCACCGGTGGAAAAACTGAACTTCTGGTAAGTGATGAACTAGGGCAGTGATTCCCAACCCTGGTCCTCAAGACATACTATCTTGAAGGTCTTAGATGTCTCTCTGCTGCAACACAACTGATTCAAATGAAATGGTTCTCTGACAAGCTCTGTTCAAGCCTCCTAATGAACCATAAATTTGAATCAGGTTTGTTGTAACAGGGAGAAAGCTAAGACCTGCAGGATAGTGTGCCTTGAGGACCAAGGTTGGGAATCACTGAACTAAAGTATATACTGGGTCAGATATAAATCAAGTTTGGGTGTATTTTATTTTCGTTTTGCTTGATACCCCTTAAAACAGTCAGGAGTTAGAGTAGGCCATTTAACAATTTAGCTAGCTATGCACATAGATATATAGCATACATATATGTTGCTTCTGTCCATTTGAACGATGCGTCAATGCGGCCGCCATCTTGGGCCGAGGTAAGCCGCGTTACTGCATTAATCAACAGAAGTAGAGGTCTGTCAACGACTAAAATCAACATAACTCGCAGAATTTTCATACGATTTTTATTCGGTTTGGTTTATTAGAAATGTCACACATGTATTTTTTTAATTTTCTCTTTGCGAATGATGTGGTTCTGTTGGCTTCATCGGGCCGTGATCTTCAGCTCTTGCTGGAGCGATTCGCAGCCGAGTGTGAAGCAGCAGTGATGAGAATCAGCACCTCCAAATCCGAGACCATGGTCCTCAGCCGGAAAAGGGTGGAGTGCTCTCTCCGGGTCTGCAGTAAGGTCCTGCCCCAAGCGGAGGAGTTCACGTATCTCGGTGACTTGTTCACGAGTGAGGGAAGGATGGAGCGAGAGATCGACAGGCGGATCGGTGCCGCGTCTGCAGTGTTGCGGACGCTGCATCGGTCTCTCGTGGTGAAGAAGGAGCTGAGCCAAAAGGCAAAGCTCTCTATTTACCGGTGGATCTACGTTCCTACCCTCACCTATGGTCACGAGCTGTGGGTTGTGACCGAAAGAACATGATCGCGAATACAAGCGGCCGAAATGAGTTTTCTCCGCAGGGAGAGATAGGGTGAGAAGCTCGGTGATCTGGGAGGGGCTCAGAGTAGAGTCGCTGCTCCTCCGCATCGAGAGGAGCCA
>JBAMHW010000025.1:18983942-18995752 GCA_037177495.1 Rhadinocentrus ornatus
GTCGCTGCTCCTCCGCATCGAGAGGAGCCAGATGAGGTGGCTCAGGCATCTGGTCAGGATGCCTCCTGGACGCCTCCGTAGTGAGGTGTTCTGAGCAAATCCCACTGGAAAGAGGCCCCGAGGAAGACCCAGGACATGCTGGACGGACTACATCTCTCGGCTGGCCAGGGAACGCCTCGGGATCCCTCCGGATAAGCTGGTGAATGTTGCCGGGGAGAGGGAAGTCTGGGTTTCCCTGCTTAGGCAGTCGCCCCCGCGACCTGACTCCGGATAAGCAGCAGAAAATAGATGGATGGATGGATGGTATCATGAAAAGGTTCGACATGTAGTGAAGCCACTTCCAGACAGGAAGTGGTCATATGAATCTGTTCAGGGTCGGACCCAGTAGGCCACTGTAAGTTTGATGCCGATTTGATAAAAGTGGAGTGGATTTAAATTGATTTATGACGTCACGGCGTCATTTCAAAGTTCCTACAAACAGGTTCTGCAGTGAAAAGTCACAGTTCTCACAGAAATGCAACATCAGCTTGTTTTCTGCTGCCTGACCACATTTGAACTTTCTTGTGTCATGAAGGTCCAGGAAATAGGCCTTTGAGTTAAACTACTACTTTCTGTCATCTAATGCTTTCAGTTTCTTCCAGTCATGTTGAACTTTGCATATAACGTTACCTGCTGACAACACTGTGCAGCCTAGCTTACACAAAGCCTATGCTAGTTGTTTTCAACCTCCATACCAGTAGTACACCAAAACAAAATACTTGACTCGCTCAGTGGTTATTTAAATCTTCTTTAATTGTCTAACATTATGGATCAAAATCTAAACGTCTCAAGTTTTGATATAAACTAAATTCTGTCCATGTTTTAAAGCATTTAAAACTGTAGTTTATTTTTTTTTATGTTTATGTATGTTATGTTTAAAGTGACCTAGAAAAGTATGCCCATTTTTTTTCTATTTTGTTGCCAAAAGACCATCAGTCTCTTAAAAGGCTTTGTCTAAACACTTTTTAGGGGGAAATAAGAACCTTTTGTCCAACTGCTATAAAATGGAGTAAAGGAGATAGGAGGTCATTATACCACAAAGACAATTCTCCAAACTAAGCCAATAAAGCTTCAGAGAAGCAGTAGGTTGGCTTCATTGTACTGTGGCAATTTTATCGCTCTGAAAGCCACTCTGTGCAAGAGGGACACACATAGAGAATATACAGTCACAATAAAGCTTCAGAGAAGCAGTAGGTTGGCTTCATTGTACTGTGGCAATTTTATCGCTCTGAAAGCCACTCTGTGCAAGAGGGACACACATAGAGAATATACAGTCACAATAAAGCTTCAGAGAAGCAGTAGGTTGGCTTCATTGTACTGTGGCAATTTTATCGCTCTGAAAGCCACACTGTGCAAGAGGGACACACATAGAGAATATACAGTCACACATGCATTCATATCGGTGCCTCCACACTCACCATATGGGCTCTTGTATTGGCATATGAGCAGAGTAGAGCTGATTTGCAGACTCTGCTTACAAATTCAAACAGACACATGAATGCTGCCCTACAATGGCACTCCTACATATATATATACACACACTGTCTCTTCCAGCCAGATGTGAGGAGGATTAACAAAATTGGCAGCCAGCACAGAGGTCCTTATCCACTGGAGCTAATTCACTTTCCTACACTACCGCTCACTTGCTTTCTCACTGACAATCTGTGTCTCCATCTTCACCTTTTGATCTCTCTGTCTGTCTCTGTTTCTGTCTCTTTGTCCTTTTCTGTTATCATTGTCATCATCTGTCTCCATCCGTATCTCTCTGCTTCCTCTCACCCTTTTGTCTCCTCTGCTTCTTTGCTGCTTTCAGTTCCAGCAGGAGTTCTGGCATTGAAAGCAGGTGAAGATGTCTTGCAAAGCCGTCCATGCCTCTGGCAGTAAAGGCTTTGTGCTGATAAAGGTATTGCATGGATGGGTGATGTTCCTCATGAGGCTGTTTTAACATCGTTGAAAATTGATTAAACGAAGTTACTTTGAGTAATTTTACTTTTATGAGGAAGTTAAATGGTGACATTTCATGGTAGATACAGTATTAAAGGTGCTAAATTGACTTTTTTTTTAAAGGAAGTATACTGCTCATGTTTGTCAAAATAACACAAGCAGGATAGATGAATTGTTAAAAATGTACTTGATACCACTAAGAATCAACCAGAAGCTTAAACTCTGAGGTGAAACACTTTTTCTCAGCTGTTTGGCTTTTATACACAATATATATTTTGTCAGGTAGCTCTACAAATTGAGAAATAACAACCTTACATGTAATTCAGCTTTCTTCAAACACAGCAATTTATAACTGACATGAGACTGACCTAGTGCAGACCTACACAAAAGCATAAATAGTATCTGACCTTAAAAACTCTGCTTCTGATTAGTTTTGATGATACATTGACATTTATTATGTACATTTTCTTCAGCCATCAATGCCCTGGAGTTTCCAAAGGCTGAGAAACTGCACTTCACAGTTTATTTCCAGCCTAGAGCATTAGAAAAGAGGGAGTAGAAAGCAACAGAGCAAGAGATTAGACAAGGGTCAACATT
Source organism: Rhadinocentrus ornatus (assembly GCA_037177495.1). NCBI lineage: Eukaryota > Metazoa > Chordata > Actinopteri > Atheriniformes > Melanotaeniidae > Rhadinocentrus > Rhadinocentrus ornatus. Next base: position 18,986,523 of record JBAMHW010000025.1, read on the forward strand.
AGACTGGCTTTTACTGGCAGGAGAGAGCTCAGAGAAGAGACCGGATGTAAAATAGATAGTCGTTAACCATTAAGGGGTGCCAAAGTGCAAAAATCTGCCAAAGTTTTGTAGTGCTGCTTTAACTTGAAAGTCACCCAGTCCTTTGAAACAACTGGTCCTCCTCAAATAATAGTACACTCATTCAGATTTGTCACATGTTATCTTTCACCTTAATCTCTGACTGTATTCAGACAATAGCTGCATTTACTTTTGATCCAATAAACATCCAGTCATGAAAACATGTCAGCTGATCCAGTTAGCCTCAATCAAAAAGAATTTTCAATCCGATAAGAGAGGGATGATATAAACCTTTTCACGATCGGATCAGCAGGAAAAAATAACCATGTATACACTCATTCTGATTATTTTTGTGGCTTATGTTGTTTCTGCTCATGTTTATGTGACGTAATGAGTTTCAGGGAAGACCTTTTTAAAAAAAAGGCAGCAAAACAGAACGGGACTGCGGTGGATAAAAAAAGTTTTGTTAGAAACTGAAAGACTCAAGGATTACATTACAGTATTTAGACGATAAAAAATTCAAATTTCAAAGGAAAAAGAACATGTCAGGGCAGGTGGAATCTGATCAGATTGATTTCAGTCAGATAGATGAAATATTTTTCCATGTAAATGTATAAAACGACAGTAACTTCTTTGGTCCGCCCAAGCCAATCCAGCTGGATGTGCCTTATCACAAACAAAGCCCTAAATGTTCTAATTCTGTAATACTTTAAAAGATCTCGTAGTTCTTTGTCAATCCACAAGAATTCTTTAGTGTCATAGAGCTGGACTGCTTGTTATTCCCAGACTTTCCAAAACCTGAAGGGTTTGTTAGGTAGAATCTTTACACCTGTAGACCCAGCTCCAAGTTTGGGTCTGAGATTCAGAGACTCCCTTCATGCTTTCATATTTATCAATTTATTGATGTTTTTACTTTCTTGTATTTTGCCTTTTACTCCTGCACTGTTTACATTTATATTCTCTTTCTATTGTAAGTGAGTTTCATGAATTTTACTCTGTTTTAATTTAATTATTTCAAATGTTTCAAAACTAATATTACATAAAGCTTATCTGAGTTGATTTCTTAAGATAAAAGGTTTTTGTCTACAGAAGCATTCTGATTTTTTGCTGTGACATTTAAAATGGAGGTCTGATTGTTGGTACAAGTTGATTATTCTCTTAATTCAATGCCACTGGAAAAAGCACACATTATTCGAAACAAGGTCTCAGAGTTGATAATGTGAAATGAAGTGAAATGGAGATTTTTGTGAGTAAACCCAGGAGGCTTTGGAAAAACTGTAAAGAACCTCAGGCGTCCCATCCACAATCCAAACCTGAATTCAGTGCAGCTCTATAAGTATTATGTCTTTTTGTATTTTTTTTTAAGATCTTGGCATATGTCAGTGTTTAAGTCTACTTTTTTTTTTGCTTTTTTGTTTGCACATTCCTACATTTTGTTGTTGCTTTTAACGTACAACACTTTAGATGATACTGTTTGCTTTTAAAATGCTCCATTAATAAAAATCAGGTTGGATTGAATTCCTATAAATGGCTTTACACTGATGTCCCCACCCACTCGGGTTTAGCTCTGGGTCTAAGTACCAACTGTGCCAACAAAGGTGAACCACTCTGGGCCCCTGAGCAAGACACTTAAACTGCCAACTGCTCCCCAGGCACCAACATATCGCAGTCAACTGCTCTCTAGTAGATCTAGAGAAAATGCAGAAGCTAGTTTTCCGTTTGGGATTATTAAAGTAATATTATTTTGATTTTGTTTTTTATTACTGACAAGCTTAGGGGTCTGATTAATTTACCTCGTCAATCTTATTTAATTAGTCATATATTTTTTTTTATCTTGAATGAATTTATTTTATTATTAGTTCTTGCGGAGATTCATAGAGAAATTCCATACTTAGTCAATTTAAAATAACCTTGAAATATAACACAACGTAGAAAACTATCTTGATCTTTTTAAAGTCTTGGTGTCAAGTTTTTTTTTTTTTTGTACCTTCATAACCGAGCTGAAGGACAGCCATCGTGATTGGCAAATGTTACACAATGGACATATTTATCCAGAGCAGCTCACAGTGTGGTGACTGCATACTTGCGCATAATTGGCTCCAATGGGATTGACTGAAAAAACCTTTCTGTCTGACACTGGATGACATGGCTCAACCCCTTCCACAAAAAGTCCAGGTATTAAATACAATTTTGGAGATGACTGCAGCGATGACCGATAGCAAGATGTTAGACCTCCTTTATTATAAATCAATAGATCAAGAGGTCACTGAGCTCACAGTGCAGGAGGAACACTGGTCTATTTTATATGGCTTTCAGGAAACACAGTGCTTCTGTTTGTAATTTCTGTTTTGAAGTTAAAGTACACATCTTTGCATTGTTATGTTGTAAAATAAATAAATAAATAAATAAAAAAAAGATCAGAGACGTGTGTGATTATTGATCAGCAATAAAGAATGTAAAATGAAACTACACAGCAATGGGTCATGTCTCAGGTGACTGTTAGCCAATCCAGTCCTGTATTAACCGCACAACAGGTGCTATAATAAATGTGGTGCTATGAACACTTAGCTTAAATCAAAAGAAAAGCCTTGCAGAACTTCTAAAGTCATTCTGTCATATTGATTTTTCATATATCATCATAACATGAAAATTTGGAATTCAGAGCCATGATCAGATTTTACATGATGCTATAACTGAGTAACATCAATCACATGTAAAACACACTTTTAACCTATACTATTTAATTATACCACTGTTGTTTTAAGTTCCAAGATCACAAGCTGAGGCACTGTGCCAATGTTTTGCCACCAGATGAGTATTTTCTATGAGTATATTGTCTTTAAATGGGTAGGATTTAACAGACGAAGCTGCTACTTCAGAAATCTTGTCATGTAACAATTCGAGGCCAAACTGACACTGTTAAATTTTGATTTGAGTAACATTGACCAGCAGGTCGGCAGCCTTGGGAGTAGTTTCACTGTGTCACATTGAAGAAGTCTACTTCACTTGTCCTCATATAAAGCTGCACACAGTAATGACACAATATTGATTAAAAGAGGAAGAAACCTACATATTTAGTTCAGCAGGGTGCATGTCGTGTAATCTAACAAATTTTTTTTTTTTTTATATACACAAGACATCCAGTGTATAAGTTTGTGTCTTTTTGGACAGATGTGTGAGTCTGGAAAGGCATCAGTTTCTAGTACACGAAACTGATCCCATGTGAAGCTGAACAGTTTGTAATCCTAAACCTGATAAAAAACTGGAAAAACTGGAAGGACTGACAGACACAAAACCATGTGAAGACAGTGACCGTTTGTAGCTAAAGTTTGTCATGTTACATCTTGAACTAAATTTAAAGATACTCTTGGTGTGATAGTGGTTTTGGTTTACTGCATTAATATTTACACGAGATATTTTATTATTTGTTGATGCAAAAATGCTACAATTAGCACTGTAGAAGCTGTTCTGTATGAAACAGTGGGCTGAGATTCCTACAAGCTAATGTGCATGACTGATCCACAGTTAGTGGAAACATGTAAACACTTCTTTTACACCAAAATCAGCAAACTGCCATGCTAATTTAGCATAGGATCCAGGGACACCCCGGCAGACGGTTGCAACATAAAGGGATGGCTTTCAGCTACAAGAAGTGGAAGAACACAATTTCTTGAGAGTATTAGTTGCCAAATGCTGTTCAAACTCATAAAACTGACCCATCAGGTTTCCTTTAATCTGTGGGTTTGTCCGTTTTGGAGCTTCCTTGTGTGACCTTCCAGTTGGTAAACATGCTTCTAAAGGGAAAACTTAGCTCCACCCACTCATGCCCAACCCAGCATGCAGCACATTCAAAATTATGGTTCTTACCCAGATGTTGTGATTTTTAATCACTACTGATAAACATTAGCAGCTACTACAGGGTAACTAAATTTAATTTTAGTTGTACCCCTTCTAATTGGCTGTGATACGCAAAATGCTGTGTGAGGCATGTTGGCATTATAGAATTTTTTTGTATGCAAGTTATTTTCATGCTTTGGTAACATAAACAAAATACTTTGGTAAATAAAAATCAGGCATATGAGAATGGTTGTATGAAACTAAATGATTTGAACAGTTGTGCAGTGTTAAAAGTGATAGATATAAGTTACGGAGGCCAACCTAGTCAGATTTCCGTCTGGAAATGTTCCAAAAAACCACCTAGGGGTTAATTCACTCATGGCACTGACATTAATGTTGACACCAGATTAATGGAAAGTGGAGCATGTGGGGGCTTTAGTATCATGTTTCCTGTTTTCACCTGTTGCATTTGTGTTTTACAACCCACCCCAACACACACACACACACACATGCCATCTGTTCTTCTGTTATTTCACCTGTCATTCATCTGTACACAGTATAAGGTTCCACTGAGCTTAAAACTATATTGCTTTTTAGAGTATTCTGTACTTCCTGGTGATGCTTTGTGTGACCATATTAGGAGAACTAACTGTGACACAGAGTATAACAAAGTATAGCAGGAAATAAATTAATAACATATAACAAAATAAATTTGGATTCTCCTCTCCAAACCTCTCTGCCAATCTTTGATTGTGCCGATCTTCTTGTTTTTGTCCTGCAGTCCCAACTTCTTCTTCTTCTCCTCTTGATTCACATTTTCATTCAGTCCATGATTTTCCAGGTTAGAAAAATTTAACCATCTTATTTTTGTGGTTCTTTCTTTCCCACCTCTGTTTAAACCAAGCATTTTCACAGTACACTAGAAAGACACAAACAACCATCCGGCAAAGGCACATCTGCATGCATACAAACATATAAATTCCCTCCATACATATCTGAGCACCACAAATTTATTATTAAATAAGGAAAAAATCTGTCCATTTTTTCTAACCCAAAGAAGAAAAAGAGAAGCAGTTTCTACAGTTTTCACAAAAAAATAAGGATACGCACAATTAATTAATTCCCTTTTAGTTTAATAATGCTGCACAACATCACCTCAATAAAAATATTCAAAAACAGCTTATTATGTTCCCTAACAACAATAGCTTAGAACAAAGTCTCACATAATAAGTCAGAAAAACCTCATTCTGAACAAAAACCTGGGACCTACTTGACATTGTGTTATGAAAACATAACTCCTTTCTTAGCTGTTGAGGTCAGTCCTAAATATTTGACTCAACAAACAGGTCGGTGTTTAAAAATTTTGATATTTTGATTAATATAAGTCACAAAGCTCTCCAATTGTGACAGATAAATATATAAAAAGCTTACAGAAACATGTAGTTGTCACACTGACTTAAATTTAATATTTGTGATAAGCTCTCTACACTTTATAGGCTGTTCATTGTAACAGTTAAGATCACAAAATGAGAAGTACATGCCAACCCAGTAGGGTAGGATTTCTCCGGCAAGTTACATGTATGAATTTTCAAAGCATAAAAAGGCCATTTCAGTAGAAAATATATACACAATTTTCATTGCATTCTTCCTCCATTCATTTAGTCTTTTACAATAAACCTTGCAGGTTTAACACACGCTTAAAACTTTGTGTTAATTCTACTATTATTCCATTCTCTTTGTAGATGCTAGATTCTCAAATCCAACATTGTGTTATATCAATATTTTACTTTTTTTTGTCTACTTTACGTGAGATTAATTGTGTAACTTTCCAGTCCTTTTTCAGGTACACAGTTACTAATCAAACAGAGATGACATTTGGCAAGATTTACCCTTTTAAAATTTATATTAGATAAACAAACTTGGGTTTCAGAACAAAGAAGAAAATGTTGATTATTTTCCCCTAATTCCAGCTTGCAGGCATTTTAGGATCTGATAACCAGAGTAGTTTGTATGTAAACACTCAAAATGAACTATAATTGACAAGCTCATATTATTCTTATTAGCATGCTGATAGTTTTCACAAGGTCTGTTAGTAAATGTTTTTTTTTTGTGTTAATGCTCTTCTAACAAACATTATTTTGCCACATTCCGTTTTTTAATGCGCTGTTGTAGGTCCTGTCTCTTTAAGATCACCTGCTGAAAGACTAGCCTGCTCTGATTGGTCACCACCTTAAGGAAACACAAAGCAGTTGTTCATTCTTTTGTTTGAGTCACGCAAAGCTAACCGCTGGGAAGGCATTATGCAAATGTATTTAAAAAGGATGCAGATAAGTAACAAAAGAAAATCATCAAGTGGTTTCAGGCTGTATAGGAGCAAAGTTTTCTGAGGGAGAAAAAATCTGATTACTTTTTGTTTTAATAACATGTGCCACATAAGCTATTCAAAACACTGAAGAATTAAGCTATTTAATGCATAGACAAAGAAGCATTTTTCTCAGCTCATTAAAGTTAACAACGTCACTTTTTCCAGTCCATTTGCCCCTTTACAATCCTTCCACCAGTCTTTTCACTGAACAAATCACACCAGAAACACTACATATGACCCCCATACTCAGTATGCCCACATCTATCAGCCGATCTCTAACAGTGAGTTGCCCCCACTTTAGTCTCAGGTGAAACAGGCACGGCAGTATTAGCGTCATCGTTGCCCCGGTCACACTTCCTGTCAAACCCATCAACAGGGAAAACCTGGGCACCAGCAGGGCCAGTACGTATGATGTCACCAACAGGGCACCACGTACCATCAGGGCTGGATGAGACACTCCTCTGTCTCCGTTTTTGGAGTAAAATAAGACTGGAGCATCTAGAGTAGGATTGAAACAGATATATTAAAAAGATGCTCTTTATTATTGTTGGTGGCAGTTTGTTTTGACCATGCTAGCAACTTTTGTGTATGGGTCGCTCTGTCCTGGCTCATTGTTTCTAGCTGCATCTGGTCGCACCAGCATGAGAGTTTCTTTACATCATGACCTCATTCTAATAAGATTCTGTTTGTGACAATTTTGTAGCATCATTTGTAGTTTAAACTGACACTTGACAAGTATACAGAAAATCTGTTAAAAGGTCACTCTTTTCTACACTTTTCCTAACAAAACTGTTTGAGGGTCATCATTACGTCATAAAGGGATGACAAATAACTGTTTACAGTGAACTATGAAAAGTTCAACTACAGTGACTAATATGTTGACAGCTAACACGTGATATTTTTCACCTGCTTTGTAAGGTTTCATTTAATTTGTTTTACCTAAAACAAGCTGATGTAGAAAATCTACGTATAGAAAATGGACATGATTGTCAGTGGGCTAAAACTCCTCCTTTAATAGAAAGTCATTTGCTCATTCTGCATTTTAGCAAGACTTTGCTTTAAAATCAAATGTCTGCGAACATTACCACCTTTAATTTAGATCAAGTGTCCATCCTAACGATCCCAACTGAGATATCAGAATTTTAATAATCTTTATGAGACCAGGATTATAGTTAAGGTTACTGTTAGTTTCACCTTTGAGCAAACAGGTCTGCAGTATCTCAGCAGCAGCGTAGAAGGGTAGAGGGTAGGACAGCAGGGCTTTAGCCAGCAGACACAAGTTGACCACAGGCCGAAGGTTAGAGGGCAGGTTATCAGTTATGACTTCGCTGGTCTTTGCCCCCCAGGTCAACACCGCCTGGAGAAAAGTCACAGTGAAAAACAACAATCAGGCAGTCACCAGTCATGAATGATACTCAATGCACACAAATGAGTGTACAATATGCTGTTGAGATAAATTAATTTAGTGACATTTAATATATTTCTTAAGAAATAAATGAACATAATATTTACACATATCAAATTTTGCTGTGTAAAATAACCTTAAGGGGTGACACTTATGAAATAGTCTACATGGTGCACAAAGTATTCCTCACAGTCAGATTTGATAAGAAATATTTTTACCATGAAATTCCATTAGAAATGAATACTGATGTTTTTTTTTTTGTTTTTTTTTACCCTTTGTGGATGTTTTGCATGGTAACTAAAAACAACAATTTAGTAAAATGTATAGTAGGTAAATAAATAAATAAATGTCATCATGTCAATAACATGTTTTTAGAGTAATAGCTGGAGTATAAAATTATAACCACTTTCCATTGGGAAGATATTGCAAGAAAACTATTTTACTGGCCTTTTAACTTCCTCACATAGTTAAATTTATAAATGTAAAACCTGTGGACTTTCTACTACACAGGCAAGTGTCTATATAACTACACAAATCAATCTTTTTGTATGTTTTGATTTTTAATCCATACAGCATGGAAAGTAGATTTACAATAAAAGAAACCTGCAAGAAAAGTTGCTGAGACCAAAGTAAGTAAAAGCTTAGATCATAAATTGCAACTTAGTCAGTGTAAACAATCTTATTTTCATCCAGGTGTAACTAACCAGCAAGGAAAACAGTGTTTTCATAATGCAAGCAGCTCCATGTGTCCACCCCAACATGGCATGGAACTGCCCCCTGTCCTCCATGCTGCCCTCCAGAGGAGGGAGTAAGATCTGCGACGTGTAGGAGAAGATGATGACGCCTACAGAGACAATGAAGTCCTCTGGGTCCACCGAGAGAGACAGAGAAGACCAAGACCAGCTGTTGGCGCAACTCAGACAGTACAGCATGACCAACAGGCTGAGACAAAAGATAATGAGAGAAGATAAACGAATGTTTGTTATGCCAGCAAATTTTTTATTTATTTTTTATTTTTATTTTCTTGCCTAGATACAAAACAGGCAAAAAGAAAACAAATAAAATTAAAAAATCTGAGGAAATAATTATTAAAAAATAATACCAGACATATTTAATGGGACAAAAATCACCTCAATTGTGTATCTTACCTCAACGAGATTTTTTTTACATCTTGTTCCAAGTTATAAGAGACTGTTCAGTAAATTTGTAATGTAATACTACATCTTAAAATAGATGATTTTCAATTTTTTATGTAAATTAAAGTATTACTGTCTTGTAGGCAATAATAAAACAGTTTTATCAATAAAGGATATGTAATAAAGTTAAGTTTCTTGTAGCAAATAATTAGATTTCCATGTTTTGAGAAGCTGAAAGAAACCCATAACCCCTTCAAAATGTTCCATTTCATTGTCCTCCAAGTTGGTAAAGTTAGCCCAGATAAAAATCAAAACACACACACACACACACACACATATATATATATATATATATATATATATATATATATTTTCTTTTTCTTTTCTTTTTTTTTTTTTTTTTTTTTTTCCCAACCTTCTTTCACAGAGG
>JBAMHW010000025.1:19008826-19022490 GCA_037177495.1 Rhadinocentrus ornatus
ATATATATACAATATTATAGGCTTTGTAATCAATCTCGATCAATCACATTTTATTTGCATAACAGTATCTGCATCAAAAAGCAACCTTTTTTTATTCAAATGTATTTTAATAGATGACTGAATCAAATCAGACATTATTATAATATTGTAAACTTAAGCTCTAGTAATGCCTGGAAAAAGTGCATTTAATTGCATTTAAGAAAAAAAAGATCCCTTCCCCAAACTGAACAGACCTAAAGTTTGTATCATTTTAAGTGGAGTTTACATGTTACAGATCTTCTAACTTTTTACATGTGTTCGTCCACATTCTTCTTTAATAGACATTAATATCTGACTGTAAGCCAGGGCGAGATTAGCCAGCAGCAGCTTTGCATGTTTCATTTTCAGTCTGGTTATGGAGCAGATGTGAACGTCTCCTGTTCCGACTGCAGCTGTGGGCACCTTTGAATAGAGGAGGGGCCTGTGGAAGTGCTGCTCATGGAGAAGAAGTAAACATGCTTTCATATCAGTTTCCAAAAGTCTCCAATAACACCAAAAAAAAGTATCTAGATTTGTCACTAGCCACTTCTTTGAAATGGTCACTAGATTGGAGCTATATTTAGCAAATTTGTAGACCTAAGTAGCTAAATTGGCAACACTGCTTTAAGCTGTGTCCCAAATCAGGGTCCGCACAATTCAAAGTGCAGACTCACTTTGTACATCGAGGTGCGTCGAGCACTGTCCCATTTCAAAGGAGCCTCTGAATCCACCCTACAAAGGTGCACTTTGGCCTTAAACGAAGGCTGCTGGTGATGAATCCTTTGTGGCCTCTTTTCTCCCAGAATTGATTAAAATTGAATTTGGTTAAAAAAAAACAACAGATTTTTAAGCCAAATTGCCCAGGCCTAATATAGCCATATAATCTGCAAGAATCAGTCTAGATACCACTAGGTGTATGTAGAAAGTATGTAATTGCAAGATATGAAAGATTGATTTTTTGTTGTGTGTCTACTGAGGCTGTGACATGGCCAACAATACCAACAATGTCCAGGACAGACGCAGAGATTGACAGCTAATGCAAAACTAATGCAAAATGGCCAATAACATGAGTCAAAATATTAAGTTTAGTTGTTAAGCAAATTGTCCAACTTAGCAATAACATGCAGGGTAATTGGACTCCTACAACAAGAAAACTCTTGTGTAGTGTTTTTGCATTTAGTGAGTATTTGGTGTTGGTGACTCTCTTGAAAGATAAAAACAATCAATTGCTTTTCATGCTCCCCCCATATTTATCCTCTTCAAAATATCTCCAGCTAGTGTTTAACCCAGGAGTGCTCTGGACCTCCTGTAGAGAGGATGGGGTGCTGCTGTCAGGATAGGAGTGTTTTTGCATACTTTGTGTGTGTGTGTGTGTGTGTGTGTGTGAGTGTGTGAGTGAGTGGAGGAGGGCAGAAGAGGCCATCTGTGTTAGGAGCCTCATTACTAGGAGTGTCAACCAGGCATGCTCTCTATCAGCGACAGAGCTCAGACAGACACCAGGAGATAATCAGAAGGGAGGAGGCAGGGGGCTAAAGAGAGAGAAAGAGAGGAAGAGGGGCATACATTCAAGAGCTGTTCGGTATTGGAGGAGACATTAATGATAGAGAGAAGATGGATGAAACAGGTAGATGGAAGGTTCAGAGGACATGAGAGGATGAGATTGAAGTTGGGGATAATCAGATTGACTGAAGTATACACAAACAATGAAAGGCTCAATGAAAGTGGATGCGTTTCAATTTTTTCTTTATTGTTCCCGTGTGTGTGCTGATATGAGAATAGGAATACTAATGAATTTGTTGATCAATAAACTGGCCAGAAGTTGCTTTGTGGCAGGCAGCATCACACCTCGTGATGGGACTCTTTTGACATTTATTTTTCTAGCCCAAATCATTTACTTTTAACTCTTGGCTGTAACTGTAACCATTTAAGCTGCAGCATGTATTTGTGCTTGTTTGCTTCTGTTTCATCAGCATTGACTTTTAAATTGTCCGTCACTTCAGTGTTTTCTGTAAATGTTCGATTAGTTTCTTTGTTTGGGCTTGAACATCTTGGACTGAAAATCCACGCACAATTGATATCTTAAAAATAATGACCAAGATTACTTGGCAGTGAAAGCATCAATAGTTGAATGTGTAATCTGTCTTTTTAAGTCGTTTTTGGATCCAAATATTAATGTTGTCTGCTAACCCCACCACATAACAAACAAAACGCAGCTTTAAATTAAAGAATGTTTTGGTTTAAATGAAGTAGTTTTCATATGTTCTCATAAAACTGTCTTTTCTGGCAAGTTTTTAAACCAAGTCTTTCTTTTATAGAAGATACTTATATAAGGTGAGAGACTCTAGATCACTAAAGAAATGGCAAAATTTTAGGAATTAGTGGCAATCTCTGAGGAAGATCAGAGGAATTTGCCAGAAAGTTGACCTGTTTAGAGCAGTGTTAATATTGCCAGCTTGATCTGCATGTATGCATGTAAATTATAATCATGAGAAGAGCTCAGTGTGGACTAAATCCAGCTGGTAACCCAACTGAGAAATCAGCATTTTTATTAAGCAAATCCATTTGACTTACCAATAAAATTATTATTCCACTGAAACCTCATTTTGCATCTTCAGAAAATCCAGCATATCCCATGACAGTTAAGATCTATTTCCCATTTGATGTTTATCATATTTTGACAGAATCATACATGCACAATGGCCATATGTCATTTAATTTCTCCTTACATCATTCGTATACAGCATTAAAAATAGTAAAGTTTTAGATAAAAGGTCTCCCCTGAGAAGCTGCAGATGTGTTTATAAGGTTATGGTAATGTGGATTATACCAAGCTGGGCTGACTGTGATGTGAGCTCACCGGAGGTCTCACTGTGAATGAGATGTGAATCCAGAATGGGTTTTTTTTTTTTTGGGGCCATCAGAGAAATCAACAGTTTCATAAGATGAATTCATTCCAGCTTCTTAATATGTCTAAAATATGTTGATCTCGCTCTACAATGTTAATATGAGAGCAACCGAGCTTAGCTGAATGAATTTGATGGTATACACCAGAGATTGAGTTCACACATTTTTTTTCTTCACCCCCATCCCCACATTCACTGAATATAATCAAGTCCTGGAAAATAGGAGGAGGGTGAGATAATGATAAAAAAGAAAAATGAAAGAAATAACTTGAAGAAAGGTTATTGTACTTGGGTGTGTGTTTTGATAAGAGGAAGCACAGGATGTACTTTTGACTGTATATCTTGAAAAATTACATTTCTTAGGTATTTGACATTTTGCACTCATCACCCATTTCCATGCCATATTTTATTAAACACTTTACATTTTGCATTATCATTGCAGTTGCTGTTATCTCTGTTTGCATCTCTGTTATTAAAGTTTTCTAAAGGTCAAAGTAAGATGTTGTAGCGCTATGTCTAGCACCACATATGTGTATAGGCATGTAAAAAAACAAAGTTTTGAGATTTTACAAATCAGGACACAATTTAAAATAAGTTTCTAAACAGGTCTCAAAGTTAGGCATATGTAATCTGTGATAAAGAGCAACACATACAACACTGTCATTGTTTAACACCGATGATACCCATATTTCTGTGGGGGTTTAAAGGGTAAGTAGCTGCTAATCAAATGCACTGATAATCAGCAAATGTAACCACCTGTTTAAAAGCAGTTGTTTTTACAGTTTTCTGGTCAGGAGGATGCAGATCAGATGGGTGTTAACACAATGAAGTAAACACATCAGTAAAACAAACAAAAATAAGCATTGAAAGGAGCTTCACTTTTTTAGGTGACTCAAACTAAGGTTGCAGCAACCTTTCTCTTTGCTTACAATTTATACAGAAAATGATGGGAAACAGCGTGTCCAATAATGTCACATTCCAGAGGTATATAGAAATAACTAAGAAGTCATTTAATTAAGAAGTAATAATTTAAGAAGATGGGACTGGTTTTAAGAATTCTGATAATTGCTCAGTTTATTTTCTAGTTTTTTATTAACTAATCAATCAACTAACTGCTTCAGCTGTTTGACACTCAGGTGCTAGAGCAGAGGTGTTTAGTAACTGAAGAACTACTAGTTCAATCTCCAATCTTCTGCCCAAATGTCAAAATATCCATAAGGGGGTGTTTAACTCTAAATTGCTCTTGGTGTTTGTTTGTATTTGAAAGCCAAATCAATGTGAGAACATTGTACCTTGTGAGGACAAACAGATTAAACCTTATGTCTAAATCTGTTAGAACTTAAATGTAACTCTATGGATTTTCTCTTCTACAGCTTCGACAGCATTATTGGCAAGATGGACACAGAAAAGAAAACTTTAGTGTGATGTTTTAGTCATCTAAAACTTTTAACTCAATTATAAAAGTTTACATTTATTGTTCATCCTTAATGACCACCTGGCCTCCCATGAGAAGTGAAAGGTTCCCAGTTGTATTTTATTTCAGATTAGGCTCGTTACAGCACTTGTGGAATCTTGCTTCTTGCATGCAGACCAACTCAACGGCACAGGGTTTGTGTGTGAAACTGTTTTTGTCTTCAAGAAAGCTAAGATATAATCAATGACATTGTACCAAAGACGTAGATCATGTGAGCAACAACAGGTGTTTGTGTAAGTGTTCTTAAGAGGGATCTTCTGTGTGCTAAAATTAACCAGGTGCAAGTTGGACTGGTGCTGCATCAGTCCTGTCAATACGAAAGACAATGGGGGCTGAAAAGAAGAGAAGTCACTGCAGCCTGAAGCTTTTAAAATAATGCAACATTGTAAATAAAAAATGGGGGATCACTATACATATAATTTAATTGAATTAATTGAATTAATTTTGTTTTGTGTGTGTGTATATTAAACTGTTTGACAAACGTTTTCACAAGTTTCACAGTTCCTGAGCACCTGTATGAATTCATTGTACAGACATGGACAAAATTATTGGCAACCTTCTGTTAAAAAGAAAATGGTTACTTGAAACTGACAAACAGTAATAGTAAATAAATGACTTAATATTAACCATTGAAAATCACTTTATGAATTGTTCTACAGAATCATTTAAAAAAATCTAAATAAAGAAACAAGCCTGGAGAAAATGTATGGCACCCTTAATATTTTGATGCACGACCTTGTGAGGCAATCATTGCAATCAGGTGATTTCTGTAACTGTCAATGAGACTTCTGCACCTTTCAACAAGCCCACTTCTCATGAGCAAACTGCTGCAGTTAAGTTTCAAGGGTGCCTTCTATGGCGTTACATCTCTGCCAAATACCTTGAGGAGTGTATTTATCAATTCGAGAGAGCGCAATGCTCTGATCGCGGGAGTTTAACAGTTTAAATATACATTTAAGTCTAACTTTATCTCTTGTAACATTCACTCTGTTAGATAACAGTACATGTTTACAGTTACAACTCAATTTGGTTAGGTGTTTCTAACCAATATAAGTTCTGTAATACCTCTTTCTTTAATTTTTTGTGACATAGGTCAACTTTGCAGATAATAAATGGATCGACTAAGTGATAGAAAATCCAAAACAGAGATTCAACTTAAACTAGATATGTAAAATGCTGCTCAAGCCATGTACTTTGAGTTGCATCTTTACTTTGTCTAATTATGGCTAATTATACATTTCGACAGCTAACCAATTTCAATTGTAACTGAAAACGTGTACCGTTATTTAATAAAACGAATGTTACAAAAGATAATAAGTAAGACTCGAAAAATGTATGTTTCCCTTACCACCTTCGTCCACTGGCTTCCTGTTCAGTACAGGATCCAGTTAAACATTTTATTGCTTGTTTTTAAAAATCTTAACACATCACCACCTTACATATCAGAGCTTTTAATCTTTCACAGTCCTGTCAGAACATTGAGATCAACAAACCAGCTGTTCTTCAGGTTAAAAGGCAGAGGCGACAGCTTTTCCTATCGCTGAAAATCCTGCCAATTAGATCATTCAGAAGAGTTCCCTCCCCCAACTGACCAATACGGCCACTGAACAGAGTTTTCCAGCGAGAGCGTACAGATGAGAGGGGGGGGGGGCGTCATGTTTTACGCTCTCTGTACTGCGTTCACGGCCCCGCGACTAATTAAAAACTCCCACGATCAGAGCAATGCGCTCTCTCGATTAAGAAACGCGCTGTTGAATTGATTAATACGCTTCTCAAGGTATTTGGCAGAGATGGAACCCCATAGCCTTCTCCAGACGGCATGTTTCAGCTCCTTCCACACCACAGATGTTTAAAAGAATCTCCATTTCCATTACATTAGGGTGCACGCCCCTTTAATAGCAACTCCCTCCTTCCAAAAAAGATCAGCAGTGATCCACCCCAACAACCTGCAACCCCAGTGCTAAAAACCTTGGGGAAAAACTGGATTTAGAGGGCTCATAGGCGGTCACTTTTATGAGCCCTATTAGTCCAATGTTTTGCTCTTGTCCATTCGTGGTTGTTTTTAGTTGTGTGTTTTGGGTCATTATCCTGTTGGAAGACCCATGACCTGCGACTATAACCAGCATTTCTGATGCTAGTCAGTAGGGCTGGGCGATTAATCGAAATTTAATCACAATTGCGATCTGGGTTTTCAACGATCATAAAAATTAAAAGGTCGGATTATTTAGCTCCTTTGCAGTTTGTTCTTGTGCTGTTTTCAGTTGCAAATCGAGCACCACTGGCATTGTCGCGCCCTGTTGCAGACTCCTCCCACAGGCCCAGCCTCTTTGGTTTAATTCAACTCCAGATGCAAACGCTTCTCAAGTTATGGGCTGGACACACGGGAGGCAACGTCGCTCCTTCTCTATTAATTTTCTATGGAACTTGCATGATGAGGCGAAAATCGCTGCCCTCCTCCAGCCAAACGACAGGCAACATTCGTGCATGTGAAATGTTGCGCACGTTTATGTAGACGTGCACACGGGGGCTTACGACGCGACACAAGGAAATAGAAAAATGTTAAATAATTCAAAAACTAAATAATTCACCAGCTCCCAGAGACACAGAGATAACAAACGTTATAAACAAACATAATTTTCAGTTATGTCCAGTTTTGTTTCATCTGTCCACAGAACATTCTCCCAAAGGTTTTGTGGCTTGTCAATACGCACTGTTGAAAATTCCAGTCTGGCTTTTTAGTGGTGTCCTCCTTGGTCTTCCCCCATAAAGTCTACTTTGGCTCAAACAGTAACGGATGGTGCGATCTGATACTGATGTACCTTGACCATGGAGTTCCCCTTTAACATCTTCGGAGGTTGTTGTGGGCTATTTGGTTACAGTTCATGTCAATTTGTTATCAGTTTGTCATCACATCCAGGATAGTCAGCTACAGCCTCGTAGACCTTAAACATCTGAGTATGTGCACCTGTAATCACAGGAACATCAAGCTGCTTAGACATGGTCTTATAGCCTTTACTTTTTTAACATGCTTGTCTTAGATATTCTTTTTAATCTCCTGAGACAACTCTCTTCTTTACTTTTTGTGGTCTAGTGTGGTACACACACCATGTCATGAAACACTGTTTAAATAGACCCTTTCATGGCCTACTTAATCAGTGACGTCGCTACTGTATCCGGAGGCAAAAAAAGAGGAAAGCATGTAAAAAACACTGTAGAAACAAGCTTCAGGTGTTATTACGAGTTAAAAATGTCGTCTTGTTGTGTGTTTGGGTGTCAGAATAAAAGGAAAAACATTCCTGGCAGTAAATATAACGTTTTTTTGGGTTACCAGTTCAAAGACAATTATAGCTGAATGCAATAAGACAAAAGGCCAGGATAGAGAAGATAATCAACAATTCTTGTGTTTGCAGCACACATTTTATATCATGTAAGATAAATGTAATGTTAAGTAATTGTTATCGAGTCCAAATTAACAAAATTGTTCATTATAAAGAAAAATTTTGGATATATAACGTTGCCTTTATCAGCACATTAGCAAGCGCATAAATGCTCAACTTTAGACTGCAGCACACAAAGATCGGGACGTAAATGGGTGTATTATATTTTAACATGGCTATTTATGACGTAGTTGTAAGCATCCAGTAATTTATATGGTTTGAGTTTCTTTTTGCTGTACACACATGGTGTCTCGATTAGGTACATGCAGATGCCACTCCACCGTCGCCAGTCCCAAAAGATCTTCATGCCCCTCCCATAAGGTATATGGATCAGCCAGCGTGCTTCCATCAAATTTTCTAAAATAGCTGTCACTGTCCAGTTAAGTAAGTGTCTGGACATATTCTGAGAGTTCCGAGACTGAACCACTTGCTTGAAAACCCTCCATTTACTAAAATGCCACTGAAAATTGTTAGCTGCCACTTGATAACATAGCTTCTAGCCTCCACTTTTGCCTCCAGGCTAAGCTCTGCCCACAAAAAACAATGTTTACAAACTTTAAAACGGTCTATAGGCAAACTGACTGATTTCTAAATTGAAGACACCTGTGATTAGGCCTGTCACGATAACAAATTTTGCTGTGCAATAAATTTTTTCAGAAATTATCTCGATAAGCGATAATATTGCGCAAAGTGATAATGTCATTTTGAGACCCTTTTCAACTAATATAATGATGATGCCATAATTATGCAAGTACACCCTTTCAAAGATCAATAAGCTTTCATTTCTAAAGAACGTTTTACACTGGAAATAGAAGAAAAATTTAAATAACAAAACAAAAACAATAAATAAAATGGACTCTGTCTTATTAACAATGAATGAAAACCAAACACAACCATAAACAATAAGTATTATGGATAATAAAGTCTTTGTTCTGTAAACAAAATTGCCCTTCAAAAAAATATATTAAAAAATTGTTAAACATGGGGCTCAGACAGGAAAACTGGCAAAACTGCCATTTAGTACCATTGTATTAATAAAAAACTAAAAAAATCCTTGATTTAACATGAAGATAAATAAGATTTCAATTTATTTTTGTGTGTAGCAATTGGTGTGTGAAAAAATTTGTTCTTCACAGGTAAACTATTCTTGAAGTAGTGTGTGAACATGTACTCCATAAACAGTCTAATATTCACAGGGCTTTGTTTGCATTGATACATGTGTGGTATGACTCAAATGTTTCTCAGTTTTGTGTCTTTGATTATTTTCACATATCATTGTCAGTTTGTTGGCTTTACTGTAGAATGCTATTTGACATTTCCTCTCCTCGCTCTGCCTTTCACAAAGCAACCCTTTAACGAGAGCCACATCGGTGTGTGTGTGTGTGTGTGTGCTTCCATGTGTGAGTGTGATCTCGCTGTTTTGTTGTCAGAACAGCATTGATAATACTGAGGAGAAAATCAATAGTTAATTCTACCAGGGACACAATAGCTGCTCTGCCCAGCTCTATTCCACGGTGGGCTTAGACACAGAAAGAAACGGGGCATGAGTTGATGAATTGGTAAGTGTGTGTGCATGCAGGTTCATGCAGGTTGTGCATTTGTGTTTGCATCAGATACAGCACAGAGCCTGTTTGCCTTGACTGAAAATAGAAATGAATAAATAAAACTAAAAAAAGATATATAAAAAATGAATAAATAGCTGAACTGTGATGGGTTTCTAGTATATTATATACAAATTGTAAAATAGATTGGATGACGAGTTTTTTTTGGGTGCAACTTCCAGCTTGTTTTGAGTAAATTCCTTCCACAGATTACAACAGCTCTTCCACAGATCTTGCAGCACAAGATAAAAGACAAAAAAGGAATTAAAATGCATACATTTATTAAAATAGTATCAAAGGTCTAGAATGAAAGGCTGCAGGATACAAAATGTGCACTCAATGTAAACTGTTTTCCAACTTGTTTTTAATGTGGCATTGCAGAAATGGCCCATGTTTACTCTGTTTGTTGGAGTTTGATGGTTTCATGCCTATAACCTTTTTAGGTTTTCTGACACATTTTCAGCTGCTGTGTTGGCAAATGGCATAGTTGCACCTCTGGAGACTGGGGTGTTTTTCACTAGTTTTGATTTTATGCTTATATTTAACCTTTAAAAACACTTTAAACTGACTTGTTTGTTTGGTATATTTTTCTTTTCAGCACAATTTCCTCTGTGTTAATCTACAGTTATTTGTTTTTTATTTTAACCTAAAATCAAGCAAAGATATGTTTGTGGTTTTTACAGTAAAATAAATCTTAACTTTTTCCGACTTAGATTTTGTCTAACGAACCATTTTTATAACTTAGAATGTAAATAGATTGTAAATTAAAATAAAATCACGTACAAATTTGGCAAATAACAGCTATATACATTGCATAATGCATTGCTTGCATTTTAATGTATATTAAAATGCAAGCAATGCCTAAAGCATTTTTTGTACAATCATGTACAACTATTTATAAAACAATGTTTTTTACGCCAGACTGTTCTACACACTAAACACAATAACAATAGACTCCAAACACATTAAATGTCACAAATCTCTCACATCTCAAAATTTGCTTTCACTAACTGTCGGCTCTTGATTTGCCATCACTTCCACAATTTTCCCATTTTCCTTTGCAACTAAATACATGTATTAGCAGATGATTTTTTGATTTGTCGATGTGATGCTTTTTTCACCACTAGGGTGCACTGCTGCTTGTAGTACTTAAGTTTTTGCTTGCTAGCACTGTACTTAAAAAAGCCCATTTTTACAGTTTAACTTAGCATTAAATGCACATCAAACATGAAGGCAAAATATAAAGTATGCTGTATATTTGTAATCATTACTCTGGTTTTACTTCGTAAAACCCGATCTAAAAACTGGTACATAGTTTGCAGACCGTGGCTGTGTCTTGCTGCTAGGTAATTTTAAATCAGATATGTCTGCACTCCTTCGTCCCAGAAGGTTAAAAAAAAAAAAAATCTGATTATAAATTTACATGCAACACATGAAACAAATACTGGTGGCAAACCCTCACCTCACAAAGTTGTTGATCTTTTGATATCTTCTGAAAAAACTACCTTGAGAAAACAGATCATGAAGGAGTTAATGCTATTAGTGAAACTGTTCTGGAAAATTAATCCTGATGATGCTAGACTAAGCTTTTCCATATTGTATTAACTACTATCCAGAATTCTATTTATTTCCTCCAGAAAAAATATTTAACCGATGATGTGTTTGACGAGACTATTTGCAGAAGCTAAACAGGTCTAGATCAAGTAAAATTATTTGTTTATAAAACATTCATGTCTGCAATGGTTAGAGGGTTTGTTAGTCAGATTGGCAGATGCTTGCATGTTGGTTATGGGATTTGGTGCTGTGAACTTGCAACATAAACACTGGACCCCTGACACACATGCACCACTGTAAAAACAGAGGCGGCTCTCAGTTACACACAGTAACGCACACGTCTGCAGCTGCAAAGACTTTGGGATGACCTCCGTTTCTTCTTATTTCTATGTCACTCTCTCATCTTTCCCTTGCTCTCTGATCTTTTGGGGTGCTTATATTTTCCCAGGGAGCTTCCTGTGGTAACACATGGTGTCAATAATAAGAACTCTACACACACATACAGACACACAAACACTCTCCCCTCCTCCGCCACTCATAATCATTCAGCCCCTCTTTCCTGCCTCCGTCTTTCCTGTCCCTCACTCTTTCGTCTTTCCATTTCTCCTTTTGTTCCTAGACCTCCTGATTCCCTCTTTTCTCCTCCTCATTTACTCTTTTTTTTCCCCTGTTTTTTTTGCATAAAAGGCAACCTACTAGTGTAAAGTATCCAACCAGAAAGAAGACAAAATTTATAGTAGTTCTATGCAGAAATATAAATTTAATACAGATTTAAATATCTGCCCCCCAATCCCTCCACCTCTCCTCTTTTGTCTTACTTCCAGACTACTGCTGACAGCCTATGCGGCTATGTCTGAGCTCAACATCTATCCTCAGTTTATTGCCCTTACTATTCCTTCACTGTTAGTTTTTGGAGGTCTTATTGTTTTGTTTTACCTTCAGTTGAAAATCTCTGTTTATCCATAGTTTCCACACTGAGAACAAACTGTCTTTTATAGGAGAAATCTGTCTGACACATGCAGTAAAGATGACTGTAAAGGAAGACAAACACGCCCCCAGCTTCATTTTGGATCTTTTAGTTTGTTGGATTTGGTATGTGTAAACTTTTTTTTTCTTTTTCTTTTTTTCCTTCTTCCCAGAGTAAACCTTGAGGACCAGTGCTTGCTTTGTTGATTTTTGTCTGTTTTTTTTTGCTGAGCTGTTTGATTACTTTTCATCTGGCTATAGCATGGGGTTGTACCAAAAAAGTTTCTTTTAAATTTAGATTTGACAGTAGCTACGTTTACATGGGCAAATATTTCATCTATCCGATTTGAAATCAATTTGATCAGAGATTCATGCTGACATGTTTACAAGGGCGCTTGACAAAGTGATCCGATCAGTTGTTTTAACATGATGGACAGATTTAATACGACCATAACACTTTTGACGTGCAGTGCCTACTATTTGGGAAGAAGTGTTTTATTTATTTAAAACCTTTTGAACGCTGAAATGCACAAAACGATCAGAATGAGTGTATACATGATTATTTTTTTCCTACTGATCGGATCTTTTAAAGGTTTAAACCGCCCCTCTCGATCAAATTGAAAATTCTTTCCGATCGAGGCTGAGGAAATTTGCACCGCGTTGTGGTGGGAGCACTAGGCATGGATTAAGGAGTGAAGGTAAACAGGAGCCGTTTGGGTTATTGTTTTGTAAGCCAGAAGCAGACTTTGAATTTGATGCGTGCTGCAACTGGAAGCCAGTGAAGAGCGAGTAGCAGTGGAGTGACATGGGTTCTTTTGGGCTGGTTGAAAGATGTACTGCTGCATTCTGTGTCATCTGCAGAGGTTTAACTGAGCAAGCAGGCAGGCCTGCCAGTAGGAGGTTGCAGTAGTCAATGCGTGAAATAACCAGAGTCTGGACCGAAGCTGGGCCATGTGATTAGTCAGGTAGAGTCTGATCTTCCTGATGTTGTAGAGAGCAAATCGGCAAGATCGGGCAACTGAGGCAACATGGTCCTTAAAAGTCAGCTGGTTGACTACCATGTAACCAAGATTACTGGTAGAAGACGTGGACACAAGCGTGATAAAGTCAAGCTGCATGCTTATCTGTGGCTATGAGAAAGGATTGACTATACAGCTGAAGGTGGCGACCGTTCATCCATGCAGAGATATCGGCAAGGCATGCTGATATTCTCATTGAGACAGTTGTGTCGTCAGGTGTGAAGGAAAGGAAAAGCTGAGTGTCATCTGCATAGCAGTGGTAGGAGAAGCCATGAGAGCGGATGACTGCACAGAGGGGGGAGGTGTATATTGAAATGAGAAGAGGGCCAAGCACTGAGCCCTGAGGCACCCCTGTTGTCAGCCCATGTGATTTAGACACTCTCCCTCGCCAAGATACTTTGAAGGATCTTTTCTGTGAGGTAGGACATAAACCACAAAAGGTAAGGTCCTGGGATACCAAGCTCCAAGAGTGTGGAGAGCAGGATCCGATGGTTAATCGTGTCAAAGGCAGCAGACGGATAAGGATTGAGGATTGACCAGAGGACCGGGCAAGCTGTAGGGAATCAGTAACTGACGGGAGAGCAGTTTCAGTAGAGTGGCCTTGCCTATAGCCCAACTGATAAGGATCGAACAGATTGTTGTCTTGGAGGAACTGTGAGACCTGACTGAAGACAGCACGCTCTAGTAGTTTA
>JBAMHW010000025.1:19022848-19061104 GCA_037177495.1 Rhadinocentrus ornatus
AACAGACAGTAAGGAGAAGTCTGAGTGGGAAGGGAGGGTAGAGTAAACCTCATCAGACAGCTGCGTAGGGCTGAGAGGCTCAAATTTCTGTGGTAAGACACCATTTTTGGAGCTGCTTGAGATATATGAAGAAAGACAGAGAATTTAACCAGGAAATGGTTAATGGAGAGGTACAGTGGGGTGACGGACAGATCGGCTGTGGAACAGTTTCTGATCAGCGCCAAGTCAACAGTAGTGCCAGCTTTGTGTGTTGGAGGAGTCAGTCTGGTTTAGAATAAACTTTTCGAATTTGGAAAGTTTTGTTAATCTTGTGAATGACACTTGCAAATAAAAAGGAGTGCATAGTTAACATACACATCATCGTTGATATATCAGGTGAACACGTTATGCCTAATGCTTAAATGTAAAATATTGAAACTGCAACCACCTGATCAAAATAATAGGAATGCAAATTGAGTTTAACCAGAACATCGGTGGAAGTGGAATTTTAGGTATTTCAACATTGCCCTGCCAACAATTAATAGTAATGATTAAGAATGAACTGCTTTGGAATTATATGAAGCAAAATGTTTCCACAGACAAGCCCAGATGTCTTTTTAATACACAGAGGCCTTGTACACCACAACACAACAAAAACTTCCAGCTATTTCTCCTCTTGTCCACTCAACACACATGGCTTACAGATACTGTTATCAGAAGGATTTATTCTATATAGTCTTATCCTCTGGCTTTGTTGTGGCTTCACAATGTGGCTCTTTTTCTTAAGTAAAAGACAAAGCAAGTATGAAGTTGACTTAAAAACTTACATAAAATTAGTTAAGTTTCTTAAGATGTCTTTTCTTAAATTTAGTAAAATTGTAGGCCCAATTAAGGTTAAAGAGAGAAATATAGGTTATTTTTTAAGTCCTTAGAGATTTCTTCAACACATTAGTTCCTCAGAAAAATTAAAAATGGTTCTCTCAACCAGATTTCCACTAATGTTGCCATTGTTCATTGATTTTTTTTTTTTTTTTTTATTGGAAGATTCTCATGCTTTTGTCCACATGTCTACTCTGGGGCACTGTGGTGTAGGAATGTCTGAGCTGCAGCTTCTTGCCAGGCTGGGGTTTCTCTAAACTCTCTGAAGTTGTGTATTGCTTGAAACCAGCTGGTTTTAGTTGCTGCTACCATCCACCTCACCCACAACATCCTTGTTTAACACATGGTCCCAATATGCTTTGCATAATCTGTGTTTTTGTGTGTGGGGAAGAAAAACAACCTCAAAACATAGAGCTCATTGCTGGTTGCCTTTGAACATTGATGCATTTGTTATTTTTCTTTTTGTCCAGCTGTAATTATTTTGCATCCCCCTGACCTTTAACACAAAGCAACCTCTAACCTCTCACATACATGAACTTTGACCTGCAATGGCCACCATACCTTCCCCTCTGTTATCATGAGCCAGCTGTCTGAACAAAATCATGTATGGTTCTGTTTGAAACTAAACGAATTACATAAAGATTGTTTAAATTAATCCCAGACTTAATCTGATAAAAACTACAAACTATCATTTTGAAATTTGTCAATGACATGAATTAACTTAAAATTATAGATATGTTAATAGGTGTCTTTGAAGGGCCTACTGTTTCTAAAACTAATAGCAGTTAGTTAACGCTTTCCTCTTACGTTCTACAAATCCCTCCCACAGTTGTAAACAGGACTCTAAAGAAACACCTGCCAAATGCCAGTAAAAATTCAATTTATTGGTTATAATTAAAAACCTACTAGTCATTTTGGTGGGTGATGAACTAATGCTGCATCTTTTAAGCAGACTAGAAGAGCCAACTCCCGTCACAGAGAGCTGATTCTGCAGCCCCTGTTGCTCAGCAGGCAGAGTGGGAATTAAGTTGGATGGGTACACCTTATGTCCAATCACATGCGAGAATAATACCATTGTGGAAAAAATAAAAAGCGCAGACGCTCCAAAGACAGTGTAGCAGTACATTACAAGTTGATAGAGTGACACAGGTAGACAGGTAGACGGATCTAAATGGAAAGTCAAGATTGTAAAGCTGAAAGCAGAATTTGTAAAATTAAAAATTTGTCACTTTAGATCAAGTTATAATCTCCAGACTTTGGCATTAATGTATTTGATGTTTGCTTTAAATGTTTCATTACAATGTTAAACAGTAAATGTATTTTCTTCAACAATAATGCACGAAAAAAAAAGAAAAGTTTTTTCCATAACACAAAAGATTCACAATTACTAAAGTTAAAATAGAACCTCAGTAATATTAAATGAACCATTTGAGAACTAGAAGAACAATTTCTTTTAAATGAGCAAAATATTTTTAAAGAGGCAGACCTCCTAAATTGAGATGTGTACAATGAAAACCTGAATGTGGTGTTAGTTGCCCAATGTTAATAGCCTAACTGGGCCAGTTAGTAACATGTTAACAAGTTTGCTCTTTGCTGGAAAACAGATTATTTTAAGTCTTGTTTAGCATTTTTATTTAAAAAAAAACTTTTCAAAGAAATGTGTATGATTAAATGAACACAGTTTAATTTAAAAACTGGATTTTACCCCCCCCCAAAAAAAAATAATAATAAAAAAAATAAATAAATAAATAAAAACTTGTGGAAACTCTTATTGGCTGGCATTTTTAAAAACCTATTACCCACATTGCTTGGTGGTTAAAAAAATAATAATTTAAAGTTGGTTGTAAAGATTTGATTTGTTTTTAAATTTTATTTAGGAACAAGCTGAAAGCGTCATGCCTAAATAAGAAAAGAGAATAGAAAGACCTGTCTTTGTCCAAAAAATATTTCCATCACACCATTTGATAGGCAAGTAACACCTTAGTGTTTCATACCCACAATAAAAACAAGAACCCTCTAATCACCCCCTTAACTCGGATGCTTCCTAGATGCCAAAAAATCTCCTCTTTTTCTTATTTTCAACTTCTGCTAGACATCTGATTCATACAGTCAGCTTAAGTGATTGGCAGATACATTAATAAATGAAAACCTTAGACTTTCAAACCTAACAATTACCATTTCTGGCTTTACTAACAAATCTGTATGCAGTGCACACAGCCTGTGCAGCACAGCTTCTACACATTTTGAAAGAGGCAACAAACAGAAAGGCCATTATTTGGGGGCTGAATGTTTGTGTGATTGAGCTGATAAAGCGTCAGAGGAATAAGAGTCTATTAGACTGGCCTGGTTAGCTATGGATTTAACATTTATACACACCTCTGTGTGTGTGTGTGTGTGTGTGTGTGAGAGAGAGAGAGAGAGACAAAGAGTGAATTTTTTTAGGCAGAGTGAAGGAGGGCAAAGAGCTGTGTTGTGTGTACATTTTTGCTTTTCCATTATTTCAGTTGCTTTTCTCATCAATATCTGTGTGTGTGTGTGTGTATGTGTACAGTGACATATTCTGTATGTAATTTCACTATTCCATTATATTTTTGGTATTTCCATTATTCCAGTCCAAGGCAAACCCACAGAGAGTCTAATGCAGAGCAAATGTTCGCATCTGACACAAAATGAAAAATGTGAAAAATGGTGTGTGTAAGAGAGAGAACGGGGGCCACAGAACCTTTACAGTCCTGCAATTACAGACTGGTGACACCTGGGAATTTGGGTGCCGGTCTATGATTGGGCAAGGCGAGTATTGAGTAAATTATTCCACAGTATCATTTCCTGTTCAGCTTGAAGGAGAATTAACTTAGTTTTTCCTTAGAAATAACAAAGTTTTGTTTTATTGAGGCCAACAACAAACATTAAAATGATAAAACTGACAAAAACCCAAATTTATGGAGCTAAGAGGAATGACAAACCACTAGCTTTTAGCACCTCAATATGTATTTTTGTATTAACCCAAATGAATACCTATTTCTGTAATATTGTTAATTAAGCAATCTTATATAAAACCAAAACACCCATCTATAAAGAGGGCTTCCCTTGTTAGACTCCATGGCTGTTGGCATATCCAAAAATCATGACCAAATGCCAGATTCTGCAGTACAATAAGGAACCTTTTCTAAAGACAAAGTTTCCGGAAAAGTTTTCTGTAGTCTGGCGTATTCAGCTTTTTAAGATCTGTGAGACTCATACTTAATGTTTGTTCTGCTGACCTTGTTTGGCCTCATAGAGGAAAGCCAGCCTAAGCATTCAGCTGAGCTCAAGGCTTGTTCTAATAGTGGGTGGGAGGTGGGTGGTCTGTCAGCACATTTATTCCTAGAAGAGCCTACTGCTATATTCTTAAAGCTCATTGTCTTCTTCTTTCTTTGGCCATGCAAACAAAGCCCTCTGTTAGTTTGGATTGCAGAGGTCTTAATCTGCACTTCTATGAGACATGCATCTTAGTTTTATTTCAAGAAAAATCTTGTGCGACTTTTTTTTTCTGGTCAAGATCTTGATTGTTGGCTGCCTCATACTAAATGTTGACTAACTAAAAGTTATCTGATTAAACTGCTTTTGAACCAATGTATTGGCCTTTGTACAACAGTGTTCCAGGCATTTAAAACTGCACATGTATGTTGACTTGGATGGTTATAACTTTTTCGTCCTGTTTTCCCCTAATTTTGGGGGGGGGGGGACGGATAAAGAGATTTGTGATGTTATTAAAACTGATCTGGTTGAAATGTTTTTTTTTTTTTTCCGTTTTTTTTTAAACAGAGAAAATATAATCCCCCTCTATAGTTTTTTGCCTTATTTTATAATGTCAAACACTTCCTTCCTTCCTATGTGCCTGCCATTCTTTCTTGTAATATAGTGTGTCTAATTTAGACAAAATCCATCTGTTTTACAACAGACATGCTTATGGTGAGTGTCATAGTATAAGCAGCTGTTCAGTGACTTAAAGGATTAGAAGAACTTTGAAGCTCTTGTGTCATATTTTCTTTTGGTACACTTTTATTTTAATGCAGCTGGCAGACAGTTGATACAGTATTTCCTTTTTGAACAACTATACTGATAATACTTTGTATGATTTAAGACCACAAACCTGTGTTTAGGTTCCCTTATTTACATAGTGGCTGAGAACACAGCAATGTCCTTAGCAGGACATTTCTTTGTCGTGGCACTTTTCCATTGCACTTTGCTGATTTGTGGGTTTCCGTGTGTGTGAGTATGTGCATTTGCTGAGACAACAGAACTGTACACTAGTGGCCACCTCGCACTAGTAGCCTACACAGCAGTGGTGATGCATGGAGAAATCAGAGCTCCAATAATGAGTGGAATCAGCCTTTAACATGGTAATGTGTCATTTAGGGCCTATCCATTTAGCTAATGACTTGCTTCCTTTTGAAACCTATTAGCAGTAATGGTAAATAGCAGGTCCCTTTTCAACTCGATTCTGATCTATTCTCTTCTGTCTTCTTTACATTCTTAATTCTCTTATTTCCTTGTCTAACTTTAGAGTAACAATGTTGCTTCCATTTTATATCTCTTTACATGTTTATCAACTTTGCCCTTTCGTTTTGTCCAAATTTTTTCTCTCTCACTCTCTCCCTTTCTTTCCCTCCTCTTATCAGCCCATTGGGGCTCATTCATAACATGTACCCATTACCCAGCAAGCTATTAGATTTGCTAACAGTGAGATCCATTGGGTGAAAATCAATGCCTATCCAGGGAGCAGTTTGTCTGTAGTGCCACTGTAATGAATGCTATATACTCCAGTACACACACTACACTGTCCCTCTTTAATACACACTCAACTACACACTTACAGGTGCAGACTGAGCATGTAAGTGTGTGTAACAGATACTTTAGTCAACCATGCATCCACACTTCTGAAAACAAATTTGGTGCAACATGAATGAACACTTTTGTCAATGATGTACTGTGTTTAATCATCCATGAATTTGTGCTATTCAGCAACACACTCTCTGATCCAGGTGAATATGTGTGGAAAAAAGTTAAAGGTTTTGTGTGCTAATCACTAGATTTACAAAAAAAAAAAAGTTAATTGAATAAAATTTTTTTTAATGTAAATTTACATGTAAATAATACACATGCATACTTGATCTATTAATGTCTTCCACACACACTAATGGATTCTGGATTGTCAAACACACATTTCTGCTCGTCTGACCTGACGATTTTCCATGCCCGAGTACTTAGTGGTGGCCTTGGGTCAACTAATGGAGGATGTGAAACTCTCAGCCTGGGTCAAAAATGATGAGTTAGCAACCTGCAGTTGAATTCCAGCAAAATCCATAGCCATTATTTAATACTATGTTACTACCCCTTAACTAGGGAGAAGCTAATTACAAAGGCTATCGTTAGAATTATCAGTAAAAAGAAAAAATGTTACCTGTTGGAAATATTTTTCAGAAAACAAACTTAACCAAATACAGTATTAAACTTTAGTGAGATTTACGGGAAAAACAATTACAAGCTGCTGCTGCTCTTAATGTAGGGTATCTCTCTGTTACGGCCCCAGGCTTGTTAGCCTGCAGCAGCTTATGTAAATGCTGTTGAGTAGGAGCGACTCAAGGGTTGGCTGCGGACTCTGCACCGAGACTCCTCCCTCCTGTGTTCGGATTGGTCACCTGACATCCCTCACCATTTCAGACGGGCAATACGGAAGGACTCCTCGCGCATAAATACCGTAGATCATCATTCGTGGCAGCTGTGTACCTTGGGTCTTTTTCTAGAATTTGTTATTAAACCCGTTTTGTATTTTATTCTATATACATTGTAAATATTATTCCATAAAAAAAAAGAAAAAAAAAAGACTCCGGCTTAGTTTGTTACAAGCCCTTTGTCCTTAAATTTAAGGGTTTGTAACACTCTCCAATGGATAATTTTGAATTCCTATTCAACCACCAGTTTGTAGTTGCAAGCTGAAATTAGTTAGATCTACTTCTATTTTATTTTATTTCAAAATGCTAATATGGCCCACCAAGCAAATGCAAATAACTTTATGTAGACTTTGGAAAAGATGCCCGAATACCCGGTTTTTACTTGGGTCACAGTGCTTCCTGTTCATGTACAATTCAGGTTCAAACATCTGTTTTGTATTTTTGTTGGCATGGTGTGATGCTATTCTTGTTGACCTGCAGGTTGTCGGCTGTATCCGCTGTTAGCAGACTGTAAAACTATAAAAAGTGATCTTGAAAGTAAAGCAGGACTGCCAGCTACTCTGTTGCAAACTAACAGGAAGACTAATGGCAGAAACTGTGGCTTTCATTAGTTTTCTCTGATTGCGAGCTGGCTATATTCTCTTCACAACGGAGAAGAAGTTATTCCCCAGAGAAAACAGCAGAGATTAATTGTGTGCTTTTGTACAGCAGATATTCTGCATGATTACTGGTTGTTCCTTTTGTACATATTTTGTTGATTGGTCCCCATAGACCTGCCCCCACAGCTCCAATTGTACACAGTTTCCTGTCTCTCCCACCATAGCCCATCAGTTAAATGCATGGAGAAAATAGGACAGAAGTAACAGGAGGTGAGAACATAGAAATTATTAAAAAAAAATAAGAGGGGTGCAAAGACAGGAATGACCAATATTAATGTTGTAGAGTGTGTTCAGTTTGATCTCTGTGGTAACCGTTTCTTCCTGGAAGCTCATGCTCATCCATCTGGATTTCCAATTACTCTCAATCCCTAGTGACCCCACCGGTCACTTCTAGAAATGCTATTTCCTGACCAGACAAACAGAAAACACTCAGGACAGGCACTTAAAACATTTTTACAAAAAAATACATCTACATAAACAAAGAAGTTAAAGTTAAACCAAAACCTAACAAACATTTTTTTTCCCCTAAAATAAAATTAAATGAAATGCTTCATTAATATCCAAAGCGAAATTATGAAAGTTGGACGAGTTAGTGATACATTGATATGGTTGTGTATATTTTCAATCCATTGGGCTTTGACATTGATCACCATATGCATTTGTATGTAAAAAGCTTATGATGCTTAAATTTGAGGATTTACCGTTCTGATATAAAAACTCTTATAAACTCTGACGTAATGGATGGTGACCACAGATGAATTGACATTTACCTCTCCCCAAAGATTTTATTGAAATGTGTATAAGTTCTGCCCATAGATATGTTATGCTTTTATGCTTTTTAATAAATGGAGAATCTCTACATTTTTTTTTTGCACTGACTGTATGTGGAACGAAAGAAAAGTTTTTAGTTTTTTTACTTAAAAAAATGAGGGGAAATGCCAGTAACAGAACTACAAATTGGTTAAAAACTATGTTTCCTATTTGTGTCAAAAGCTGAACTGACAAGTGAAAAAAACATGTATCAGATAGCATCATACTCCATGCTTCACCACTGAGATAGTACTGGACAGATGAAAATCCATAGCTAGTTATTTGCAAATTTAACACAATGCAATTGACAGTTCTATCTTGCCTTAAATCAGATCAAGGACATTTCTCAAGTCTGACATTTAATTTGTGTATCTTTATGAGCTTTTACTTGTCGCTGTTCTGGAAGTTTCTACCATCAGATTCTCTTGAGTTAAGCCAAAATGACACTTTGGTTCTTGTTCGTCCTCTCGTCGCATTTTCACGGCTCAAAGCGGCTTCACGAGATCTAACACAAAATATACAGTAAAATAGAACATAGAAATAGGTTTACTAGGGCTGCAACGATTAGTCGACAATGAAATTAAACTTTGACTTTTGTCGGCAAAAAAAATAAAATAAAAAAAAAATTTTTTTTAGAGTGAGACGTTGTACAGAAGTACATCTGCAATGCTCAAATATTTGAAGAGGAGGCATGTCGGACATATATGACACCTTCAGGCAGTTAGTTGTAACGTTCAACAGATGCTTTAGATCAGTGATTCCCAACCGGGGGTACTCGTACCCATAGTGGTACATGAGCACATTACGGGGGGTACGTGTAAACATTTGATATTTTATTTACCAGATGATGGGTACATATCATCAGTAATTACCCAACATTTGCTGTACCCTGGTAAATAAAATAAAAAAATTAGAGTAGGGCTGGGACCCAAAATGAATAATAAACCAAGCTTTTATCAATCAAAAGAGCAAAAAAGCATAAACAACAACATTGGGAAAGACTAGAGCAGGGCTGTGCATCTGCATGACGCTCCGCTACCGAGAGAGGGCGTGAGAGAGTCTCAGACTACAGTCACAAGGCAAAAACGTGCCAAAGCAGCTGCAGTCAAATATGGATAAATGGCTGAAATGTCCCGTTGCTCTGGATTCAGGAGTGGGTTCAGCAGAGTCCAAGAAAAACAGGAGGCCAAATCTTAATCTAGGCAGTACAGTGAAAACTATATTTTTTGTGGATTCTCTGCTACATCTGCGGATATTTAGAGAATCATCAACACATTTGACTAAAGGGGTACTTGTAGTATGACAAAATGGCCCCGGGGGTACACAAGTCAAAAAAGGTTGGGAAACGCTGCTGTAGACCACTGAATGTTCTGCACAAAATGCACTTCTGTTCTTTTTTAAAACAAAAACTCAAACTTTTTTGGGTGTTTTTTTCTGCTGCTAATTTGGCTATTTTTAATGGATATTTGGTTTGTCTTTACTTTTTCAGTTATTAGTAGTAGGTTAATATAGGCAGCAAAATTCAATAAGAAATGTGATTTTGAATGAAACATCCATCTCGTCTTTTTAATTAGCACATGATTTAAACAAATTCATGCAAGATTTAAAAGCTGAAAGTGAAATAAGAGCCATTTAATAATTATGAGATAAATAATTCGATTAGTCGACTATATGTTTCAATAGACTATCAGAATAGTTGCTAATTCCAGCACAAGTGTTTACCCTGTGCTCATATACAGTCCTTCAGCGTCTATGAAGGCCACCAACATGCCTACAACACCTAAACAGTTTTTGACTTAATCTCCAGGGAGCATTTTAACTTTAACAGCAAGAACATTCAGCAGTAGTGGGAAGGAAGATGAAATGTTTTATGTGATATAATCCAGGCTATTCTATTCGATTCTATTCTAGGGTTGCAGGAGATTATATTGGTTGTAGACATGAGAAGATTAGATCTTCTCTGGGGCCAGAAGTCAAGTTGCTCTCTCCTGTAAATCTACTCACTGGCATGTTTTCATTACTACCACCAACATCTCCCCCATATTCCCCAGACAGTGTGTAAGTCTTAAATGTGTGTGTAGTGGCCTTGGCTGCAGGCTGGACTGCAAGTACTTACCAGGACTAGCACCAACAGCTCAGTCTTAAATCATTCACAACCACAAACGCACACATCTGTCTGAGATGCTTGTGGATGATTTAACAGTCTTCATCACTGCCTCATCAGGTATGGATTGGTGTATGTGAGTGAGATAGAGAGAGAGGGATAAAAAAGAGAGCAGTTGGGCCATTGCAGGGAGATTTATTGTTGACTGATCTGAGTTCAGCTAAATCACTTATCCAGGAGTTATTGCATGTAAACTTTGTCTCTACTTCTTTCCAGTATTAATATTTTTATTAATATTATTGTAGTTATGCTATTTGAAAAACTTCAGGTATTCTAAATCACTTATTCCATGCAAAGTTTTTCATTTTTGGTGTAACTATTTCCCTTCATGTTCTTTAATCTTGTCAGTTTTATGTAGTCCGGTTTCAGAAATTCATATTTAAATCAGTTTTAAAGGATTTCTAAGCAGGAAAGCAGCATTTATTAATTAATAGCCACAGCTGATTAGTTATGCTTATTGCTTATGTGTGTAACAAGTGGATGAAACGGGACACTCGACCTTGCAAATAGTTGGAGTCGATGGATTGGTTTTGCTTCTCTAAGAATCTTGATTATTTTAACATGTCTTATAATTACCACAGCTAATAAGAACCACTTAAATGAGAGGAGACATGCTGCCCTTGACATAGGAGTGTCAAGTGAATTTTTTTTTTTTCGAGTTGGGAGCACTTGGGGAGAGCAAGAAACAATTGGAGTTTTACATGATCAGAGGAGCTGTTTTCTGCTCCAACACAAAAAATGTCCCTGACTCTAACCTCCCCAACTTGGGTCAGGTCTCTCGGCTTGGTAAATTTTATGTTTACATCCCTTCATTGTGTTGGCATGGCTCATTACTCCAGTCAGAAAAGACATATAGTCAAAAAAAGAGGGTAACTTTGCATGCTGATAATCTGTAAATGAGCACGGACGTCATATTCCTGGTTGGCTGTATAAGCATTTCTTTATTTTTAATTAGTTAATGATAGTGTGTTGCTTTTTTTCCCCACCTTAACATTTATAGAGCCCAAGCTGATTGAAACTATTTGGATTTTCTTTACAGTAAACAAGGAGAAAGGGCAGCTGATGGACTGAGAGGGAAAATATGCTGAATCTGACCAAAACCGGATTAGATTATAAAGACTGACCCAACCTTCCATCAGCTGGAACAAATTTAGAGCTTTGTGTCCTCTTCTGTTGAATTCTCACACTGAAACATATATCAGTGTGTATGTGGGTGTGATATTACTGTGTTGCTGTGCACATGGCATTAACCATTCAGGGTCTCCTATACAAACTTGACTGGCACTGGCATATATCTCAGACTGATGAGTCACCAGTCATGGTCTGTAAAGGGGCAAATCTTTGCCTATTGATATACTAATTAAAACTATGGGATTCAGCAAATGTTCCTAAAGCTCTCCCACAGTATAATTAGACCAACATTCAAGTCTGTAAAATTTGTTTAATTACTAGGGAAACCATTTTGCCTCCTGGGAGACAGACACCCCCAGTTGGGAGCACAGTAATGGCTGTAGCCTCCAGTAGATGTGGTCAGATCATTGACGGTAGAGTGTTGAGAGCAAGAGTAGGGTATTAACTAAGTGGGTTTCCTGTTTAGTCTGAGTTTGTGATTTGGTTTGTGGCTGTCTGGAAAAAGAAAACATTTGCACGGATCAACTATAAAAAAAAAAAAAAAACGCACAAATTCTCTCCTCTCTGATTCGTCTGTGGCCATCGGCAAAAAGAGAACATTTAAGTCTCTGATTTCCTGAAATGGGGTCAAGTGCAGTTATGATAAAGGCTTTGCTCTGTTATTAGGAATGTAATTGTTTTTTATGCAGTATTATAAAATGTTAATAGTGCAAAGTCTTACTATGTATGTTGAGATTGGGAAAAACTGGTGAGAAAAGGGCTCACCATTTTTGAAAATAATTTTAGCTGAGATTAGGGATGTGAAAGGACTCGATGCCCTTACCCTTTTGATCTGCCTACAATCTTCTTCCATTCGCATTTATGGCAAACAACTGCCTTTAATTTTCTTTGTATAGTTAATCATTTATTGGTCACTTTCATGTCGGTGTCACTGACAGACTTCTTGCTTTTCCGTTGGGGCTTCTTTGTTGATGGTAACCCACACACCCATACACTGACTCACACACACATTCCAAGGACAGGAAGTCTTAGTGAGAGCAGGATGTTGACTTAGTTTTTATTTCAGCTTTGTACAAAAAACCCTGGAGGTTGACAGAAGAGTGGTCAGCAAATTTAAAACCAGAAATTGGGACATGGAGACACAAGTACAGATTAATGTGTATATGTTATATTTTCTTAACTCTTATCCCTCTAGAAAAACAATAAGACGCCTTGATGCAAGAGAACAGCAGGGAAAGGCATATACGGAAACTTGCAGAGCAAGCACATTGAGTCTTTATATATTGTACAATGAAAAACATATTTTTACTTGAATGAAGACTTGGATTTTTCTGAAACAAACTTAAAGTTTGTATTAAAATATGTTAAGGCACTTTTACAAAATTTCCAAAAAAAAGCAATAAAGCTACAGTGAAATATCAATTGAGTTTAAAGGTCCCATATTATGCAAAATTTACTTTCTAAAGGTTTTCTAACAGACATGCGTGTCCTCATAGCCTGTGTATGAGACCCAAAAAGGAGAAAAATTTGTCACCTTGACGGTCTGTCACCTCTGTCGCTTGCTTTATTTTTTAGCGAACGTGTGCTCAAACGGGTGAGTCTGAGATAACCACTACCCCCAGAATGGGGGAAAATGAGGACAAAGGCTGAATTTGGCATTATACACTTTGAAAACAATGTTGTTGGACCCTGACACCCATATGAAATTGTTGAAAAAAAATGTACAATATGGGATCTTTAAGTCACTTCTAGTGTAAATATAGTCATATTTCATTTTCTCATTATTATTCAAGGTTAATGTAATATCAAACCTTCTTGGTATAAAATTTAATATTGGCTTTCAGATAACAGTACATAGGTACAGCCATGTGTAAGTTACAGCCAGAGGTGCAGTCCAGGGTATACACGGGTATACAGAGTATACCCACCTTTTTTTCAGGCAGCATTGAGTTTACCCACTTATAAAAGCCAGTGATGCAAACCATTCAGTTATATCTGCAAACCTAATTGCCATTTTTTTCTCCAGAGATAATTGGGTCATGACCCACCCTACCCTGCCTCCAATTGGCTTGTACTCACTGCTTCACTGATGTAATTGGTTAACCTTAGCCGAGAAAAACTCTGCAAACCATTTACAACAGTGTTGCCCAAGTTCGGTCCTCGAGATCTACCATCCTGCAACTTTTAATGCAATCCTTCTCCAACACCCCTGCTATTATTTCTATTGTAGTTTACATGCATTATTGTCTCTCTAGTCTCCGGGCCAGTATTGGTTTTGCAATTTCATAATCCCTCCTCCCTGAGCAACAGAAATCATGTGACAAGAAGCAAATACTTTTGGGGTAAAGCGTAATTAGAGTAGTCGTGCATGTCATTTTTTCTTAAAGATGTTTTTTTTTTTCTACCTCAAAAAAGAAGGAAATAAAATTAGGAGTATACCTACTTCTCTAGGGACGACTACACCACTGGTTACAGCCCACATAACTACTTAAAAACTTTCAGGTCCACTTGGACCCGAGTTGGCTGTTAAAGGTACAGTGCGTAGCTTTTTTGTTTTTTTGTTAGCAAAAATCAAGAATTGCTTTCAATAAATAGTTTTTTTTTTTACCAAAGTCTAATCACAGTCCCATCCAAATGAAATCGTTCTCATAGCTTAGAATTAGACGTACTCTTTGCCTGCGAGACGGAGGAAAAAAATTACAAGTGGAGCATTTAACAGATGGAGGCAGCTGATGGAGAGGGACGTCAAAGCTAACGCGGAGGTTGCAGCTTTCTGCTAGATAGATATAAAAGGGCAGAAACAGCTAATTTGTTTCTTAGCCTACAGTAGAAAAGCTACGTTGCAACAGTTTTCAGTTGTTTCTCTTCACAGAAATCATACCGTGCGCTTCTTTCAGACGTATTTTCCGAGAGCTTTCCCTCGTGTTTAATATTTTATTTCAGCTGATTTGTCAATGGGATGGGGTAGTTTTCATACGATAACATTAGCTATTAGCAGTAGCTTGGTACTAAATACACGGAGGGCACGCTTGTAACTTATTGGCATAAAAAAAATAATAATTATGTATCGTTCTGTTCCTTATCACCTGACAGGACACTCTAATTTCACATTTATGAATCTCCGTGGCTTCCGTAGTCGTAATAACGCTCTTAAACATTGAGGCTCCAGTGGAGCACTACTCTGTGGGAGTAATTCTTACACACTGCGGCTTTAAGATTTCACGAAAAAGGGATTCTTGAGGTTTTTATGAGAATGCACAGACAGAAGTGACAGAAATAGAAAGCCACTTGAAGTCCAGTAAATTCAATTGAAAAGTCATTAATGTGTCTAACATATTTTTTTTAAAATTTATTGCCAATTGTAGCATGTAAGAAATTTATCGACAGTTTTTGTAAAGGTTATGTCATTCAGAGGGATGTGTGATGATTAGGTTGAAACATAACTAATATGAACAATTATATGTTAGTCAAGAGAGTGTGTACTTTGTTTTTGTTCAGTTTATGAATGTTTTTCGCTATTATATGTATAAAAACAGTTTCATAGCATTTCAGGTGGTTTTGCATTTATTCAAGCATAATTTGAACTTTTTTTCTTTGGATGCTGGAAGGGGCCCTAGTGTTAAAATGGTAAAACTCACAATTATGATCCATTTATTGCTGCCTCACACTACATTTGCTTTTCTTTTTAGCAGTTATGATTTAATTAGACAACCAAGAAAATTGATTCACTAAGGGCTTGAACTGCCGTGTTGATGCCATATCTAATTATCATGATGTTTATTGGAAACATGATTTTGTTTTAAAGCACTGCTGTCTCAAAATAACTTGAGATAATTATCTTGTGGAAGCAAATTATTTTTGACCTATTGGTATTTCACCAGTGCGCATTAATGACTGAGGCTACAACATCAGCCATTTTTAGTTACTAAATTAAGTCTTGTTGTTTTTTTGTTTTTTTTTACTTCTGATCTATGCTGCATAATGGTGGTTCACATTTGCTCAGCATCACTTTTTGAGGTAAAGAAATTGTCTCCAATTCTTAACTTTTTAATCATGCCTTAATGGGAGTAATTATGAGCTTGATGGAATCTACTGTAAGAGATGAATAATTTGTGTGGTTTCCTTTATTATGTCAAATCTTGTGATCTTATTTTATTTATATTGCTTTGTGTTGACTTTTTTGGCAGTTTTTTAAAATTTTCATACTCAAAAACTTTGTCAAAACAAATCAACGCCTTACTGGTCCCTGACTTTTCCTTAAATTGTGTAAATTTTCATTATATGCTAATATTTAGTGTGGAATGGACAGAGGAAGTGGGGATAGGCAGATCATCCATATGAGGACTTTTTGACTGCACAGGATTTTGTGGTGTTCCATTTTCAGTTTCCTAATGTTCTGGATTAGATGATGTGGAAGTATTCTATAATGGGTGATACACAAAGATGGCACAGTACTGTATTTTACAACATACTGGACCTTGAATGGATAAATGCCCTCATCTACTTCAAGAGGCACACTGGCACCCAAATAGCTTGAAGGTAGTTTCTGCAGCAGCTGGCAGAGGGAATTCCAGTAAAGTTTACGAAGGGAAATGGTGAAACAAGGTGTACTGCAGCGTCATCTTAAGGTGCAACAGACTCTTAAAAAAGGTGGTGCCAGGTGCGGAGAAGCTGTAAAAATGCAAAAGACAAATAAACAACAACGATACTTTAAAGCTGTGTGTGGTAGTTGTGGCAGGAGAAGAGACATTATCTACTCAGGCTGTGACTTAAATAGCCAGTAAAAAAGCCAATACTTAAATAGCCAGTAAATAATATATAATAATAATATTTGCCTTCATATAACTCTTGTTACTTAATTTTTTCATGTATTTATGTTCTCTATCACTTTAGCCTATTCCACCCATATTAATGTCAGTTTTATTAAAAATATTTAGGCTACACCAATTGATGTTTAGACTTTGTATGCTTTTGTTTTTTGTTAAGGCTATAATTGTTATAGTTAATTTTGTAATACATCATTTGATTGTAATTAATATTATCTTAGTTGTATACTTATGATGGAAATGAATAGATATTTAAATGAACCAGTCTAAATGACTGCTGGTGGCTGATTTAACAGCAAATG
Source organism: Rhadinocentrus ornatus (assembly GCA_037177495.1). Taxonomy (NCBI): domain Eukaryota; kingdom Metazoa; phylum Chordata; class Actinopteri; order Atheriniformes; family Melanotaeniidae; genus Rhadinocentrus; species Rhadinocentrus ornatus. Next base: position 19,039,313 of record JBAMHW010000025.1, read on the forward strand.
AATCGTGGCTATTCTAGTGTTAAACATGGAATAGTGTAGTGGGTTTTGGCATTAATAGGGTAAAAACAGCCTTGAAAGTTGATGCATTCAGATCACCACAAATGCAAAAATACAGGTAGAAGCAGACAAATGATCTTAAAAAAAATAATTAAAAAAATAAATTAAATAATATATATATAAATATATATAAATATATACATAGGAAATTCTTAGAAGCTAAAAAAGATGTATATTTAAAAGTAAAAAATTAGTATAAATGAAACATTTTGATGAACTTTACAATTGGTCTACAAAAGAATCTGTTGGATCATTGATGATATTGAACATGGACAGACACAAGCAGCCATAATCTAATAATACAAAACTGTTGTTTCAAATAGCAATTTTACCTCCCTCATTCGGAGGGGAAGTTTGAAATGTCCAGATAACAATGTAATTAAGTTTTGATTTCAAGATTGTGAGAATAGGCACATATATGAAATTCCATCTGCGTGAGCACTCTTTGACGATATTTGTCACAACTCAGGCCATGGACTGAATTGCCCTGACCTTGTTAAAGTGTTAAATTCCAATTTCCTGCTGTATTTATGAAACTCAAAGGAAGAGAGAAAATTATTATTTTTTTTATTCTTTTCCAGGTGTTCAGATCCTAGTTGAGCTAACAAAGCCTTTGATTTTTTTATGAGAGAATCCAGGATGGCTTAGTGTTTTTGTTGCATTGTTATAAAGTTGGAAATTGATTTTCAGTGATTTTCCTTTTTCCTTTGTACATATAACTTAATGTCAAATGTCTAGAACTTGTATATCTTGTAGATTAATAAAAAAAACAATGTATATCTTTTGTATTTATCTACAAGGGCTATATCAATGTGATGTTTGAATCTCACTATTTTGCACGTCCATGTTTATGCACCTACACACCTCAGTATGTAAATATTTGTAGATAAAGGTTTTGAATGTGTGTGTCTGCGTGAGTTTACAGGATTATGGCAGTCTCATCCCTCACTCCTCTCCTGGCCCTGACCCTTTTAAACAACACTCTATCTTTCTCTGGGAATCTCTCCATCCATCTCTTGCTCTGCAACAATCTTTTTGCTTCTCTCTCACACAACCCAACTGCTCGGGATGGAGGGAGAGATAGAAAGTTAGAGAGGAATACAGAGAGAGATGATCTTGTCTTTTTCAAGCTTCTTTTTATTCCATCAAGCATACATCTAGTCTCAAAACTCAACAATAACACATCCATCACACACACTCAAACACGTACACACACACAGAGTAAGGCAAGGAGAGAAGAGTCATCTTCCACCATGACAGAAAAAGCAAATAAAGTTTCATTCATAATATAATAAGAAACCTTTATGGGATGAAAATAATATGCTGTCACCCTGAGCCTGTGGAAATCTGGCCCATGTGGATGGTTTCTCTCTAGATTTAATGTACGCTACTCTCCCTTATTGATGACTTGTCTTTATTACAATATGGATGAGAAGCATGATGCAGTGTGCTTGCATTTTTTTAAAATGCTACACGGGTGCATATGTGAAGTTCCAAGCTTAGAATACATAAATGTAAAATAAAACACTACCTTTATGCAGAATTAATTACGTTTCCTTTTTTGCTGATATCCAGTATGCCATCTTTTTGTCCAATTATTGTTTTTTTACCAAATTTTGACTGACAGCTGATTCTTTATATTATGTATAAATAATTTTAAAATCCCAAAATTTTTTCATCCGTCTTGCATCCTGTCTCTTCCCAGAGCTCTCCCCAGTGAGTAAAGGTATAAAAAACAAACCACAGCAACTGCAATCAAAGCTAAACAGAGGAACTAAACAGGTGCTACACCTGTAAAGACACTGTAAACATCCTAAAGTCTTCTAAGAGACCACAACAGACAATCTATAGAGCACCTATGATAAGAAAAACTGTAAAAACCATGAACAGCAACAAACAGAACATCAACAAGTATATATGTGTGGGTGTGTGTCTGCATGTGTTTGTTTCTGTGTGTAGGTGTGTGCATTAGGGGTGAGTTGTGCTGATTGATCATGCTAATACAACTACGCTACCTTCAAGGATCAGAGGCAGGCCAAGAGGGCCCCAGGTCCTGGGCAACCAGCAGCCACCACAGAGAACAGAACTGGCAATGTGTCCAGAGGCAGAGGAAGGCCGCAGCCACCGACAACCCTGGGCAAGGCCCAGCCCGATACCTGGGAGGGCAGGGCCAGGCACCCCAGAGATCACAATGCCCCTGAATCCCCCCCACCTCTGCCTACCCTTAAAAATTCACACCCTAACCCAGCCCAAACCATCCCCCAACCACACAGCTCGTTTCACACCTCCAAACCTGTATCCCCAACCTCCCTGTCAGCCCCTCAACGCTCCTCCCTCCAGCCAATCCACCCCTCCCACCTTCACATCCATTCTCCTTAGTTTCTTTGGTGCACATCCAAAATGGTCAGTATGTTGATATCCAATTGCGGGAATGTGATGAAGCACTGTAAAGCAGAATGCAGCTGTCATGTGAAGCTCCAGGCAGGAACATGAAGCTATGAAGTGAGGTTTCTCAGCCCGGGATGCTGGAGGGCAATGAATGTGTAAAATAATGCTGGTGTGCCATGAAAACAAGTCAGATGCAAAGAGTTTTAAGGTGGGAACCTTATGAAGTATTGCTTTAAAGCTGCACACAGACAATAAAACAAATCAAAGTTGTCTGCAGGAGATAACTTTAAATATCCGATCTGTCTAAAAATGTGCCCGTTTACTTTGAGTATTGTTACAATGACATGGTTTCGACCCCACTGAATACTATTTTCTGAATATGTCTACCATTTTTCAAATAGTTTCTGCATCATACTTTTTCTTCTAAAAACCAAATCATCTGGACCATCAGGTTAGTGTTAAGATCTATGTTTAAATTTGGGTTTGGTCAGCTCGATTTTAGATATACATTTTCTATTTTGGCTCCAGCTATATTAACTTTGTTAATAGTAGCACAGCCAAAGTTTGGGATCTTGAAACTTTGAAAATGACACTATTTAACACAGCATGTATCACCATGCTGACAGAATTATAATTTAGATCCTGTATGGCAGTAAATTCTCAGCGACGTCTGCTTAACAGACCGTAGATGGAGAATAGAGATGCCAATAGACAACAGACGGGTTACCATGGTTATCAGAGCGTAGAGAGGAGAATGAAAGGTGATAAACCTGAGTACTATGTGTGGTGGCAGACAATGATTGTGTCAGTGTCATTCAGTGAATCTGAAATGTGAACCTCCTCCTTTAGCCTTTTCTTTATCTCTTCTCATTGTTCAAGATGAAAAGGTAGAGAGAAAAAGTGTTATCAGGAGAAGTCAGCATTGTACACATGATCAGATTTGGCAGGGAGTAATTAGCAGAAGTTGCTATGACAGCTATGAAAGTTGGGAAAAGAAAATATAGTTAAAATGCCCTTTTCTTTCTTGCTGCCTTTTTGTATTTTATTAAAGCAAAACTTTCTAAATAGTTTCTGTGGGCTGTGATGTAATTGTAAAAAAACTTATTTATTTGAGGTAAAATATTTTAAATTTTAGGTGTTTACCTGCATTTTTTCTGCACTTAATTTTCAGTATTGTGTTGTTGTAGGTGCTGCCCATACAGAGCTTTTAAAGGCGCCTGCTTTTCAGATCATTAATGACCATTTTTCTTGCTGGAGCCAATCTGAGCTTTGTAAGTTGGTGTAAGAATTATTCATTGCACAGAGCCCCCCCAAAAAGCACAATAAATTGAGAAACATTCATTCGACACATCACTTGGAAACATTCAACAAGTCAAGGCAAATTAACTAGAACCAAATGAAATTATTAAATCACTTTAAGTAGAATTAATGACTTTTTTATAAGGCTATATGCTGAGTAGTGATTGTTGGAATATGTGCAGAATTGTTGTTAGAACAACTTTGAATTGTATGATCAACTTTTATTAATGTCAAATATCGGGTAGTGAAAGGGGTGCAGTTGATCTCTATCACAATTCAAATTACAAAACAATAGCCTAAAACAATATATCGAGATAGCCCATAATCTATAACAAATTATACATAACACTAGTCTACTGTTTTATACCTTTTATAGTGGGTCCAAGTGAAGTCTCAAACTATTTAAGATTTGAATGAACTGCCATATTTCCCAGCTAGACTAGAAAAGCAAACCCATTGACAAACTGATGCTAAGTTTAAGGCATGACCAGGCTCAAATCTAGATAATATAACATTTTTAAGACTGGATAGTCTCTTTCCAACTGTGAATTAAAGCTCACAAATATATAGCATGTTAGCAATAAAATGATAATGGCCATTAAAATGCAATACAAAAATAGTAATTAAGGTTTTAACTAAGATTAGAGTCGGAATTTCCTTTTTTCCCCACATAACAAATATATTGTACATCTTTTCTGTTGCAGGATTTAGATTTAGAAGGCAGTGATACAATTCAGGTCTTGAGTTGTCTTTTGTTTGTTGCACTGCTCAGTTTGATAGAAAGTAAACAAGAATGCAGAGAGGACTCGACTATACTCCCCACTCAGCAGGTTATTTTAGAAGCTAAACAAGTTTTAAAGTCTTGTGGGATCAAGGAAGAAATCACACAAAATGGATAAAACTGACATAACACACATGTAATATGTCCAATTAGTTTGCTATCAAATAAAAGTACTTGTACCAGAGGCTGGGAAGAATTTTATTTATTTAAAAAAAAAAAGCCAAGTTTCTTTACTGCTGTTTAACAGGCTAAAACAGGGAGGGAATAGTTGATCATATAGCTCTAGTCTTTTTCTAAGTTAGCAGGCTATCATGCTGAATCAGGGCACTTCACCCCATTAAAAGTTAGTTTAACTAATAAACTAGCTAGAGTTTAGCTAATATGCCTACTTTGGGTCAAGCCAACGTTGCAGTCAGTTGTTGAAAATAAACATCACAGAGATGGTTAACACAAAATGATACAGGGGCAAACTTAACCAGTTTTTACTTGGGTCATTTCAAATACTTGCCTCTACCTCTGTTTTTAGAGGCAAGACAACCTAACTTGCTTCATTGGACCTTCTGTTGCCAGCATCAGTGCATCCCAGAATAAATTTTAGCTAAAACTTTGTTGTATAAACAGCGTCTCAATGATTTAAGTGCTTTTTAAATGAAAATTAGATGCATAATTTGTTAATTGTGTTACAAATGTTTGTGATGGTTTATGCGGTGATAGAAGCATGCATTTATTGAGAAACTAAAGTTGTTTTCTTGGCCATTTTCAATGTTTTGGAGTCCTGGATTTCCTTTTTTTTTTAGGGTTTGTTTGGTTTGGAAGCACATGTGTTAGACTGTATATGATAGTGTATAGTGTGAGTTTGCATGTGAGAATGTGTACACGTGTAAGAGACTTTGAGTGTCCCAGATGTTCTTCACAGTTCATCAGCATTGACATCTGGCCAAACAGCTGGACTGGACACAAACACACACACACACACGACTGTCCACACACTGACAAATGCTTTTCCTTGGTGCCTTTTTACCGTCAGTCTGTCTCTTCTGTGTACAGATATTGTACAGTTACATCAGTTTTGTTTATGCACACTTGTTGTTTAACCAAAATATGTTGGACTTAGAACAAGGATTTCTTATGTAATGTGACATGTGTTGATCATCAGTGTGTTACCCAGACTGGAAATATGAACCATATGTTTTTTTTGAGCATTCCAGTATTTTTAAGTTTAGTAGGCTCATCTTTTACTCCAGTGTTGTCTTACCATAGAAACAAAAGATGAATAAGTTAACTTAAAAACAATGCACAGTATTTGTGTAGTGGGGGCTTATGTAGTGATCACTGTAACTCTTCTTTTATTGTCCAGCTTTTGTATAACCAGCATGAAACACTGGTCTAACTCCTGTTTAGCATAGATTAACTTTAATGACTTCCTGCAAAATCCAGGGGTGGGTTTAAAAACAAAACGAAAACAAAACTACTTTTATAATGGAAAGTGCTCGCTCTCTATTTGCAAATGTTATATGTAAAATGTACGGTAACTATGTACACAGGTTTACAAAACAACCTGGCTTTTTTTTTTTTTTTATTGTAAAATTTACAGAAATGTGTGTACATATGATTTTACACATTCTTACTGCTGTTTTGACATTTCATTTTAAACATATTAAATGGGTAAACTCGACAAAAAATTCTGAATAATCAACAGGACTGTCCTGCTTTTAAATAATGTTGCTCTTGTTACATACAGTAGTTGCTGATTATAGATTAAATCATGTGTCAAAAGCAGTTTGATAGTAAAAGCAACATGTAAATACTGCAACTTTGCACTGCTATCAGAAATGTAACCCAACTTAAGTAATGTTCACCAGAAAATCTATACTCATATCTTTAAAATTGCTGAAATTAGAGATTTCAGACAATTTAAGACTAGATTGCCTTTCAACAAATTTATTATTATAAAACAAATAACATGAACATAAGCCATATTGGTATGTACTCAATGTACATTTTCACATATACTTTACAAAAATAATAAACAGCATATACAAATAAAAATAGTTTGAACAATAATTCAAATTTCAAATTTCAAATTTTCAAAATTCAATTTAAATACAGCTGAAATCATAGATAAGCCCTTGTGTTCTAATTTAAATTTTGTGAAATAGTGTTAAGTATGTTTTAAAAAAAGAAAAATCTGAATTTTGTTAAAGCAGCAGCTTGGCATCTCAAATGATATTATTGGTCAAACTGTAGTAAGCCTATTTTTGGGATGTCCAAGTCTAAGATCAAAATGACAAATTAAGTAAAGGAGTGGAACTGAAAGAATTGGGCTGTATTAAAATAGACCAGTGATTCCCAACCCTGGTCCTCAAGGCACACTAACCTGCAGGTCTTAGATGTCTCCCTGGTGCAACACACCTGATTCAAATTAAATGGATCTCTGACAAGCTCTGCACAAGTCTGCTAATGAGCCATGAATTTGAATCAGGTGTGTTGCAGCAGCGATACATCTAAGACCTGCAGATAGTGTGCCTTGAGAACCAGGGTTGGGAATCACTGAAATAGACTATGTGAGCATGACATAAAAACGTAATCACCCATACCTTGCTTATCTAATGTGTCTTAATAATTGCTTATAGCTAATGTTAACCTAGCCCACATTGATCGCACTAGCAGCCATCTACTGCTACCATGACTGGTTGAGTTTTGCATTGTGCAACTATGGGGCTTGAATGTGTTGAAACACCAGTAGTATATCACCACACTGCAGCTACAGACCAGTGTTAACTGTCAGTAGAATAAAAGGGTGCTCAAGGAAATTAGGAACAGCAGATGGTGATAAGTTTCCAGGATTAACAGATTGAACGTTACCTTACATCAAAACGTATACAACTCTACCAAAAAATCTTCTCATTTAAAGATGTTTGAGAAATGTTTCATGTCCTATAACAATTACATCCTTAATTCCTAAGGGGATTAATTAAACAATATACATTGTTGAGGTTCAGTCATGCATATATAAGTATGAGTAACACAAGTAAGAGAAACACAACTCTTGCAGTGTAACAAACACAATTTGTATGTAGTGTAAGAACTGCATAAAAATACTTCAGCAACTTTGATTAAAACATTTTACAAAACTTCCAAATGCCTTTTATTCACATTTGAACAAAACCTACTGATTTTAGTCCATGTTTAGACATCACGTCACTCATAATCTGAAAGCTCCTGAATCAAGGTGAGGACTCTGGGGTTCACATGAAGTCAGGAGGTACACGTCTTCTCTACTTTAGTGCCCTTCTGTGGGTTGATGGAGAAAAAAAAACATGAAGAAACAGAGGAGAAACAGATGACTATATTAATAATTAAAGTTCAACCTACTGAAGCACCAAAATTCAATACATTGTCTTGTAACCCAAAAGTCACTCCAGCACCTACTTTAGTTTTGTTCAGATCAAGTGAACATATTGGATAAAGCAGGTCCAAAACACATACCGCTGCAGAAACTCCAGGGTTGATGCCAAGTCTAATGGGTAATGGATGTTGAAGCAATAATAGTTAGCAAACATCAAGGAAAGGGCAGAAGTGATGGAAGGGATGTTGTCATGTACAATGCTTTGATCCACACTTAACATGAACCTTCTTGCAGAAAAGCAGGAGAGTCCTAGAAAAAAGAAAAACAACAACAAGACACATGCGCATTCACAGACTTGGATATCTGGTAAAGATCACAAAACATCAGTTGCATTTCTCTTAAAGTAGAAATGAAACAGTCAACCAAATTAACATTATTTACTAGATTGAGTCTTATTCTTATCAATAATTCTATAACAAATGTGACAAATATAAACATATAAAAGAAAAATGTTGCACTGTTTTATTTTTTGTAGCAAGGGCGCCGCCATCTTGCAGTACTATCAACTGTGATATCGCGGGGTTGGTTGGTGTCACGGTCCTGTCCCAGCTCATGCACATTTTGCACCTCTTCTACAATTGTCTGAATTGTGGAAGCAGGAAGAAGCACCTGCCCTTGCAGTTTTAGGTAAAACAGACATTATTTTTTCGAAGAAAGGTTTCATTGAAATTTGGTGGAAATTCAGTGCCTTCATTTACTGTTGCATCGTTTGAGCTCGGATCAACATCTTCATTTGCAGTGAGAGCTGAAACCTGAGTAATAGCTTCCTTGTAAATGGCACTTAGTACTCAACAATACAATGGGTCAGTTACAAGGACTTCAAGGACTGTGTAATGGCGTCGGACCACTATTCACCATAGTTACATTTGGTGAAGGAACTTGAGTAATTTACTGTGGTATCATGAAAGGGTTTGACCTGTTGTGAAGCACTTTCAAGCATGTAAGGTTCAATTCTGAGGAGAATGACCCTTGTGTCTTAAGCAAAAAAACACTTCCTGTTAAAAGTGGGCGGGGCCTAAGCCTAGGCCAGAAGTGGTCATATGTATCTACTCAGGGCCAGAACCAGATTAATCCCTGTCGGTTTGAAGGCGATTGGATGAAAATTGAGGGATTTATATTGATTTATGATGTCATGGCGTCTTATCGAAGTTCGCCATAGTGCCACGGTGTCGCCCTGCAGTGTAGAGCAACAGTTTTTACCAGATCTTATCACCAACTTGTTTTCTACTGTCTGACCCAGTTTGGACCTGGTTGTGTCCAAAACGTCAGATAAGTGGGTCTTTGAGTAACAAAGACGACTTCCTGTCGCCATGGGGCGTGGCCAATTCCTAATCAAAATATTGACATGTAAATGTGTTCAGGATGGGACTGGCATCATACATAGACATTTTTGTTCAGATATGTTGTTCAGGGGGGTGGTTCGCAAAATTTGGTGAGTTTTCGAGTTCGTCAGGTCCCCAAAAATACATTTTACTTTTGAGGAAAATAATAAGAATATGGAAAAATTCGAGCAGATACAATAGGCATTCGCACCACTGTTGGTGCTCAGGCCTGAATATTAAAAAGAATCAGATTATCAAAAGGAGCTTTATACCCATTAAGCTCCTCTTAGCAAAGCAAATCTTTTCAGCACAACACAGCAACCAGACTATCATTCTGCTGCTGGATTGGACACGTTAAGAAAAAACTAAGAAAAAGAAAACATAGCCTACATGATTATAGTTTGACTTTTATAATATAATTATATATGTAAGAGTAACAAAATGCAAAGCAGGATTTGTTGGACTTTTCTATTAATTGTCAGTGTGGCAAAACTGTGAATTGAGTGTGTTTTTAATTTTATGTAATATTCATCAAAGTGATGGTAAAAACAAAAAAAAATTGCCAAAAACATTGTTTGCTTTGTAGCTCGATTGCAGTTAAGAAAATGAATGCAAGAGCAGTACATTTTCTAACATTTTCGTCATGTAAAACGGTAAATCTGTATTTAATAAGTATTTAACTGTATTGCAAATAATTGCCTTTGTATGTTTCGTGTTTTTCAGGGCTGTTTCCAGCTGTTTTGAATCTGGCTACTATGGCAGATATAACATCTAATGCTACCTGTGGGTCAAACGCTCCAGAGATGTTTTGTAAGCTGGTGGAACATGTACCAGGTCAGCCTGTGAGAAACCCACAGTGTCGGATCTGCAACCAAAGGAGTTTAAACCCATTCGGTAAGAAACATTCACACCCACACATGACTTCTAATCTGTGTGATTATGGCAATTAATCTTGCTGGATTAACTAATTAGAGAATTATTGGCCAGATGTTAAATGATTGTATTGTCTGAAGTAATAATTACATGGGCTTAGGAATCAATTGCAAAGTGACAATACAGAAGTAGCCTGCAGTCGTTATTCAAACAGCCAACCAGGCTGTTGTGATATGATGAATAAGTAGTTCAATTTTGCATTGGTTTTAGAGCCAAACAACCAGTGTTTACCCTTAGAGTGTAAAAGAAACTAATTATATGCATAGGGGATGTTAAGGAAGTGATAACAGAGAAGGAAAGAGGAAGGATTTAGAAAACTAGATTTACAATTTTCTATTGAATTCAAACAATTGGTTTCTGGATTTTGGTGATCTGGGAAAAAAAACTTTTTTGTATAAGGTAGAGTTAAGGTTCACAATGTGAACTGCAACTCTCCTTACAGTTATGTATGAACTCATGGTAGCATGATTGATTTAGTCATGATCTGTAAGCTGTGACTTTGTCAACTGTGTTGCAGTTTAGTTTGCATCCTGTCTAATGCTTTTGTTTCAGGGTTTTCTTGATAGACTACTCTATTTGCCTTTATGTTAAGAAGGGATTTGCATATTTCTCCCCAGACAGTGCATAATAATATTATTATACCATTTAAGAAATTAGAAGGATTGTCAGTATGTACAAGGCAAGAGTGTCTTTAGCTAGAAACTTGTTCTGTGACAACTCATATGGTACTGCATCTAGAACTATCATTCACCACACATGATAAATGGTAAATGATCTGTACTATAGCGCTTTTACCCAAAGCGCCAGGGCTGGACTGGGAAAAAAAATCAGACCCGGGCATTTTGAGCCGAGACCGGCCCATTAGGTATTGATGGAAAGACGACCATGCCAATGAATGAAAAATAACTTTCTTATGAGACTGCTTTACACTGCCTTGTTGCTTTGTGTACTTGTCTCAAACTTTAACCCACACCATCCTCCCTGTCCCATTATTCTATAGAGTACTTAGCAGAAACCTGGAGATATGTAGATGATTAAAAATGTAATTTTAGGAATACCACTTAAAGTGAAACTAATAATAAAAATAATAAAAGTAACAATAAGTAACCTTTATTAGACCCTCAGTGGGGAAATGGTTATGTTGCAACAGTACAGGTGCAGTAGCATTACATTACATCACAATCATTTAGCTGACGCTTTTATCAAAAGCGACTTAGAATGGTTAGGCAGTAGCGTTAAGGGTCTTGCTTAAGGACCCAACTGGAAGGTGTTAATGTGCGTCCCCTGGGGGATTCGAAACCTGGTCTCCCACATGGGAGACTGATGCTCTACCAATTGAGCTAACCAACCAGTAGCACGCAGGTGATATCAAAAAGAACACACACACAAAACAATAATAAGTAATAAGTACAGTATTTGGTCTGACATGTATTCAAAAGTAATAAAATTACCAAATAAAATATCTTTACACTGGAACAAATATATAAATAAGGCAGCTTAGCCTCCTGTCCTCCTGCCCTGCTGGTTTTCTGCTGTGGGTGGTGATCTAAGAACAAAGTAGTCTATGCCCCGGCTTTTTCTCTCATGCTCTATTGTCTCTCTCTCATGCTCTTCTGTCACTCTCACCTGATCATCTATGTTTCTCGCTTGCTTGCTCCATCTCTCTCTCCTGTTCTTCCATCTTCTCTCTCTCACACTCCTCCACTGGGGATGGTGGCAACCTGATGTAACATATTACCATTGACACAATTGGTTAATTAACATTGACACAATTGGTAGATTTTATTTTTTTTATTTTTTATTTATTTATTTATTTTTTTAAATGCTCACAAATAACAAGGTGACAAAAAATATTTATATTATATTCCTGTAGTTTAAAAGTTTTCCCTATATAAACTAGTAAAGCCTAATTTGCCTGGTTGTAGTTACATGCATCTATAAGTAGATCTATTTTATTATGATGCAGTTAAAGAAAATGGCATGACTTTACAGTATTTTGAAAGATCATACTCTAAAAAATAACAACAAAAGTTATTAAAGAATGCACCAGTGAACTGTTAAAAGTAATTCCCAGGATCAAAATGGCAGCGCCATTGACATACGAAGCGAGACTGCATGTCTGACAGAAACCGCCCAGAAGTAGACAAACCCATAATGCTAGCAAACTAGTATTTTGGTAAATTTTTAATTTAGACAGTCCTTTTTTTGTTTGTTTTTCCGTTTTTTTTTTTTTGTGACATACAGTTTGTTGATACACCTTATGGAGCCCCTGGACACTTCATCAGTGATGTAACCTAGGATCACAGGGGGTTTCGGGTCTTTTCAACAATCAGACCCCCTCGCCAGGGCTGATCAGGCCCCAGCTTCTGTCTCTGTCTCTCCAGCTGTCACCAATCTGTACTTGGTCGTCAACCAGACTGTTCCTGGTAATCACTGGTGTTTCTTAGATACCTCTTGAATCACCTTGACGCAACTTCTGCTGTGTCAATGGCCGACTTAACAGCCCTTCGCTGACTGGCTCCTGTGATGCGCAGCATTTTGTAGGCTCTGCAAAGAGATTGGCCCACAAATCCTCGGCATCCCACTTCGATGGGTTGGCATCGTGTCCGCCAACCACTGTTCCGGCACTCGTCCACTAGCTCCGAGTACTTTGCCCTTTTTCTCTCATCATCTCTGCTTTTCTCATCATATTATAAATATAATATTACTCGGTATGGGATCACCATTAATATTTGAGTATTGTAGAAAATATTAAGTGTGTGTGTGTCTGAGTATGTGTAAGTGTATGATATAAAATGATAAAAAATAATAATTATAAAAAATAATCTCTTGTATGATAAATGTGACATTTCTGATAAACTAAGCCGATTAAAAATCGTATGAAAATTCACTGAGTTTTGGCGATTTGAATCGTTGATAGATCTCTACCTCTGTTGATTAATGCAGGCGGTCGCATTGACACATTGTTCAAATGAACAGAAGCGTCATCTACGTGTATATATCTATGTGCATAGCTAGCTAAATATGTTAAATGGCCTACTCTAACTCCTGACTGTTTTAAGAGGTATCAAGCAAAACAAAAATAAACTACACCCAAACTTGATTTACATCTGACCTAGTATATACTTTAGTTCATTACTTACCAGAAATTCAGTTTCCCCACCAGCGGCCACAGCAAGTCTCTCCTCCTTCCTCCCCTTCCCCTCATTTACCTGCCGGCCACCTCCATCACCTGCAGCTGATTCTGATGCTGCTGAGGAAACTCCACCACTAGCAGCAAAAAGTTATTTTAACACATTTAGCTGCATCTGCCTGAAGAGCTTGCCTCTTTCTGTTTAGTTTTTTTTCTGCGCCTCCTTTACATTTTCTGTTTTCCGTTTTGTTCTCTGTCTCTCGCTATATGACTGACATGACGTGACAACCGTGGCCCAAGAAGGAGGGGACATCGGCCCTCAGCTGTAATTGGTCCAGCCAGAGTAAATCATGACTAGTGGGTCGATCTATCAGATTACTGCACCAATAGTATTATGTCTTTTTATAATTAGCACCATTAGTAGCTAAAAAAAAAAAAAAAAAGTACAAAATGGAGTGAGGGGCTGAGGAATAAATGGTCTCCACGCCCCATTCACAAAATGTGAAGCCCAAAAATCACAAATGCAGGGAAATGAGAATTAAAAAGAAAAGAAAAAAACATAGATTTATGTGGTGGAATATTCTTCCACATGATGATAGTTGTTTGTAAGATATGATTGAGAAATATGTTTAATATGTTTGTCACTCTAATATGAAGATGGACACATAATTCTGGATGCAGGGATACAAAGCTGCTCTGTCTTTTCTGTAGGGTTAGAGATTTGTGTTAAGATCAGCTCCAAAGCTCACTTGTTAATGTCAGTCATATTTAAGTGAAAACTGAGCAGTTTTAAAAGAGGTTATGTGGAGTATCTCTTGGCAATACAGTGACTTAATGGGGTCTTCTCAACACGAGCTTGCTAGACACTCAGGCCAAGAAGTGTCTCACTAATGATTTAAAAAAATTGCCAGAGAGACTGACTCATTGTATGATATATTTTTAACTGTTTCACTATTTTAGACATATTTACTTGCTTTGTAAGAACTTTGTATTCTGTTTTATTGGCCTCCGAGTAAAATGGAAGCTTTTGGAAGTTTTCACTTAGACATAAGCAAAAACAATCCCATACACACATACTATATAAAAGCACTCAATAGTAACTTTTGCTATATAATAAACACATATGTTTTATCTGTCTTCTCCATTAAAGCTATTGCAATGAGCAATAACGGCAACCCAAATTAGATTGTGCAAATGGGTTGACATTTGGGTGATCTGAGATGAAAAGGAAATTTATCATTCATTCTTTTACAAGGTCAAATAAAATACCTTAGATATCGGCCTTGAATAGTTGAAATGTCATTGTGGGGGAAAAAAAATATAGTTGAATGTTTACCCTTAGAGCAATATTAAATTTCAGATGCGGATTACTTGTTAGCTTTTTAAGCTAAAACAGCTCATATACCATATTTATCTCTTTGTGTGTGTCTGTGTGTGCAGAACATCATCCCATAGAATATGCCATTGATGGAACCAATCGCTGGTGGCAAAGCCCCTCGATCATGAATGGGATGGAATACCATTATGTGACCATCACACTGGACTTGAAGCAGGTAAAAACAATGAAAACAACAAAACTGAACACTAACATCTATGTACTTTTTCTAAAAAAAAAATTTCTATCAAAATGCGAACTAATTTATTTCAGTATGTAGACAGTGATTAGCAAGTTATTAAACTGCAGACAGACATATTTTAAAAAGAGCACTCACTGCATCTTAATCTTTTTACATGCAAAAGATTAGAAGTAGAAAATGCGATACTCAGTGTGACACAAGAAATTTGTTAAAATGCCTCACAGCTCTGCAGAAGTTCAAACTTAAGGTGTGTTTGTAACACAGCTTTCATATCTCCTTTCAGTAGGTGTCACTTCATTTGGTTTTGGTTAGTCAAGGCACTTGATTTTGAAAGTATTCTGTATTTTATACTTTTTGCCTTGTTCTTCTTCACGAGACTGACATCCAATGAAACACGGGTATTTGCTGCTTTTCTTGACTTTCGGTCATGTGTAACTTAATTTCTCCAAGTTGAGATCAATAACACCAGAAGAGTACAAAGCCAGCCTCAAATGGCAAAGAAACCCTGTTTTCAACTGCTTTAGTCTTTGGTACCAGATGTCCTGCCCATGGGAAATGTAGTAGTTTTACAAATAAATATTTTACTCAACGTCCATTGTACCTGTGCCTGTTATACAACATTAGAAAGCTTCTTAAGCTTTAAATGAGTTTTGTCCTTACAGGCTGCAATCATAACTGTAGATTCTGTAAACATTTATTTTAGACCATCCGCAAATACAGAAGTTTATCCAATTTGCCTTTGAATTCATACTGTACTCCAGCAGCAGATGATATTTCAACGGTCCTTATATCAGCAGGTTACATCAGCAAGGGTCCAGTAAAAGAAGTCCAGTAAAATAGTTAACTGCTACAGTAGTCATTAATAATATCCATCAGATGCGCATATGTTCCACACGTTTTCTATTGTCGGTTAGCTTCACCTTGTTAACCGCTCGGTGTTACTAGGCCTGTTGCGATAAGTAATAAGTCAATTAATTGCACGGTAAGAAAAAAATGAGTGCTCTAAGTTTGCTGGCCGCTATAATTTTCTTTTTTTTTTTTTCTTCTTTTTTTTTTCTACCTCACTTTACCATAAACTGTGTATGACAATAGGTTTCACTATAAAGTATCTGGACTGAACGCTCTCGTTTCTTGGAAAGTGATCTCTCTAGTGCAGTGTTTCTCAGTCCTGGTCCTCAGGGACCACTGCCCTGCATGTTTTAGTTCTTTCCAACTCCAGTACACCTGATTCAGATTAATTAAACTGCTTGTCAAGTTGTTTGTAAGTCTGATAACGAGCCATTCATTTGTGTCAGGTGTGTTAAAGATTGACACCCCTAAAACAACAGTTGTCCCTGAGGACCAGGATTGAGAAACACTGATCTAGTGTCATACTTGTCAGCACCACAAGACTGAAGCATCTGTGCAAGCCTATATGCCGCATTTGTTTTACAGGGCTGCCAACTCACATCGGTCGTGAAACACGCGCATTTGAGTGGCTTCTAGTGCTCTCGCACTAAACCTCCGATTCTCACACCGAATCATGTAAATAAGTCAAATGGAGAAAAATAGCTCTGAGCACTTTCTTATTTATTGTATCGCTGCTCCCCACATGTAGGCAGAACACACACATGTAACCTACAACGTCAGTACAAATCCCCCACTTCCTGGTCTACCCTAATAACCTCTGTAATGCGCAGGCACATCACACAAATAGGCAGTCTATATACTACCGTATATGACAAAATACACATCAAGAGCAATGCCGGCTAATCAAAAAGTTTGGGAGGATTCTCAGTGGGCCGCATTACTTTTGGGCCGGTGTTCCGGTATATGTTAAAAAGCGCAGCGTAGCGCCACAGCAGCGCGGTTCACTCACTGATCAGTCTGGCACACAGTAATGAGGGGAGATATTTCAGCTTTACAAACGGCAACGATGCGCAGTATATTTTTTTCTGTTTCTTTTTAACACAATGGTACTAAATGGCAGTTTTGCCAGTTTTTCCTGTCTGAGCTCCATGTTTAATATTTTTTGTTTTTTGAAGGGCAATTTTGTTTATAGAACAAAGACTTTTGTATCCATCATACTTATTGCTTTTGGTTGTGTTTGGTTTGTATTCATTGTTAATGAGACTGAGAGTCCATTCTATTTATTGTTGTTTTTGTTATTTAAAGTTTAGTCCTGTTCCAGTGTAAAATGTTCTTTAGAAATTAAAGTCTGTTGATCTTTGAAAGGGTGTACTTGCATTATTATTATATTAGTTGAAAATGGTCTCAAAATGACAACATTATCGCTTTGTGCAGTATTATTGCTTATCGCAATAGTTTCTGAGAAAATGTATCTCACAGCAAAATTTGTTATAGTGACAGGCCTAGGTGTTACCACTACCACTTTGAGTATTGAACTTTTCAGTGACATATAATTTGCCTTAATAGACCACTGTTTAGCCTCCCTGCACTGGCACAGCTGCCAATGAAGACTGATTTGTAAAGAAGTGTTCAAGAATAATGGCCTCTTTTCCAAAATATCACAATAGTTATCAAGGGTCAACAAGAGTTGGGGTTAAACAAAATTTATTTTCTGTTCTATTACAGTTTATTTGAAGTGCCACTAGACTTGACGTTGTGCTCCCATTTTGTTTTCCAGCCCACAACTCCAAGTTAACGTAATTTTGAAAAAGAAAAAAAATTATGAAAAAGAAAAACAACCGCTAAGCTTGCTAAGCTAAGTTTGTACAACCAGCTCTTTATATATGAGGGAAATAACGCAGATAATGGCCTCCCCCTAAATTTGCAATACGTAGAACTGTTCTGTTTTCATCTCATCCTCTCCAATCATGCGGTCATAGACAATCCCAATTGTAGAGAAGGCATTTCTGCTTTTAACTCATGTGGAAATCTTTCCATCATAGCCTTTACGTACTCACCCTGATAAAACGGTAATATATGGCTCTTAATCAAATAATGAAAAAATACCCAGAGAGAAACCAAAGGTGTAGAGCATTTTCATCACACTGTCAAAGTTTTGTTGAAATAATCTTCTTATACTCTCCTGATACACTTTTTCATGTATATAATCAAAATGCTTTTAGAACAGCTTTAAATTTGGTTTACATTTAGGAATGCCTTTTTTTTTTTTTTTTTTTTAACCTAGCACAGTCTGTGGAAGATAACTGCTTTCTGAGTCACCTGTTTGCTTGCACAGCACATGGTATGAAACATGATGTTCTACAGTGGTAACCTGGTTCATATATACAGTAAATTATTCCTTTGTCTTGCAGAGACGTTCTCTGCATCACTTCTTAAATCTATGCAGACAGTGCGTGCATTAATTGTGCGGTAATAAAATAGCACTGTTAAAAGAAAGATTTGCATTAACATGCCATTTGGGCTTTAGGTTTGACAACCCTAGACTACCACGTCATTGTCAAAATTTTTGTAGTGCAAAGGGTATCCATCAGAGGGGAGAAGACAAGTATCAGACGAGGATCAGATTGTGTACAACAGGGTTTTTTCGAGCAAAGTTTTTACCATAATGTGATGCAAAAGTTCTCAAATACATACAGTATTAAAAATAATATTTCATTAAAGGGTAACAAACTTGTCATTGCTTTGTCCAAGAAAAAAAAATGCTACCTTCAATTGATTCAGGAGTGCTGGAATTACTAACTAATTTTTGCATAAATCATTCATAATCAGGTGTGTCACTCCATGAGTATGAGTTTCCATTTTTGATTTAGAAAGCTTGGCAAGAATTTATGTGATTGAGGAGCTGTGTACTGGCATTAGACAAGTTAGGACATTAACTTTAATGTAAAAAGTGTGATTAAACACATTAGACTGCTGCATTATAATTATAAAGACGTCATGAGGATAAAACTAATGAGGCAGGAAGATTCGATTTATGAGAACTCTTTGGTTCATTGAGAGGAGCCTGTTAAAAGCTTCAAATAAAGTTGGAAACGGATTCATTTAAGAGCAATAAAAACACAAATACTCCAGGAAAATGTCACACCATCGTATTATATTTTATGTTAGGTTATACATATGTCAGCAAAGTAATGAAAAGGATGGCTCACAGCAAAGGCCCAATGTGGAATATAAATATTAAAAAGGTAAAGATGAAAATCAGTAGAAAACAATGCAAGCAGATGGCATTTTTTGTTTTTAAATCAACTTACTTATTAAGACTTCTGATACGGATGTGAATAAGCGTGCAACTAAAATAAGATGTTATTGCAGCTTTTCACTACTAATGCATTTAAGAAAACCACTTTAACAGAGAACACATTTAATTTACGTTTTCATGAAATATTATAATTCTTTATTTGAATGCAATTTAACTTTGAGGCACGGAGACAATTGGAGGAAAAAAAAAGACGAGCAAAGATGATATGAGATTAATTTTTTCGTCAACTATTAAATGCACAGAACATAATTATACCTATGAATAGAAATTAAACTGCAGTCATCGGGACGTGTTAATGACTTGATGCCCATCAATCACACCTTACACTGTTCTGCTGCAGCTCCTCAGTGAATAAGTGGTGTCAAAAATGCGCACTGACAACCTATTCACAACTGTCACAGAAATACGGCCAGTGAAAGTGTCGGCATACTCACATATTTACTTGTGACTTGAATGGTTGTTTGTGAAGCTTGTAATACACACCCACCGATGTTTCTTTAGCTCTTGACTACAATCAGAAGTTCATAAAGAATCTTTGGCGAGATCACATTCATTAAGAACTGAATAAGCAAATCAGACCGTTAAAGTATATAAAGTTTAATGGCCATGGTTGACAAAGTCAAAAGGCAAATCACATTCAAATGCATGTCTTCACAGACTCTTTTACTGTGAGTCAGGAAAATCCAAAGCTCACAATCTGTAATACAAGCAACAAAGGGGCAAACATCGAAATATGTTAATCAGACACTAGAAACTATATCACCATGTTGAGCCTAGCTAATTTATAGAAGCTAGCAAAGGCAAAGTGGCTAAAGTTTGTTTAGCTGCATCACTGCAACGGACATGAAGATTTCAGCATAACAAATATGTTTCCATCTTCCCCTTACTGCGAAAGTTTAAACACATTTTTCTCTTAGTTTCAGGTGTCTGATATAACATATTGTTTGACATGCATTCTCTGCTTCTTCACCTGTGTCTGTGTGCGCATATCGCCACAGAACTCTTGTCCTATGTAATCCAGAAAGCATGTAGAGAAATGACATGTTGTGGTGTAAAAAAGATAAATAACAGACTTTTTAATAAATAGACAAAGTATAAATATAAACTTGTTTTACAGGAAATGTGGCCTTCAGGCTTCAGCGTTGTGACCGCAAGTTGCATCTTGCAGTTTGTTACCAACTCGGAGTCCACACTATGAAAGTATTCATAAATCATTAATTTAATTAGAAATGAAAACAAAGTATGCTAACGTGAAGTATGGAACTGTGGAATGAGATAATTTAATGTTGTACAGAGATGCTCAGGGAAATGGTTTTAAAGACATTTAGGGAACATGCAAAGTATTTAGTCATATTTTGTACAGAAGTATCCAATTAAAACAGAAATTATTACTTTCTACATAGTCAAATATAGTTAATAAACAAAAAAAATCAAAATTGTTCTACAGAAAAAAAAAAAAATGTGTAGATTTTTTTTTTCTTGGTTAAGTTTCCCATGTACTCAAATGCAATTTTTCTTGTTATAAATATTATTATTTTGGCCTTGTTCTAAATTTTACACCTAAGTGTGATTCAGACATGAACACCCACTAATTTCTTTAGTCTGTCTAGTCTACTGTTCAGTTTGGTTCCATTGAGCAACTAAAATTTGTAATATGTGAATTAAATAAACATCTACAATAGATATTTGAACTTGGTGCTTACGTTTCACCTTCTTAAGGCTGTTCAGACCAGTTTGGGATGGCAATGCCAAGGGCAACATGCCATTTGTCAAAGTTGACGAAAAATAACTTACTAATCCAAATTTGACCAAATATATGCCATAAAATCAAATGTTTACAGCTTGAGTTGTGCATCTGGCATGTATGGTAATCACGAGTGGAGGACATAAATGTTAGCATTGTAATGTGCAAAGAATTAAAGGTTAAACTGACATTTCAAACTGAAGTTGCAGAGCAATAAAGCAGTTGTAGAATAGATTTAGAGATAATACCCAACCACAAGAAGCCCTTCAAGGGTCATAACATGTCTGATAAAATTCTTTTGTCTTCAATACTAATTTATTACTTTATTTTTGTATTGGTTGCATTATGAATAGATCACTTCTGATTTTCAGTCACTGGATAGCATACTTAATGCCATTGTCTTAATTTTTACATGTGCACATGGACATATGGATATGGAGGTATTTTGTGTATTTTTGTGTGCACAACTCCATCAGTCCAATAAAAGCTATTTACTCTGCAGTGGACCGAATTTCCCAGGTGACCAAAGTCATCTCACTCAGAAAATGACACAGTGGCCTTGTGTGTTTCTGTATTTTAAAGTGTGTGGTTATCGCCTGTGACATCACCACTCTCATTTCCTCCCTTGTTATTGTTGAGACTCTCTGAATGGAAAGACTAAATAATAAGAGAGTGGGAGCTGAGGGGTGTGTGTCACCATGTGTGAAAGATGGTTTTATGTTTTTATTTATTTTTCTATGAATTCTTGAGTTGTAATTGTGTGTGGTAATTCATCTGATTTTGCAATACAGCAGAAATTGTCTTCTGGGACCGATGGAGGGATTACTCTTTTCTGACCTTGTGGAGATTTTAAGGTTTTAATATAAAGGTTGAAGCTTTTAGAATTTCCAATAATTATTTCTTTGTCATTTTGTAACACTTCCAGTCCTTCCATGTCAAGCCAAATGTTTTGTAACTACGCATCCAAAAGGTAAAATCTTG
>JBAMHW010000025.1:19083531-19102268 GCA_037177495.1 Rhadinocentrus ornatus
CTTTGTGCAAGGAGGAACAGGAGGAGCACTGCCAGAGCCCTGCAAAATGACCTCCAGCAGGCCACAAATGTGCATGTTTCTGCTCAAATGATGAGAAACAGACTCCATGAGGGTGGTATGAGGGCCCGTCTTCCACAGGTGGGGGTTGTGCTTACAGCTCAACACCATGCAGGACGTTTGGCATTTGCCAAAGAACACCAAGATTGGCAAATTCGTGACAGAGTCTGGAGACGCTGTGGAGAACTATCTCCTGCCTGCAACATCCTCCAGCATGACCCGTTTGGCAGTGGGTCAGTAATGGTGTGGGGTGGCATTTCTTTGGGGGGGCCGCACAGCTCTCCATGTGGTCGCCAGAGGTAGCCTGACTGCCATTAGGTACCGAGATGAGATCATCAGACCCCTTGTGAGACCAAATGCTGGTGCGGTTGGTCCTGGGTTCCTCCTAATGCAAGGCAATGCGGCTCATGTGGCTGGAGTGTGTCAGCAGTTCCTGCAAGACGAAGGCATTGATGCTATGGACTGGCCCACCCGTTTCCCAGACCTGAATCCATTTGAGCATGTCTCGCTCCATCCACCAACAGACTGCACCACAGACTGTCCAGGAGTTGGCGGATGCTTTAGTCCAGGTATGGGAATAGATCCCTCAGGAGACCATCCGCCACCTCATCAGGAGCATGTCCAGTTGTAGGCATTGTAGGGAGGTCATACAGGAACGTGGAGGCCACACACACTACTGAACCTCATTTCGACTTGTTTTAGGGACGTTACATCAACGTTGGATCAGCCTGTAGTGTGTTTTTCCATTTTAATTTTGAGTGTGACTCCAAATCCAGACCTTACATGGGTTAATAAATTTGATTTCCATTGATAATTTTTGTAAGATTTGTTTGTCAGCACATTCAACGAACAAAGTGTTTATAAAGAATAGTTCATTCGTTCAGATCTAGCATGTGTTATCGTAGTGTTTCCTTTATATTTTTGAGAAGTGTTCTTTTAGCGTTCTTACAGTGCTAAAGGTTCATGTGTTTATTGTGCTGCTACATATACCCACAAACCGTTAACTGAAAGCAGTTAACTGAAATACATTTTTCCCCATACAGTCTAAATAAGTCTTTGGCCCCTTATAAAAACATCAAAAGTCAACTTTGCATCCATTAACCTTGATCAACCATGTAGCAGTAAAGGGATGAAGCTAGAGGCTGCCATCATAAAACTGAGGTTACAATATGTAATCTTCATTTTATTTCACACAGAGTGCACCTTCTGAAAGGCTCTCTAGTAACCGAAGCCTGATAAATTAATCTTGCTGCCTTGATACTGACACAACATGACTAAAATGAAAGAAGGTCCCTATTGGCACAACTGTTAGAAAAGTAGCCATAATGAATTTAATCTATTCTGAGAAGGACCAGAATGCATTACTAAATAATTAATTGAAAAATACACGACCAATTCAGATATATTTCCACTGAGATTTTGTGCTAATTAGTCATCTTGACTGTTTTGGTTGTCAAGCTTTGCAGATAAACTCAACAGTATCATCTCTGTCTAGTTAATTTTATTCATTTTCACAAGAACATCCACAAAGTTTGACATGTACAAAGAAAACTATTTTCAGGCTTTTTCTAAGGCTGCAGTCTTAGAGATAAACTTATCTCCATATTTATATTGGATTCAGGGTTGAATTTTACCTTTAATACCTGGCTAACAACCATTGTGATAATGTA
The DNA here is from genome assembly GCA_037177495.1 of Rhadinocentrus ornatus. Taxonomy (NCBI): domain Eukaryota; kingdom Metazoa; phylum Chordata; class Actinopteri; order Atheriniformes; family Melanotaeniidae; genus Rhadinocentrus; species Rhadinocentrus ornatus. The sequence continues at coordinate 19,085,259 of JBAMHW010000025.1, forward strand.
AAGGTTGTGTCAAGTGGGAAGGACAGTGGCAGGTCCTAGTAAAGGTGTAACAGATAGAAAATATGTCATGATATCACATGATCACACCTTTCCGGTGCGATGACATCATTTAACTGTGCCTCAACATGTGCAGCACAGGCGAGTGAACAAAGAAACATGGCAGAATAAAGCAGTGATGAGTAGGGCTGTGCAATTATTCATTTTGGCTATAAACAATCACAAAAACAGTGATATTAACAAAAAAAAAAATGCTTATTAAAATTATTCTGCCGTAAAGCGCTGTGCTAGTTTGCTTCGAAAGACGGCACACTTCCTATGCTTCCGAAGTTAAATCCGGGCAAATACCGGAAGTAGACCCCCTGCTATTGCTGTTCAATGGTGCCAACTTGGCAAATCAGTCACTAGATTCAGTGAATATTCAGACTCTTGTCATCTTTAAGTAGCAAGAAATCCAGTGGAAGTATTTTACCGAGGTTTTGAGCTCTTGTGTGGCCAAAGATACCAATATCACTATCGAGATATTTTAGAAAAATATTGTAATATAATTTTTTTTAATAATATCTGCCATCCATAGTCCCAGTAGGAGAGTTTCTTTAGGGTCTGGACCGGATGTGAGTCTCCCCCTACTTATTTTATCAAGCCAAAGCTGTGAGCTATTTTCATTCAGAGAATTGGATAGAGGGTCCATCTGTACTAACTCTTAACATACTATAACTTAATGGTAACAGCTAAATTTTCATTATCACAGGTTTCAGCTTGTATGAGTCCATTCATGGTCAAAACAAATTGGCAGTTACGTGAATGTTTTCTGTCCCCTGAAAATTCTTGGTCCCAGATCAAGAAAAATGTGTAACTCTCTCAACACGAGCGATAAAACCTTAGTTCAAATTAAAGCTCCTTGTGATCAGAAACTTCATCTAGTTGCAGGACTTTTCTGTGTCTAAATGTTCAAGTTCAGGTTCTGCATAGGATTTCTAAATAACAAAGCATTTTATCTAACTCATGAATGTTAGACCACTTTATTAAATAAAGCAAGTTGCATAAAAATGTCAAGGGCGAGCTGAGTAAATAGGAAGAGCTTTCTCTTACCCCCGCCTCTCTGGAGCCCTAGAGATAACACACTAACCTTACGGCACTGTCTATAGAGCAGAATTGGATGTTTTTCTCAACTTCTGAGTTTAAAAACTAAAAGGATTAGAGAAGTGTCCCCCTGGCTGTATATAATACTGTATAGTAGAGTAGGTGAGGCCCTGCAAATCCTGTTTAATATAGAACTTAAGCTCTAACTTTTCTTTTTGTGTGTGTGTGCTTTCAGAGTGTAACTGCCATGGTAAGGCAAAGGAGTGCTACTTTAATCAGACAGTTGCTGACTTATCACTCAGCCTGGATGTCTATGGTCAATACAGAGGCGGTGGAGTCTGTATCGGCTGCTGTGACAACACAGCTGGAATCAACTGTCAGAGCTGCATTTCTGGATACTATAGACCCACGGGGGTATGTCAGAAATACAGTCCAAAAAATCAATAAAGGCACATATTTTATTCACTAGATAGAAATATGCTTGCCTGACACAAACACATTGAGTTTAGTTTTGTTAAATGATCCATTCTTTCTAGTTTTACATAAATGAAGTACTTGAAATAACTTCTTTTTGAATGAACAGGAAAAGATAAAGCATTGGGCAAATTTTCACACAATTTTATGGCTTTCTTTAAGCATTATGCATAATACTGTATGTCTGTGTTGGTTCAACCAGAGCTGATTAGACTTATTTTTCTGCGGTGGGGTCTTAATTGTGTGGGTTGTACAAATATCAGTAATTGTTTTTATTAATTCAATGAGACTGACATAAATCATGTGCAAAATACTAGTTCACAGAAGATTTAGTTTTTTATTAGGTCAGAATGTTGAACCTACCTTTAGAAATTAACAGAATTCCTTGATGCTGAAAAAATAATTATAATTATGCTATACTTTGTTGCCCATTTTTTTAAATGTTCACCCAAATTACTTTTTACTGTACATGCATCTGTATATATATATAAATCCTTTATTTGTGCAGGTAAATGCTGATGAAGAGGACCCCTGTATTCCTTGCTCATGTGACACACGGGGTTCTGTCAGCCAAACTTGTGTCCCCGATTCAAGTCAAGCTACACCCAGTATGCACATCCTTTATCTTTTTATTCTTTCTTTCTTTTTCTCCATCATTGTTGCTCTTTCTCAAGTCAAGTCTTGAGGTATAAATATGTTAGCCTCTCAGAAGGCCCACTTAGAAACATTTAGAGCACACTCGTTTTTGTTTTTTGTTAAATTGCAATTGGTACTTCAGCGATTTTGACATTGATTCATTCCAGCTGGATTTCCACTGGGATTTGGGACGCTAAAGTTCAGCAGTAAGCTTCTGTTGTTAAAAAAAAATTTCTTTAACAGAGCTAAACTATTTATATCATGAGGTAAATTTATTCCTTAGTCTATTTTTTTTTTTTTTAATATGAGGAAAGTGGAGCTATTTTAGGTGCAGCCACCTCAAAGATATTTTCATTTTCTTTTACTAACGCACTTTGTGTGTGTGTGTGTGTGCGCGCGCGCATCTGTGATTGACAGGCCAGCCAGCAGGGTCATGCTGGTGTAAGGAGGGTTTCGGGGGTTTACGATGTGACAGGTGAGAGACACGCATATGCACACACATACTGAAAGAGACAGACACATAGTGACAGGTGAGCAGAACCTTTCAGCTGTTGTCTGCTTTAATTAGTGTTTTGAAATTGTCAGAAAGTTTCCATTAAGCTCTTTGGTGATATTATCACACTGGGAGCCAACACTAGGTACAGAAGTTACTGAATATAAGGACTGACCAGGATTCCCTGGAAGATAGATCTCACATCTCAGTGGGACTTTCATGGCAAAATAAATTATAAAGATGGTACAGCTGTGAGACGTGTTGCATTTGTTCCTTTAAACTACTGTTTCTTTGACTGTTAAGTGTTGAAATAAACTTTTTTTAGAAAATATATTTGCCCTAATCTTTAAGTGACTCTGAAATCTGAAAAAAAAATGTAAGTAAATATTTAATGAACTTGTTACTGAACTCTTTTAAACAAAGGGCAATAGGGGTCAAAAACAAAAAAACTAGCTGGACCAAATCTGGCCCTGGAAATGGATAAGGGAGAGCTTGCAGGGGCGGCTGAATATCCAGAACTTTTACATCTGAGACCGTTGCCGACCCCTCGGCTTCTCCCGTCAGCTTTCCATCTTCTGAAAGAGATGCAGTGAGAAAACTGTCACAGATCAAAATCATCCTCCGGGTTGTTATTTTGGCGTGCTTGAGCATGGGTTACAACACACATCGGTTTACTGATCTCCGGTTTATCTAGAACCTCTAGAGGTGGGGTTACACTGCCTCCGGCGATGTCATTTCCTAGGAGAATGGAGACATTCGATATGGGCAACTCATCACAAATGGCCATTGGAAAAACACCAGTCACTAGGTCTGTAGACAAATGAACAAGATGTACGGGTGGGGCGCATAATTCAGTTCCACCCCTCGCAGAATTACGCTGTACTCAGCATAAGATGTTTCTGAGAAGGGCAGTGCATCAGCTCGGACACTTTTACTTTCTGAGGGTCTGAAAGATCCTCAGACAACGATACAGTACCATCCATAATAAATGGCTGAAAGCATGGGTCCGTTTGTTTTTCAACTTCAGGCAATTCCCGATTAAGTGCCCTACTTTGTGGCAATAATAACAAGCCCGATCCTCCTGAACTTGAGGCTTGAATATTTTTGCAGTTTCCTTTATAGCCTTTTTTTCCACAGGCTTAAACACCGTTTAGTGCGTTAGCACGTATTCATCTGCAATGACAGCGGCGGCTGCCAGAGTAGCCACACGCTGTTCATTTAGATACACAACTACACTGCCAGGTAGTTGTTTCTTAAAATCCTCCAACAGAATGAGTTCTCTTAAAGTGTCAAAAGTGTTCACACCACCTGAAGAGCACCACCAGATTACTCTTCTCCCGTGCGGACTCGACATGGGATAGTTTTTTCTGAAATTGTCTAAATTTTTGTCTGTAGACTTCCGGTATCAGTTCATACGCTTTCAGTACCGCCTTTACCACTTCATAACACTAGCTATCCAGAAGAGGGAGCGCTGCTACCACCTCTTGAGCTTTCCCTTTTAGTCTGCACTGCACAAGCAGGGACCACCAGTCCTTGGGCCATTTTAATATCGATGCTATTCTTTCAAAGGCTGCAAAATAGCAGTCTACATCTCCATCCCCGAATGTAGGCACAAATGGAATGAATTTGGTAATTTCGAAGGGAGTTGAGGGGACGAAGTGCTCTGTGTCCCGCTAGGACCATCAGAGGTCGCTGAAGTGGACTGGTTATGAGCTTCCCGCTCCAAACGGCGCATGCGCACTTTTGTGTCAGCCTCGATTTCCATTCTGTGAATCTTGAGCTGCATGGTACGCTGGTTATCCATCTCTAGTTTTGCCAACCTCATCCTCAACCGCGCACTTAGCCGGGAGGATCCTGAGCCATGGTCAGAGAGGAGGGGGTCATATTTAGGAAGCGTCACAGGTGGTGAACCCTGGTCAACTCCCTTAGGAGTCTCCACCTCACTCTCATCTGAGTCCATTCGGTACTCATGCTCAGTTTTGCTGGGTCCTGCCTCTCCAGACAGACCAGCCTCCACAGGCAACACAGTGGAAACCTTTGCCCCACAGAACAGTACGCCTCTTTCCAACAAACCAGCCACAACTATCACCCTCAGATCTCTCTTTAATATTTGTTTTGGCAGGGGGTGTCGTAGCAATCAGCAATCAAAGCCAGATCATTCTTATGACACAACTCCACCTGAGCCAGAGTAGGATTCTCTCGGAATCCCTCCAGATCAAAAAGAGCCATGTTACTACCTAACCACTTAGCTTACGCAATGCAGATATCTATTAATTTACCAAAATTGAGAAAAGACCTTCTCAAAATACTCTAATAAACAAAAAGCTCCCGGACGATCCCCCACTTTTGTTACAACCCCTCTTTTAAACAAAGGGGAATAGGGGTCAATAACAAAAAACTAGCCGGACCAAACATAAAGATATAACAATAATTTATTAACAGATACCCGGATTCAAACAAATACAAACAAACAAAAGGTGTCCTATGGTAGGTTATATCGGTCCGGTATCAAAAGAAAGAAAGTTAACAAAAGATGTCCCTAATTTAAGGTAATAATAAACAATTTAACAATTAACAGACTTGTCTTCAGAAAAGCTGGAGGCATCAGAACTCTGGTTTATTTGTAAATTGGGGAGATGTGCTTAGGTGTATTTCTGTTTGGAGTTTTTGTATGTTTGCTCATCAGCAAGAGGAGTCAGAAGCAGCAAAGTAGAGGATCTCTGTTAGATTCCCTTTACTGAGACATGACAGTTATAATGAATCCTGAACTTTCACGTTTCTCTTTTCTCCAGGTGTGCTGTCGGTTATAAGGGCTACCCGTCCTGTCAGCGCTGTAACTGCAGTTTGGAAGGAAGCACGAACACTGACCCATGTGTAACACCCTGTGTATGCAAGGTACAAACAGACATCCATGCAGGCATGCGTACACTAAGACTAGTGTGTACACACATAATAACAAGTACTCTGTGTTAACCTTTCTAGCCTTGTCATCATTATTTTCAGCACATTAACACAGCAATAACATGGCTTGTGCTCATATTGTCAGTCTGAGGGCAGCTCATAAATGCTCTGCATCCATTTTCTCTCTTTGTCTTTCTTCAATCCATCTTACATGCAGGAAAATGTTGAAGGAGAGAACTGTGACCGTTGTAAACTTGGATTCTACAATCTGCAACGTGACAACCAACATGGCTGCGAAAAGTGCTCCTGCATGGGCGTTGCCAGTCAGTGCTCTGCCTCTACATGGACCTATCAAAATGTAGGTGTTCTCATACCCATGTTCTTCAGTTGATATGTATTATTAAACATTAGTAAATCCTTTTTTCCTGTATCAGTGGCTTTGCTTTGTCTTGCTGGCATTAAAAAATTGGAGAAGGATGTAATTTTTGAAGAGTGTTGCACTTTCAGATCTGCTCACAAGGAAGAGTGTCAATAGCTGCGTTTCTATTACTCCTACAATTGTGCAAAACCTAAATATCACAATAAAATATCTAAAAGAAGCGCTCTCAAATATAGTTAGTTTTTATGCTAATGAGGTGGTTTTTCAGCTGTTAGTATATCGCAGAAGTGTAATGGAAAAACTTTTTTAGCATTTGCACGTTTGCCGAGTGTGATGTAGTGAGTCACGTGACCAGTTCATTTCAAGTAAAGATGGCGTGGTATGTATGGACCGAGAAGGAGACGGAAATATTTTTACCAATAATAAAAGAGAAAAATATAACAATATATGGCACCCTTGATCCATGAGTTTTACAATGAATTGGAAATCTCCATTCTCCTTTTAGTGGAGTCTTGCACAAGATTTTACGAGAATTATGGCTAACGCATTATACACCATTAAATGGAAACACCTGCAAATCGCAACAGTACTTTGTTAAAGTTTAAGAAATATCTTCTTTTTTTTTTTGTAATGCAAACGCTACTGTTAGATGGCCTTAACAGTTTTTATGTTTGAGTAGACCTATTGCCTAATAACTCAAGACAGGGGAATCTGTCAGGGACTTTTCAATACAGTGATGCTGTAACATCCTTATTTTCTTTTAAGGATAATCTACTTTGCAAAAGAGGCATAAGATGGAGTTGTTGGTACGATACATAAAATGTCTGATTTGCAATTATATAAAAAGTTCCTATAAAAGTTCCTGGTTTCTAAGTGCAGAGCTTTGTCGGGCATGAGATCAGCACCAACATATGCTCATATTTGCTCATCCTAAAACATGCTCTCACTTACTGCTTGGATTTAGATATTAGACATAAAAATTACTTCTAAGGTTCCATATAAACACTATTAAAGCCAAGAGTGGCCATCCTTTAAAATATTTTTAAAGTCATTATTTTCAGATGACAAGTTACTATCTTGTTATCTCCAATTATTTTGTCACAACCAGTAGGTGGTTATCTCAAGAAAACATAAGACAATTTTTTGAGATAATGATTAAGAATTAACTTGTCATTTGAAAACAAACCTAGTGATCTTTGGATAATGGCATCAAAGTAATTGTAGACATGGCTGTTCTCAGCTTGCATGTAAACACAACATTTAACAGCCTTTGGCCTTTAACATCATGTGGTTAGGGTTACTTGGTGGATCATTGTTAAAAATACAACTCAACTATGCCATTTTTATACTTCACGTGCATTTGCCGCCATGACCCTGGAAGTCTGATATTGTTAAATTTAATTATTATTCAAATCTGCCTGCATGTATGTACAGGTATGTTCCATGGACGCGTTTTGTCGAGTTCACTCCTCCTTAATGACATGAATTCTACAATTCTAACTGCATTTGTACTTATTGAGATCATTTAAATAATCAATTTAAGCATATTTTGAATAGTAGTTTAGGCTAAAATAGGCACTTCTGTCATATGTCCTGTTGTCAGACAGTTTTCCAACTACAATGACTTGAAGGTACTACATTGCCTGGTATGACTAGGACTTAAACCTTTTAACAAGAGTAGGCTGAGCATACTGAAACCAAAATTTACTTGATCATACATGCCCTAAAAAAAGACTCGCATTACTGACAAAAAGACGTTTTTCTTTTCTAGTTGACAGGAAAACTACTCTTCCATTCTGGTGCACTAGTTTAATAAACAACTAACACAAAGTTCAAGGCCCAAGATAAATTTTAGCCAAGCCAACATTTAAGACATATATATTAACAATTGGATATAAATTTTAAAAACAAAGGCAATTTCTTTAGAGAACATACACCTTTTAGGAGCGCAGAGTGGAGGTGGGAGGCAAGGATAGGAGTAAAAATGAAGTGCAAAGAGTTGAGGGCTAGAAAGGAGAAGAAGGTAGCAAGACAAGACGGAGGAGAGAGAAGCAAGAGGAAAACAGTTTTTGACTGACAGGTGAGGTGGGAGAGGAGGGGAGAGAAGAGGCTGACAGCTCTGATTTAGATACAGATAGTGTGTGTGTGTGTGTGTGTGTCTGTGTGTGTGTGTGTGTGTGTGTGTGTGTGAGTGAGTGTGCTCAAAAGGGGAAACCAAGGTTAGATTAATTGCAACAGCTCGTGCATCTCTCTGCTTCACACACACACACACACACACACATAGGCAATCCTTCAGGAGCATCTGTTTCAAGACTTCCTGTCTGACACGTGACAGACGGACAAAACTGTTTATAACATTTATAACATATAAGAATAATAATAATAATAATAAAAGAAAAAAAACGCTGACACATTAAAAAAAATGGACATAAATACATTTTAAATAATAATTTTTTTTAGTACTATGGTTTTATTCATGAACCTGCAGCAGTAAGGTAAAATGTGGTGTTTTTAAGGGGTGTTTGCCTTAGCCTTAGCTAGATGAGTTTGCCTTAGACAGTACTGAGTGATCAAGTGCAAACTGGGATACTAAACTCAAAGAGTGCACAAAGAATTTATGTAGATCTGTGTGGCAGGTGAATAAATCAGTTTGAACATTGCTGATTACAGTTGTGGGAGCAACAAATCACAACTGTGAGAGATTGTAAAGCTTGTCCGTATTCAGTATGACTCACCTAGGCATGTTTTCAGTCACATGCAGCTGATCTGACAGTAAAGAAATTTAGTTTTAAGCATGATGTTCGGCTCTGTTTAAATCTCTTCATTTATTCATTCACAGAAATCATGTCAAAAGTCCATGTCTATTTGAAAAGAAAAACAAAGAAATAAATGTTAGGAGAGACATCGGAATGTCAATTATACGAATTTATATTCTACTGTATTTAGCACCATATTAGTGTATATTTGATGCCAACTTTATGACCATTGAATAGCTCTAGGTTTGTAATCTGTGGCATCTACCAGCAAGTCTGTTGTATGGAGGAGTAATAAAAAATAGCTACTTTTAAAGTTTAATTCTTGTTAGTTCCCTTAAAAATAAAATGAATTGAAAAGCATTAAAAGGAACTAAGGCTGTCAAAAATAACATGTTAACAGTGGTAACTAATTTGTGTGATTAATTGCATTTAATTTTAAATGTAGTTAACGCATGCAAATGTGCAGCATCTGGCAAATCATGGAGGTGTTGTGTCAAGAGGCAAGAACATCCTTACCATCCTGGTGGGAGGGTTCAACACCCGCACTTCTCCCACATGTAAAAAGCAATAAAATAAATAAACTTCCCGCAGTTTTGCTGCACAAACCGTTGCAACACTCAGATGCTTTCAGGCCCTCTCTGTGTCTGTGCAGCACTGTTGTGAAAAATGACGAACACATGTTTTTATCCAAAAGTATTGTTTTTGTACGCACTAGCAAAAGTAGTCTCATGTCAATCAGACCCATATCATCGAATATGAAGAATGAAAAATGTTGATAACAGCCTATTTCCATTAGATATTGTTTCTTTATTTCAAATAACTTTTCAGTATTAATGATGTTTGCTAGTGAAACGGGTGTAAAACCTACTAGTTATTAGACAGTCGTTCACATATCTACAGGCTAGGTTCAGAAACAGCAAAAAACAGCAAGGGGTGTCTTCTCTAAATTTTTGGTGCTGTGCAGATGTTAAAGACGCATGTGTGGTCATTTATGTGATGAGATTATAATGTGATTATTATAAATTATTATTATTGAACTGATTTATTACAACTAAAGTGATCTTTGAATGTAAAAAAGTTAAGAAAATATCAATAATTTAAATAATTAGGAATTTTTCAGTAAAAATAATTTAAAATGTTCTTATTTGTTGTGAGGGAGAAAAGGAAGCTTACCCATAAACAATCTGTCCTCTAAAACAACAATGTCTTTGTCAAGCTTTTCTTCTTTCAAAATAAGTTACGTGACAGAATAACCTTCCTACTTCCTGTAGTCCGACATTCCAAGTTGCCAAACAACAGTGCAGCGTTTGGTATTAATTTTTTCCTGAATCAACTGGTGCACTTATCTGTGCTGATAAATTGCTGCTTCAAGATCACGCTTGCTACTAGATTGTTTCATCTGCCATGGAAATTGTTATAGCTCCCTGGTTGACATTCTTCCACTTCTGTACTGAAGTTTTTCCACAACAAATGTCTGTGCAGTGGATATTGTTTGATTAATGACTTTGCATCTGTTTGTTGGTGTCATTTTAAAGAGAGAATGTGGACAGTATGTCATTTTGAGGCAAATTTTAAGAAAAAATACATTAGTCGGCCATTCACCCAGAGTTTAAAATGTGGTCTTTTAAGAATTATTTTATTTCTTGCTATTTCTTTTAACAAATAACTTTTTGTTCCCATGACAATTAGCATACTTTTTATGTGCAACAGCACCGTTGGATGCATTTCATCTTCACACAGACTTTTGATTATCAAGTAAATTTATTATGACTTGTACATTTGAAATTTTGAAAATCTGTCCAGTGACAGAGTTGCGTGTCGTCTACGTCACTGCCGTAGGCGCTACATAGCTCCGCGGAGGTTTGACGTGCAGCTTATCCAGACCTGATGTGCACCCTTGCTACGCAGACGGTTGACGCGGAAGTACCCCCTTGTGATTAGTCAGTTTGGGATCACGTGTTGCCGAATATCTGGATCTTGTGGCTGAATTTGTGTGGTAACCACCGTTTCTAAAAAAATAACCAATGGATCAAGTTGATAAGAGGCTAATCAAATTATTTATTTATTTTCTTCCACAAACTAATAAAGATATTGAACCATACTGGACGCTATAATTGTTTTAAAACAGAAAATACCTACCGAACTGAAGTTAATCATCAAAATAACTCCGACCTGGTTGATGCACACCCCCTACGCTTGAGTACAAAAGCAAACTCACCAGTGTCAGTGTCAGCTACGCTGACTGCACGCAGATGCCGTGCAAGCATAAATCCGCCTTTAGGGTCTTTGATACCCCCCTTAAGCTGGGTACAAACATAAAGATTATCAAGCTGTTTTTTTCCTGATTTTGCCCCTTCCCGACCAAGGGCGGCAAACGCTCAATTATCTTATATCTTATAAGATTATCCTATAAGATTACCCTTTGGTCTGAGGTGTGTTAAGAGCGAATTAATTCTAACAGTTGGCTGCGAAAACGGGTTAGAGCTGACAATCAGAAGTATTTACCTTGTTCAATATTTATGACCAAAAATCTTCACTTGTGTGGGAATAGTTGATGACTCCTGAGTTGTGACTGTGTGGATTGTGACATGGACCGGATTGTAGCCAATCAAAGATCGAGCGGACTGGGGAGTAAGGAAACCTGATGCCTGATTTTTTTATCTTCATGTGCGTGGTATCTAACCGATAAAAAATCTCTTCAAATTTAGAAAATCCTTGTATGTGCCAGACTTTAGAGTGTGCAAGGAAGTTGGTAAACAGTGACCTTACAATATTTAATTAGGTTGGCCGAAATTCATGCATGGAAATAATTATTTTTGTGACGCGTGAAGCAGAAAAATCTGATGAAACATTAAGTTTAATAAAACACAACCTAAGGAGGTGAAATTGGATCAATAGAACAACACAGTCACTTCTGTTTCAGTGTGTTAATACAGTTTGCCACCTGTGTAAGCTGTAATTGACATGTTATGGATAGATAATTAACTGTATTTAATATTTTTTAAGAATAAAGGAAGGAATTGTTGTACATCCAGAGTAAATTTATGAGAAATTGCGTATAAAGATTGCTGAAAGCAAAAGCGTAAAATTGAATGTACTATGAATTGGGTCAAAGCCTTTTCAGAAAATTGCTCAAATTATACCAACCATTTTAAAGCAGAAACCTTTTTGCTGTTGATGGAGCTTAAAGAAAATAATTTCTTCCTCTTTTGTACGATTCCTGTGTTTTTAGGAGACTACACTGGCAGGCTGGCACCTGGTTGGAGACACAGGAGGAAAAGTGTGGTCCATTCACAGACAGACACCTCCCTATTTGAGCGTCAGACACTTGGATGTTTTTAATGGTCTTGGCTCTGCCTACTACTGGAATGCACCTGGACTATACCTGGGAAACAAGGTGGGTTACAGCCACACACTCGTACACAGTAGTGTGTATACTTCAGTCTCGTTATTAAACCACTGGTTTCAGGCCAAGGAGAGAAAAATAGTTTGACTTGAGATATTTAAATCTACAATAATTACACCATCTTACATTTTATGGTGTAATAACAGTGAATGGCACATGTGTATGTACTCACATGATGCTGCATCATTAGTCCAGGCCTGAATGCATAAACGCATTCAGTGTATGATCTAAAATATTTCCCCTGGGTGGACGTTTGGTTAGAATATGTCCCGCTGGGATGTTCACTTCGCTCCCAGCCCTTCTTCCCCGTATCAGCTTCTGCTCACATCGACTGTTTGAATCTGCACTGTAGATTTCTGTGGCCATGATTAGACTTTATCACTCCAGCTGGTAAATAGCTGCAGTCCATGTTTCTGAAGTTGAGTTGTTGCCCTACTAGAACAACAGACTGACTATGATGTTTGTCTGCATGTCGTGACTTAAAGGAATCTACCACTGAATTTCATTACTTTGCACCCTGCAGGCCTGGCTTGTCATCTCACTTCTTTGTCTGAACCTTTACCCCTCCCTCCCTCTAACCATCCCTCCATCCCTGATTCTTTTCATCGGCCCGCTCCTCTAACTCTCACTCTGTCTCTCCAGGACTGCCATCTTTCACCTTCCTGTTCCTAAATCATCTCTCTCCACTTCCCCCTAGCTTTCTTGTCTCCCTCTTTCTCTATCTCTCTCATTTGCTTTGTGTCTCTTGGGGTAAACAGTGTTTCGCCTGTTGCACTCGATAATCAACTGTTTTTCTCTTACCATTCTAACACATACACACCAAACACATACCCACACACAGTAACACTCATGCAGACTCCTAGGTCTATATAAGTCAGATAATGATGTGTTTTGGAGGCATTAGGGACAGTGGAGCAGAACCGCACGCCTCCAAACATGGGAAACAAACAAATTACCACTGTGTGTGTATGCATGCATGCGTGTGTGCGTGTGTGTGTGTGTGTGATTGCCAAAAGCAGTGTGTGAGTACTGTATGAAAAAGCAATTCTTTGCTTCAGTCTCTGATCGAGTTACAGAGATAGATGCTCTTTGACTTGATGTTCACGCACACACAAGGGTCTGTCATGTTAGTGTGTATCATTGGATGTGACAGACTGTGCTTGTAATAACAAGCCAACAATGGATGTATAAGAGCATAAATGTGTGTGTGATAATGTTCGGCACAGCTTGCATGACCTCCTGTATCATTAATGCTATGGATGCTCATTGGCCCGTTTTCTGCTCCAAGGATGCTCATTGGTCCAGAAGCGCGTATCATTGATGTTCATTGGGTGTTTTATTACCCTTGACAGCCCAGGGACTGCTCGCTCACAAGAATGGCCATTACCATCATTAAAAACTGCTTTGGTAAAATAATATTCATCCAGAGTATTGCTTTATTTGGCAGTGGTGAAGATAGTGGGGCTCACAGTGAAAAGCCCCAAATAACCTCATGACGTTGCATAAATGAATTTGGCATCATTTTAATTAAGTTATCTGCATGTTTTAAGGTATTTTTGTGACACTCCAAGATACTCAACCCAAAGTGTATTTAGTTGTTGTTTCCAAAGCTTAAAACTGATTCAAGCAAATTGAATTTGCTTACTTTTATGGAAATGTGGATTTTCAAAGATCTTTTCTTTTTTCATGCATACTTTAACTTCTTTTACCCTGAAAGTGCCATGTGGTTGTTTCAGAAACTTCTGAACCAAGATAAAAAGCCAGAGTGTTTTCTTTCTTCATATTTTTATGCTGAAACTAAACATGTTTTTAACAGTACAGAAATTTCAGCATCCTCAGGTTTTGAAAGCTCAGAGTCTAACCTCCATGTATCTGTCTTACACCCTGATTTACAAACAGTCACGGTCAAGATGGATAAAAGCTTTACAGACAAGATATGCTCATCATTTGGAGAAATGAGTGACAAAGATAGAAGGAAACAAAAACAGAATATTAGAAGACTGAAACTGGGAGATAAAGGGATGATGGATGAACTTGGAGAGAGGCAAAGCATCCTTTGCTTATATTTGATGAAAGAATCCTAATGTACTAAAAATCATAGCTTATGATACATTTTCTTCTACTTTTCCACTGTCTTCCACAGCTTTCTATATCCATTTATCATCCAGCTTGTGTTACGTCACGCTTAAGCCGAAACAACACCGAATGATAATGACGAATGACAAAGACGGAAGCTAACAGGTGGAAAAATTAGGCAGAAAAGGAATTTGTAGCCCAGGAGGCAATTTAGTCATATTTCAGTCACAAGGTTTCTAGTTTGATCCCCCAACACCATGCTAGATCCCACATTGCTTCAAAACTCTTTTGTCGTAAGATGCTGTAGATGCTAAATAGATATAATGTAACAACGGTCAAAACCTTCACAATGTTTGCTGTTCTTAGAGCTGGGTGATATGGCCTAAAAATAAAATCTCCCGATTTTTTCTAACCAAATCTGATTTCTGATTTTAATCGATTTTTTTCCTTTACTTTTCAAAACACACAATGAAATTTATTAAAAACATTTGTTTATTTTTGTACAGCAATTCCCGTCCTGCTTTCCAGATCACTGACATTATTTAGTTTCTTTTAGTTGGCATTCATTTATTCATATAAATTATATGAATATATGAATACCAGCCAAAAGAAAATATATGTCATAACTTTTCCACCGTATAAATGACTTCATATCTTTCATAGAAATATGCAACACAACTGCATCCATGATCTATCTAAAAATCCAAACCTTTTTTTCCCAAATAAGAACGATGAACCATGGTTTAGACTGGCCTGAACAAAATCCTAAAATTCAGACAATGCAGTTTTGTGAAAAAGCACTCTTTCAGTGTGTGCACATTTTCATTTAAACTTTCTCAAATGTTTTCGATCATCCTTCCTCTTTACATTTTTTTTTTACCACAGCTGCTCTGAAATACACATTTTGTGTTTTTGTTCAGTTTTCTGCCATGACACATCTACTGCAATGTGACATAATCAAATTATGAAATATATTTTCTCAGCAAATTTTACTTTATCAAGGCCCTGTAGGCTGATTGAAGCTTTTATTTTTGCATATTATGTTTAAACTTAATGCTGGCTCATTAATAATATTGTTTTAATGTGATTTTAGCCACCAAGATACATCGGTATTTAATATATTGAGTAAAGGATGCCATCATGCTATTTCTGTTATGATATGCATTAAATGTTTTTTAACATTATGCACAGAAATATCAGATTTTTTTTAATTCTATTCCATTTATCAACCCACACAAATTAGCCAATACATTAAAACTACCTTTCTTAGTCTTTCTGTTTGACCCATATAGACGTAAGACCTGTGTGGATGTCCTGTGGTGTCTGGCACATGGATGTTAGTAGTTAATTTTGCAGAGCAGAGCCTCCCTACACTGGACATGTTCAGGTGCATCCTGCAGATGCTTGATCAGATTTTAGATCTGGGACATTCTGTGGCTGGTTCAGCAGTTTTGCTTGTTTGTTGTGTTCCTCAGGATGATCCTGTGCCGTCTCGACTGGTGCAAAATGTTTTAAATGGTTACATGTCAAAGTAACATTTTCAAAAATAGTCAGGCAAAGGTTTTCCAGCAGAACATCACATCATTGTATGTTTTAATGTGTAAAAGCTGTATAAATCAGTACAATTACTTTACTGATTCATAGTAAAAGCTCCTCAAACTGCAATCTATAATGGCTTTCTGTCCCTGAGTTGTTGTACACAAACCGTGTGTATAGCTTTCTTCAACCCCTTTTGCCAACCCTATCCTGTTGCGACAGAAGAATAAAATGACAAAATAAATAAATAAATGTTGCTTGAAACCCAAACCTTAAGCAAAATCCCCATGCAAAGAAGCAGATGGAAGCTTTTCCAAAACGGTGTGCATCTGCAGGCCAGGCCTGTAAATGGCGCTGAAATGTTGCCACAGAAATACACCAAAAACTTAGGAGACATGGAGCATGCTCAGATGCAAACCATCGGCAGCAAAGAAGCAGAAAAAGAAGAGGCGGGAGTGCTTTCACACAAACATGGTTCTGGCACTGGCTCCACTCTCAAGTGTCAGTACCTTCGGTGATTTCTGGTGAACTAGCCCACATTCACATCAGTTTAACCAGAAATACAGTGGGAGGACTTTATTAACATATAAATCAAATATCAACATCTTGGAGATGTGATCCTGAAAGTTCATGGCAAATTCAGGTGGTTTTCCTGAAAATAAACAATAGGCTTTATTCAGATGACGATGTAAAGACATCAACACGAGCTTAGATAAATCGCCTGCAAAAATATTTAAATGGTTGCCAGCCCACTTAACGCAGCTGGAAAGACAGCAGGAAATCCACTCTTATCCAAGTTTTTTTTCTATTGGATTGATTATATGGTTTGGCTTTTATTAAAAAAAAAATATTGAAACACTGTGTATGTTACAGCATTTGTGTGTAAACGTTGACAGCCAGTGTTGTGGAAGGGCATTGGGTTGTAAGAAAAGATGCGTCCAGGTTGTACAAATGGGATGGGAAAGTGAGGAGCATTTTAGAACAGCAGCAGTTTCAGACTCCCAAAACATCCAATTCTGTGTTTACAAAATGTCCAAATGATGAACAACTGTTGCAGAATCACTGTGTGTACAGGGCCTTAAACAGCAAGACATTCACCGGTCATCATCATTCATCATCATATGGCAATCTTATGTATGGCCTGGGGCAGGAGGGGTGTAGCGGTCTGAAGGGGGGCTGAGTGGGGTTCGCTTCCCCCTGGACTTACATCCCCAGACCCCTCTTCTTCCCCGCTCTCTCATGAGCGGGGGGGATGAGGGCAATGGGGACCTCT
>JBAMHW010000025.1:19102368-19115183 GCA_037177495.1 Rhadinocentrus ornatus
TAAGCCTCCCCTTGGCAAAGCAAATTTGTTTGGCACAATACAGCAACCAGACTATCATTTTGCTTGCTATGATGCTGTACAAGACAGCAAAAAAAGTTATTTTCAGTGTGAAGAAACAAGTAGTTTAGCTTGATTTATACTTTGAGTACATGAACGTAATTAACTTCCACTGTGGCCCAATGCTCAGATCTCCACAAATGTAAATGTTGCAACTGTGATGGATTTATTTTGCATGTCGTGGTAAACCACAATATTCTTTTTTTCAAATTTAATGAATCTGTGGAGCCAAAAAAATAATCATCTGAACCCGCTATAAAAAAGCCATGTCATTTTCTTATTTTCAAAGCACCTTGTTTATAGACTCGACTGATCCAACAAACACATCATCTCCTCTGCTGCCTTTCTTTTTTTCTGAGTTGCTGTCAGTTGTTTACCATCGACTAGCTCACCATTATTACTTTCTCTATTGCAACCAAGTTTCTGTTTGGCAGAACAAGCTCATAAATAAATGCTCATTATGGCACATGTCATTTGCATTTATTTCCCTATTCTTGTCCAAGCTTTAATAATATAATAATACATTAGCATACTGAGTTGAGTGTTTGTAATTGTTTTTGTGTTATATCACTGTAGGGAAGGAGAAAATGTGCTTATGTTTCTACCTTTTTTATAGCCTTTATTTGATAGAATGGTGGAGAATGAGATTCATTGGAGTATTGAAATGAACCAAATATATATAATCTTTTATTTAACCAGATAAGAACCTATTAAAATCACAATTTTTTTCACAAGAGTGACGTGGCCAAGAGGCCTGCAGCACGTCAGAATAAAAAAGCATGAAGTAAAAGTATAAAATTTTTTATTTGATACATAGACATACAATCAGGAGATAAAAATAACTAATTAAAAAAATTAGCACCTTCCAATGCTCTCGCGTTGTTGTTTGTGTAAAAGGCAGTTAAAAGTATCAAAGGCAGCAAGATCAGACAGCTCCAGGTCATTTTGTAGCTTGTTCCAGTCTGATGGAGCAGCAAAACTAAAAGCTTTTATCCCGAGCTCAGTCCGCATAGGAAGGACAGTTTGTAAAAGTCACAAGAGCACAGGGGATATCGACTTTCATCTTTTTAAAATTTGTTCCCAAATATGAAGGGGTCACACCAATAATAGTTTTATACACCAAGATACACTGTGTTTGCCTTTGGACACCTAGAAATAGTCAACAAGCTTTTTCAATAGATCACAGTAATGAGTTTTAAAGTTACAACCAGTTAATCTTAATGCACAATAGTATACAGAGTTTAATGCCTGAAGGCATTTTTTTAAGCCCTAATGAACAACACACCACCATAATCAAGGAGTGGCACCTAGTTGTGGACACCTGTCGCTTCCTCACGCTGAGAGAGAAACAAGATTTGTTTCTAAAACAGAAACCATAGTTTCAGCATAAGTTCAGCTGCCAGCTTTTCAATAGGTTTATTTAATGTTACGTTTTTTGACTATAATAAAACCTAAATGAGTTAGTCTTGGCTGAAAGAAGTACTCTGGCTATGTAGAGGTGATCAACAGATGCCCAAAAGAGAGAGAATTTAAAGATATATGAAAAAAAATGTGGCTTTTATGATTGTAGCTTCTCAGAGTTTTTATCATTCTTTATTTTACTGCAAGTTAGAGGCTTAAAGAAAAACTTGGCTATTACTGTTGATAAAAGCAGCTTTTTAAACCAACATCCCATTTGGTGCTGCTGAGTAATGCTGCCTGATGTCTGTGTGAATTGCTGTTGCAGAATACTTGTCTGAATTACAGACAAAGAAACTCAACTTCTTGCAACATTTTCATTCATTTTTTCTTGCTGGAGGTTGAAAATTCTGACTTTCCAACTGCCTTTGAATGCGGCACAACAAAATGAAATGTGGACTGGGCAATCACAGAATCAAGTAATCTGGTCAAATGGTATGCAGATTAGGTGACTGATACATTCTTAAACATAAATATCTGTTAATTTAGCTGAAAACTGCTTTTTCTGTGGAATTCATGTGAAGTCTACTTTCTGCTCAGAGTTAGTGTATGTGTGAATATTTTAGATACTCATTTTGTTTTCGTCTTTACACCTTCATGTTGTCAGTGACCTTCCTTCCAAATGCTGCAGCCTAACCACTGCTCATTAGAAGAAAACAAGAGAAATGCCTACAGTGGGCTGTGTCTCAGCAGCAAAATACATTAATACTTTACTCAGTTCTAATGCACAGTTAGAGGGATTATTTTGTGCATTTTATGTTTTCAAAAGTAATAGATAAACATAAATTAATTTTGGATTGTCATGTTAAATTTATGTGGGATTATTAGCTGGAGGATGGCATGTGTGCAATGAGGTAACTTTATAGCTTCAGTACAGAATTCATCAGAAAATGCAGAGTGTAAAAAAAAAATGTAGTTTTATATTTTTTTAAACAATGCTTCTTGTTTGTGTGTGACAAAGCTGTTTTAGTGTAATTTTTAAATACTGCACCAACCATTTATCCCCCCTCCCTCGCCATATGGTATGTCCTTTATCCTATGCATAGTTTAGTCTCTTGTTTACATCTGTTCTTACTTACCTCCCACTGGCTGATGTAAAACACAATGTTTAATGGAAGTTTACTCTATAAACAATGTAAAAAACAGCTGATTTGATCAATTATGACCTTAAAAAAGAACATTATTAGGCATGACAGTTTACAAATCTGTAATTGTCATTTAACAAAACTTTCTACAGAAGTTTGTCCAGCTTTTTGTTCTCTCCAGAAAATTGAACTAAAGAATGAATCTGATATTTTAGAATAACAACCGCACTAAAGTGGGGATAGACGAACACTTACAGGTCTTTAAAATGCACTGACTTGGTTATTTAAAGTGGTAGAAAAGCCATATTACATCAGGGCTCTGCTGGGAACCCTGGAGGTGGATTGAGGTCGATAGTGACTCATGTTTCACTCCTCTTCTCCATGTCAAACCCACACTTTAGCATAATGAAACATTAAAACTATACTCTTGTTTATTTCATGCATCTCTTATTTTAATCTGTTGTCAGTATTTCCAGTTTTCTTCTCTTATTTAGGTAAATAAGTTTAAACTCTGAACTTTTGCGTGTCATTGCTGCAGAGGATGCATTGCCGGCATATTGTCAGAAATGTGTTTCTTAGATTATTTTCTACTTTTTGACAACCATTCCTGTTGAGATATCAGATTAGATTGTTTTATCCCTCTTCCTACATAAAGTATTAAAGTAAGCTGTGGGAGTTGTACAGACCGATGCGTATGACCGTGACAAAGCGTTTCACTCTAATGGAGATTGACTCGGGTTGTTGATTAGGGCTTTAACAGTGAGGATTATGTTGTCTTCTTTTGGCCATTAATAGATTTAATAACAGGCTTATCAAGCATACACAGGGATCCGACTGATGTCTATAGCAGCTGAGTGTTTATTGTTATTTCGTTTTTACTACCCATAATTCCTCTTTCCCTTCACCTAGTTTCGCTCTCCTGCTGTGCCCTTTCATTTTTTGGTCTCTTCTCTTTTATTATATTTCTTTATTCCAACCTGTATCCCCCCTGGGTAGAGTTGGGTCCTCAGGTTGCCATGACAATAGCTTTGATTATTGTTCAGGTTTAGTAAATCTCGCCAGAGAAATGAGTTTTCTGAGAAATGTCAGCAATTCAAAGAAAGTAAATTACAAAATTCAGAAGCCCCAAGAAGACAGAATAAACCGGGAAAGCTTTTTTCTTTTTTTTTTCTTTTCTTTTTTTAAGCTAATTTTAGCTCATTTCCTGCTGAATGCTCACTGAACACATCAACAGCAAATATACACAGAAAAGAGACAAGTTGTTTTCAACATTTTGTGGAATAGTTATAAATGGATTTTTTGAAGTTTTTATCTATGCAAATGTTGATCAATTTACGGTTGTAAAAAGCATAAAGTTTCATTGAAATGTAAAACAAGGAAATATCTTAATTCCTGCTGAAAACTGTGTTCAAACTTTATGTTCATAATAGACTAATTAGTTGATATATCCATCAGGATTTGGGTAGATAATATTTTACTACAGACACAAGTTTTAATGCAGAGGTCATATCATGTGGAAAAACTGTTTGCCAACACATTAACCTTGAAATAAAAAATCACTTGTCGTGTCTACATGTTGTAGCATTCCATTAGTAGGAGAGGCAATAAACTAATAAATTCAGGTTTAAAATATTTGTTTTTCTCTGGGCTTAGATAAAGATTATTATTCATAGCAGAAATAAAAGGTTTATTATTTACAGCATACAACACCACAAAGGCATTAATAAAAAATAGGAACCAAAAATGTTCATTTATTTCTATTTTTTATTCCAGGAGCCAGTCTGATTCTCAGTTGGCCAGTCCTGCTATGGAAGTAAGATAGAGATGTCCACTGTACGATAAAACATTAAGGAAATGTATAACAAATGTATAATTCAATACATGAAAATAAATAATTGCATGAATAAATAAATGTAGAAATAAGTAGTTACATTTTAAAATGCATAAAAATAAAAATTAATAAATCAGTTGAAAAAAAAAAAAAAACTTAATACTAATATCTAGAGTTTATGGCATCATTGGTGTGTATTAATATTTTGGAGTTAGAATGGGCCGCATTCAGAGTACTGGTCTGTTGATAGTCCAAAGCTTTTAAAGACAGAGTGGCTTAGGGTCTGTGTCTCAACCGTCTCTGCTGAGAGCAAGGAAAATGTTTCAGTCTTAAAACTAGTTTTTTTAAAAAGCACCAGAATATAAGTACCAAATTTTAAATTTAGTCCATGAACTTGGTAATTATACCTGGGGTGGGTATATAGCCAACCATGTTGCTATGTTGTTGCAGTGAAATAAAGTAAAGTTTATATTGAGTGTTCAGAGTTCAGATTGGCTAATGGAGAAGGAGGTCAAGCAGTACAAGTGTTTAATATGTGTGGGCTGCATAGAGTGGGTTAAACTATGATTTTTAGTGTCCTCTGGAGTTCAAATCTGCAGGTAGATGGAGAATAAGTGTTATTGAATAAAACATCCACCCAAGTACGCCTGCAGACCTGCTCCACTAGATGTGTATGTTTTCAGTCAACTGCGTAATGGGTGATTCCCTCCTCCTGGTTTAAAAATCATGAGTAATGATGTAGAATGGAAGAGGTTTATAGAGGCATTATGCCTACCTTTTACTTCTTCACTCTCTCTCTCTTAAGGACTGTTTCTTCAATTCTCTCTCTCTGTCTCTCTCTCTGTCTCTCTCTCTCTCTCTGTCCCCTTCACTCTGTTTTTATGGTGGCATTATTATCTCACTCCCCCACCCATTACTGTTCAGGTTGGAGCAGAATAATAAATTTCAGGATCATGCCGATGCAGCGTTTCTGCAGCTCAAGCTCATTCTGTGGACTCGACAGAAACGCTGCAAAGAAACACCAGACAACAAAGAATGGGGTGTATGCCTCTTTTTCTCGCATTTTAACATTTTGAAAGTATTTGTTTTAGGAAAACACAATCAGTGGTTTTAGTAGTTTTCAGTAGGTGTGGAAGGGGAATCTGCACAGTAGCACAAAAACACATTTAGCAAGTTTTAAATTCTGTATGATGGATTACATTTGTGACTGATGGGTCTAAAATAATTATCATTGTGCTTTCAGTTATTACTGTGCTGTCATTGGAGTAGAACTGCCTTGAAATCTCCAGTGTTCGTCACCTTAAGTCACTTCCCCTTTTGTTATTTTTTGCCTTTTTATTCTTTTGCTCTCAGTTGTAAATGTAAATGCCAACACTCTTTATTTAAAATCTACCTGAAAACAACAGAGCCTGATCTCCTGAGGAGTGTAAGTAATGCCATCTCTATTTGTGCACCAGTGGAAGGCTGACAATGTCCTAAATCTTTTCAATTACGGTGTAATCTTACATGCCTTCCCTGCATGTCTTAGTAGGTATTATTGTAAGTTTCTTAAAGGTCAAAGTTTCTTTCAAGCATTTTAACTTGTCGTCTCCACCTCTCTTTAGCTGACAGCGTATGGAGGAAGTGTGGTCTTCACTGTCTCATATACGACAGACCAGCAAGAGCAAATGGCCATCAGAGTCACCTCAGAGCCTGACCTCATCATAGAGGTATGTCTTTAAACACTTAAAATTTCACAATTATTACTTGCATTTAATAAAGAATCATTTATCTATATATGCTGTTGATCCCTTTGATGTCTTGCAAGTTTTTCAGAAGTTTGTAGAAACGGCTGAAAATTCTAAGTTGGTTATCTGCAAGACTTATTTTAAACTCATTTCAAAACTTGAATGGGGAAAAAAAACTTCAGAGTACCATCTTCTCAAAAATAGTTAAAAAAAAATTTAAAGCCATGGTCATACTGACTTTTAAAACACATCTTTTGGCTTACTAACCTTCAGGGACTCTAACAGACTTGATGAATATCATTTAAACTTTAATTTTTAATTGTTGTTAAAAAGTTTAGATTGAACCCACATAAAGTACAACTATTTTTATTATTTCCGAGATTGATGTAGCTAATTTAGTTTCTGGTTGAAAAGAGCTTTATGAGGTCACCATAAAGTCGTGCTAATATTACAAGAGAAAGATTTTGCTCAGTATATATTTTTTTATTTCACTGTAGACTTGCTTCTCCACAAAGGAAATGTTCCCACCATTAGCTGCCAGGTATACGCTGACTATGGATATACTCTCCCTTAAAAGAAACTGAACTAATCAATTAAACCTCGTGAGTAAAACAGCCCAGAAATGAGCTCCAGTTCACTTAGCAGCTACTTTCTTCAGAGGCATTGACAAGGAATTTTTCTGAGGCCTAACAACCCTGTTCGGGTATGGGATAAAAAAACGTTCTCATAACCTGAGAAACTGTTGTGTACATTTATGTATTTGTACCTCAGCATCATTTTTCATTACCAACAAGCCGTTGGCATTTAAAGTGGCAAAGAACACTAAATGAAGTAGTGTATAAAATCTGTTAAAAACAGACTGATGCACACATGCACATAGAATCAGCTCCAGCTTGCAGAGAAGTGCTGAACTTAGCAATAAAAAATGCAGATGGAGTCTCTCCCACATTCTCTCTGTGTCTTTATAATGAGCAGGTTGCGATATGATGCATGGCAGCAATAAGCAAAGCAGCAGCACTATTAATTAACTGTTAAAGTTTCCTATATCACAAAACAACACTGTGTGTTTGTGTGTGTTAGCATGTGATACACACAAAACAAATATAGGTAGGCACATAAGAAAGATGCTCTCTCTGTTTGTGTGTGTGTGTGTGCTTACAGTGTCGGAGATAAATAAATGATCTACTTCCACACTAAGCTCACTACCACTGATGACTTTAAGAAGTGGAAATTTTAATTGGAACAGTTGAAGGGATTTCAGAAACTATATCTGTAATGAGTTGCAATGTAAAAATATTAAACTCAAAAGAGAAATAAAAAAACAATTCAAGAATCATTAAAATATTTTGTTCTATTTAAACTAATTTTACTTAATTTTAGTGGCTGGCATGACTGCAAAAATTATTTAGAAATGTTAATGAAAATGTACACTTGTAAAGAAGGCAGCAAAAAATAATAGACAAACAAAAAAGTAAGCAAAGACGGTAAGTGAAGAAAAAAACAAAACAATGAGAAACAGAATTAGAGAGAATAAAATGTTTGACAAACAGAATTATAAGAAAGAAGAGAGAAAAACTGGTAGACGAGCATTCACAGGCCAGTGAGTTTGTGTTATTTAAAGACATGTCAGTGAGAGCGACAGACTGGAAGGAGGAGGAGAGGAGGACAAGTGTCGGTCTTGTTGTCAACAAAAAGCCTCTCCAAATGACGACAATAATGAACCACCTACACACTGTCAACTAGCTTTCTCCCTACTCACTATCTCTCTTTCAGCCACGTCTTGTGGTGTTTTTCTCTTTTCACCCTGCTGTTTACTCTCTGCATCAGGTTGTGATAGATTTTGTTTCATGATTTTGTGATGTGCAGACACTTGTCTTGGTTTTAAGTATTAAAATGGATACAAATTTCTTTAGTTTTTCAGCATAGCTTTGTTGTTTTTTGGTGTCTCTCAACTTATGTCCACTGTCAATCATTATCTATTCTAAACAGTTTAAGAAAACGTAAATGCCAACCCTTTGGCAACCATCATAAAGAAATAAACTATGATGAGTTGACCCATTTTGGCCGGTTCTAGTATTTCCAAATAAGACTACAGTATAAGAACAGGTTTAATTAAATGAAGTAATTTTGTAAACATGAAGAAAACATTTTCACGTTCAGATATTAAATACATGCTCTGAACAGATATGTTTTAATAATATAGAACGGTGATTTCTAAAAACATTTCATTTTTGAATGGACCCGTGTCAATTTAGTCATTTGTCTGGTATCCAGGTCAGTTTAAAGTCAGTTTTCATCTACTAAGACTGCATCTACAAAGCACAATTTTAATATTTGGTTACCAATCATGCAAGACTTAAGCATATTGTCTGATGGGGGAAAAAAGGAATCTTCCAAACATGATGGACTATGGGACATACACAATACAAGCATGAATTTACATCTACAGCTTCCTTTTTAGGTAAAGCAAGCATTTAAGGAAGAATATGAGCTAAAAGTAAAACATTTGTTCCAGCTAAAATCATAATAGATTTAAGAGATCTATCAGTTTTTATAGTAATCAGTATCACTGCCATCATCATCAGTATTAACATCAGAATCATCATCATCATTAGCCCATAAAGATATAGAGCAGTGTTACTTATTGCACAACTCGACAAGTTTTCATTTAAAGCAGTTTTAAATTTATGTGGCAGCTAATGATTTCATGCAGTTGCAGGCAATAAATATAATTGAAGTATATTTAAACAGCTGGCATTAAAAAGATGCCAGATTTTAGATGCACTTTGCCTGTTGTGCTTTTTGACAGGTGAATATGGGTCATGTAGGTCAGAAGTTAAATACATGCAATCTAGACCTTTTAAAGGAAGCTGCAGTTGAGGCTATATTTTGGCTTCTAAATAATGCATTATTTTGTTTTATTGCGAAAGAGTGAAAATTTAGTTATGTAGTTGCAGCATTTGGCCTCTGGTGTTAGCTAAGCTGTTTATGATGTGCTCCAAAAATGGATTGATATTCAAATAAAGAAAGGGTGAAAAAAATCTGATTACAATACGGACAGTGCAGCCAAAAATGAGAAAAAAGATTACCAAGCCTTCTGCAACCGAAAATGGATGTGAAGACACTGGAAAAGGGGCTAGCAGGCAGTCAGTGGATGTTACAAGGACAAAAAAAAAAAAAAGAAGTTTAATCTCTACAAGATTAAGTTGTAGTGACATCTAGTGGTACATTTGTAGACTGCAACTAATGAAAGAACCAACACCTTCCTCTTCCCATCTTAGCATGCAAAGCAAACCATGAAAACTTTCTGACTAGTGTTTGCCAGTCCCGATTTACTGATGTACTATCAGGAGGAAGACCACAGCACATATATTTAGCATTGTAGAAAAAAAAAGTTGTTTTAATGGAAAAACATTTAAAAAGTACTGCATATGACATGTTGTGTTTTTTTTTTTTGTTTTTTTTTAATGATTTAATAACTTTTTAAAACAAAGAACTATGTATTTGTTACAAAGTAAAATATACTTTTTAATTACAGGGAGGTTATGAATAAAGTACTTAGTGGAGAGGAGTTTGTTTTTTGTGAACAGCAGTGAAAAGCAATAAAAGTTAGCTAGTCGAAGTCTGTCTTTTAATAAATTTAAAGGACACAGTTTTCTTTGGAATGACTCTGCCCTTGTCAGTCTTACTCTGTACATCACTGTCACTCTTATTTCTATTTATCTCTGCATCTCTCTGTGCTGCTAATGCTTTCTCTGTCATTATGAGTCTCTTCCCATCCTCTCTCTCAATTAGTTTTAATTTAATGGTTTATTGGCATAATAGCCCCCACCTCCCCATCGGTTGTTGTCACTTTGTGTTAGTAGTAACATGTCATTGATCTGTTCTCAACAAGAGAGAGTCAGAGACAAGTTCACTTTGCATTTAGTCTTTTCAAAATGTCAATAGAAACTGCAGCTTATTACCTAATGACATATAATTCATTCTGACAATGTTTTTATAAAACAATATGATCCTTTCATAAAATATGCAGGAGAGGGCAGATTTTCTAGATTTATGCTGTTTAATAAAAAAAAAATTACAGTTCGCCAATGTTTTTTTTTTTACCAGGGAGGCAGGATGAAGATTATTGACAAAAGGTTTGGCCAGCCAGTGTACCCATCCTCACCCAGCACCAGTCACATTCGTCTCCTTCCAGAAAACTTCCTGCTTTCAGAGACGGGACAACCCATCAGTCGGAGAGATTTCTTGTCTGTGTTGGCCAATGTGACAAGCGTGTTGGTGCGGGCCTCTTACAGCACAGAAACCAGTGCTGTTTACAGGTTGGAGGCATAACTTAATGTGTTGGATAAAAACATAAAGCAGTCAGAAAGGCCCTTGATATTAACCTTTTCATTTTAGATTTCTAAACTATTAAAATATAAATGAGGATATCGAATGAAAGTTTTAAGTTAGTTTTAGCTTTAAGAAGTCAATGTCACCCAGGCAGCTCTTTATTAAAGCCTTTGAAAATCTCTTGTTTTACCTTGTGTTGCCCAAACAGATTTTATGTTAAAGGTTTTTGCTGCCTGGGAGTAAATTCTGCTCAGAGAGAGAACTCGGGACATAAAAGTATTAAAAGCCTAATCACCTAAACTGAGGTGATTGTGTGTGTGTATTATTGTGTCAAATGTTAATATTTATGTTTCTGTGTGTGTGCAGACTCCACTCATTCACAATGCAGGTAGCAAATCCTACTGCCAGAGGAGAGAGAAGAGCATCAGCTGTAGAAGTGTGCTCTTGTCCTTCTGGGTATGCTGGAACTTCATGTGAGGTAAACACAAAAAATAAACATGTAAAACTTTGTCAAAGTGTTTTCTTTTAACTTGGTTAATCACTGTCTGCAAGAATTCAATATTTTTTCTGTAAGACATATAAAACCTGGTTTTATCATAATTAGCTTTTGTAATTGTTGAATGTGTTCATTTTGTTGCTTACAAAAATAGTGAGTAATCAAATCAGAGGTTAATGTCAGAATTCAGCTAATATGTTTATAATATCTGACAGCAATGCATCAGCCATATAAACAGCTTTTAGTCTTGTCTTTATTTCTAACTGCACGGAAATGTGTGTTTTAGGCCTGTATTCCGGGCTTTCGACGAGTTAACGGAGATCTGTATAATGGTGTGTGTGAACCTTGTCGTTGCCATGGACACGCCACGCAGTGCCACGTGGTCACAGGACACTGTCTGGTAAGATGATTGACTTATGTTACTTGCTTTCCTTGAGTAAGGAGCTTTTCTCTTTGAAAAGCTGTGCCAGATGTAACATTTTGGGAGCAGCAAAAGTTTCATTAGAATGGTTCATCATTTTTTACTTTAAAAGAAGTAAACCAAACTAAATTGATAAGGTATTGTTTTGAAAATCTTGGTAAATGGTAAATATTGATATTGGAATTAGATTTTGCTGCTCTGTTTGCCAAAAATACTTACAAGTTTGACATATTTTTTGTGATGTTTTTCCCCAAGTAATAACTAAATATTTTGTGTTTAGGAGCATGTTTTTTCTCTTACTTTTTTTTTTCTTTTACTATAGTCAATACTGTAAAAATGTTGTATGGCTTTTGACAGTTTTTTTTAAAAAAATTGGGTAAACAGATCAGTGCAGTTTTTTTTTTTTTTTTACAACCAAGATTGATTGCCCTAAAGACATGAAAAAGTTTTTGAAGCTTATCAAATCTTAACTACACTACTGCATTGCAGTGTGAAAGGATAGAGCAGCCTTCTCTGCATCCTCTCTTTGGCAGCTCATCGTTTAACTGGCATGAAAAAGCATGAGTGAATGCATCTGGTCTTGCACCCCTTCACTTGGATCCCTGGTAATTTCTGGATTGATTTTAAAGTAACACTATATAATTTTCTATTCTTTAAACTTAGTAGTTTTGATCAGTTTTAAAGGCACAATGATATTGTTTATGGACATTTGTGGAGCTGCTGTTGCCCTGCAGCATTCTGAGGCTGAGAAACCCCAATATTTTCTGTCCTGGAGCATCATGGAACACCTTTGTTTAGCTTTATGAAAAATCAAATCGCACTCCACCAACTGGATATCAACACAGCGGCCGTTTTGGACACAAACCATGGCTGATTCATCAAAGAAACATCATAGGACATTATCAGAGCGAGCGAGGAAAGAAGAGAACGTGACAGAGCAAGACAAAAGTCAAGAGAAGAGACAGGATGCCAGATGGATGCTGAATTAGCCTTAATTAGCGGAAGCCACAGTGTGAAAATCTACAAAAGTTTAGTAGTGTGGCTCAAAGATTGTAATGCTTAACAGTTTTACATAGAATAAAATATCAATCTTAACTTTTTTACTACTTTAAGAGCACTACAGTCAACCGTCAGTTGCTTTTCAGTGTTTGGACATTCCATGTGCCTGTATGACCTCCCTACAATGCCTGGGCATGCTCCTGATGATGAGGTTGCCGATGGTCTCCTGAGGGATCTCCTCCCAGACCTGGACTAAAGCATCCGCCAACTGATGGATGGAGCGAGACATGATGTCCCAGATGTGCACAATTGGATTCAGGTCTGGGGACCGGGCGGGCCAGTCCATAGCATCAATGCCTTCGTCTTGCAGAAACTGCTGACACACTCCAGCCACATGAGGTCTAGC
>JBAMHW010000025.1:19140425-19151506 GCA_037177495.1 Rhadinocentrus ornatus
CGCCCAGAGTTTCTTAAGGCTCTGGATGCTGTAGGGCTGTCTTGGCTGACACGGCTCTGCAGCATCGCGTGGACATCAGGGACAGTTCCCATGGACTGGCAGACTGGGGTAGTGCTCCCCCTCTTCAAAAAGGGGGACCAGAGAGTGTGCTCCATCTACAGGGGGATCACACTCCTCAGCCTCCCTGGTGAGGTCTATTCAGGGGTGCTGGAGAGAAGGGTCCATCGGATAGTCGAACCTCGGATTGAGGAAGAGCAGTGTGGTTTTTGTCCCGGTCGTAGAACTGTGGACCAGCTCTATACCCTCTTGAGGGTCTTGGAGGGAGCATGGGAGTTTGCTCAACCAGTCCACATTTGTGGACTTGGAGAAGGCGTTTGACCGGGGTACTCCAGGAGTGTGGAGTGCCAGACCCCCTTGTTCGAGCTGTCCGGTCTCTGTACCGATTCTGTTAATAATTTTTATGGATAGAATTTCTAGGCGCAGCTGACATGTTGGTTCTGTTGGCTTCATCGGGCCATGATCTTCAGCTCTCACTGGAGCGATTTGCAGCCGAGTGTGAAGCGGCAGGGATAAGAATCAGCACCTCCAAATCCGAGACCATGGTTCTCAGCTGGAAACTGGTGGACTGCCTTCTCCGGGTCGGCAATAGGGTCCTGCCCCAAGTGGAGGAGTTCACGTATCTCGGGGTCTTGTTCACGAGTGAGGGAAGGATGGAGCAGGAGATCGACAGGCGGATCGGTACGGCCTCTGCAGTAATGCGGACGCTGCATCGGTCTGTAGTGGTGACGAAGGAGGTGAGCCAAAAGGCAAAGCTCTTGATTTACTGGTCAATCTACGTTCCTACCCTCACCTATGTTTACAAGCTGTGGGTAGTGACCGAAAGAACATGATCGAATACAACGAATGAGCGAATACAAGCGGCCTAAATGAGTTTTCTCTGCAGGGTGGCCGGGCTCTCCCTTAGAGATAGGGTTAGAAGCTTGGTGATCCGGGAGGCGCTCAGAGTAGAGTCTCTGCTCCTCTGCATCGAGAGAAGCCAGATGAGATGGCTCGGGCATCAGCTCAGGATGCCTCCCTGGTGAGGTGTTCCGGGCACGTCCCACCGGAAAGAGGCCCCGGGGAAGACCAGGACACGCCTCCGGATCCACTTGGATGAGCTGGTGTATGTGGCCGAGGAGAGGGAAGTCTGGGTTTCCCTGCTAAGGCGGCTGCCCCCGCGACCCGACTCCGGATAAGCGGCAGACAATGGATGGATGGCTGTGTAACAGCTTTTATATAATAGGACACATGAAACTCTCACATATATAGCCATATATAAAAATGAAAACATTCATTTTATACAGACTGTGCTGACTTTTCCATTTGAACAGATACAGCAAAGCTCAATAAAAAAATTTTTTGAAGTAGACAATCATGAAAAACCAGCTTGGATTAAAGCTGTATGTGTTGTCAGACAACAACCTGTACAAACGATGCTGACCGACCTTTAATTAGAATTTTATTTAGAATTTAAAGCTACACAACAAACATCATTGTTTGTTGTGTACATCATCATCATCCCAGAATGTATTGTGAGCAACTCATTCACATAAGAAAAACTGACAGTGTCCCAACAATGCTTTCACAGTTAATGTCCTCCCTGGCCTGTGGCAGAAGAGGGAATCTTGAAGTTTATCAAGAAATGTTTTAACTTGGACCAAACATTGGAGAAAATGGCTTACCATACCATGCTGTCTTTGCATTTCTGTATCGCATTTTAGGAGAATGTTGAGGGACACAACTGTGATCAATGTAAGCCAGAGATGTTTGGATTATCTGTAAGAAATCCACTGGGGTGCAGCAAGTGTTACTGTTATGGACTGACACAGTCGTGCACAGAGGCAAAGGGACTAATAAGGATGTGGGTAAGTATAAACATTTAATTTTTTATTTTAGTTATTTTTTTTTTTTTCGCTTTTGTGAGACAAATGATCCTGGATTTAGTGTTTGTCAGTAGATATGGTTTTTCTTCTACTTCGCTTATGTGATACTCAAAGGTGCTATACTTTTCTCAAATAATTTTTGCTGTGGTTTTTCCATGCTGTACAGCACAGGTAATTAAAACAATTAGAAAATGCTCACTGACTCTCTTAATGCCAAAACAAGGCTCAAGCTAAGTCTATTTATTTAGACTTCTGAAAAAATCCATTGGATCTGTGGTCTTTTTTCCTGGTGGGTTTATGTTGTCCATTTTAGTACATTTTAATTAATTTGATTTAACTAAAATAAATAAAGCAAAGAGAGGTTTGGCTAAATACTAAACTTCAGGCTTAAATTTGCAGCCCACAAAACAATCAATGTAAAAATGGCCAAATTTATTTATTTTATAAAGCCTTTGGTTGAAAGCTGGTATTACTCTGCTTGAATTATGTCCATATTTTGAGCTTGAGTTATGTTTACCTTGCTTAATGCCTGAACTTAAGGTGTTAAATTCAGACATCACATGCACTTATCTAAAATTACACTCGGCATAAGTCAAAACAGTGAACATCAATGAGTTTAAATGTAATAGAAGATTCATATAGACCTGGTCTAAAGCAGAATTTAGTAATCTTGAGAAAGAGGATCTTTTGAGCTTGTAGATGCCTCTCTCTCACACACTGGTTGTGCATTACTGTTGTTCAGCAACTGTTAATTTACATTTTTTTTGTTAAAAATGTTACCTCTGTTTTAAACAAAAAACATCAACCCGGTGGAGACAAAACTTGCGGTTTTCCCTTGTTCATGGCTATCATTCATATTGTTCTTAACTAGTATTGCCTGGAATTGTGCTGTTAGTAAGTCTAAAAAGTAGATATCTTTTCCCGGTTTGTCCAGTCCTTTCCCATTCTTCTTTGCCAAAAGACATATATAAAAAATAATCTACAGAAATAACGGAAATTCTCTAACAGATGACAAGTTTACAAACAGTTGCTGAAGGTAGGTGCTTTCCTTCAGTGCGGAAATTGTTTCCATCAGAAAAAAACCTGCCATTTCCATGTTAACCGTGGGGCTTCAGGATTGAGGATGGCGAAAGGCTTTATTTGATCAACAAGCATTCACTTCATTTATTGTTGACGGTGAGAGAGGCAGGGAGGGAAGGCTGGACAGAGAAAGACATGAAAAATGGAAAGTTCATTGGAAAGGAGGAGATTTTTTCTGAACCACTGAATCGTGAGATTACACTGAGTGGTATGGGACAAACACTTTTGCAGTCGCCAAATGTGCAAATGCAGACATATACACATTCACAAACTCACACTACATGGGATTAGATGGAGGTTAGTTGAAAGGAATGTATACAGATGCAAACATTTTCCCCGTATACACACTTTATTTAGTTTTTTTCTTTGAGAAAAGCCCGTGTCTGATTGGACAAGCATTTACTGGGTGTGGAAATCCACTTAAATTTGTGCAATAGTACAAAACTTTCAAATAAGTTACCTTTATTTATAATAACTGTAAAAACGGACATCAAATGAAAGCCATAAAAAAATATTTTTTAAAGTACAGAACACAGTAGTAACACTAGTTGTAAGCAAAAGTAACTTTTACCTTTTACCTACATTATTGCTGTCTTACACATTGGGAAACATCATGTATAAAAATTGTGCAGGTTTATTCTGTTATGCTGGTCATGGCAATTAATAAAGAAAAGACATTTGTAAACAGTAAAACACTTGAACAGAAGAAACCAGCAATTTAGGCTAATTCCTAAAAACTGTCTTAGTGGGTCTAAAAAGGGTTCTGAAATATCTTTTTGTTGAAAACCATGTTATAATGGTGGCATTGTGCTCTAACTTATAATCAGTGTTTACTCTTAGTTTTTGACATTCCTTATACATCTGTTTTTAATTGTGTAGTTTACTCCAGGGGGCTTTAAAGTTAATCTTTAAGGGCTGCTGTTGAGGTTTTCACAGTTTCTCTGCTCCAACACACCTGACTCAAATTAAATGGATCCAACAGCCTATGAAGTTCTCCACAATAACTCATTAATTTGAGTCATGTATATTGAAGCAGGTAAACATCAAAAACCTGCAGGATAGTGGCCTCGAGGACCAAAGCTGGACACCCCTGGCTTACTCTGAGATTAAATTGTTTCTTTTACTGGCTTCTCTATGTATAAACATAAAAGCTCTCCAGATCTGCTGTCAGTGTCTCATAGTGTCAAGCTAATTTCCACTTGTCCATAAGAAGATTTAAAAAAGAAGAAAGTGAAAAACAAAAAAAACTTTTCAATTTAAACCAGGTATTCAGAAACTAGATACATTTGTTTTTTAATTGGCCAATAGACAAAAAAAAGTTGCAGTAAATCTATAATACACAGAAAGTGCCAGTATTATTCAAAGCAGCTTTTAGAAATCTGCTGCAGCTTGGTCATTTCTGCATATACTCAGATTTGAAAGAACAAATCATTATATAAGCTTTACATGATGGAAATCAACAAAACTTGCTACACTTAAGGTCTTTTTAACATAGCTTTTGAAGTTTAAGTGAATTTAAAGGAAAGCCTTTTCTATCTTTTGCAAGTCTGTTTTAAAATTACATTTATTTCAAGTAACCTTTTGGACTGATACATGCCGTTACCCCTATCAACTGTTGCTACATCAAGTTAAAATAAGTTAATAAAGTTGAGATTCTATCTTTCAAACCCAAAATCACCCTTCCATAATGCCTTAGATATTATTGACACAATACCCACATACCATGAGTGACTCAGAGATCCAGGCTCAAGGAGATGAGTCTATTTTTAAATTGGTCCATTCAACCACAACCCACAGTCAATAATAAGCCCTGATATTTTCAAGTAATATTGAAATGTCAACACATGGAATGAGAGACAGAGAGAATAAGAAAGCAAGGTTTAGTTTTTCTTTAGACTGTCAGCAATAACTTAGATTCACATATCATAGAGCAAGAGAAGGACTGACTCCATAAGATTTGATGTTATATCCAGAAAGGAATGATGTGCTGTTGACTGACTGGTTGAATAAATAATAACTTAAGATCAATCTTCACACAGACTGAAACTTGAAAAAATGTTCTGGCTTTCCCAGTAAGTGCAGGGCAAAGTTCACCTATTTTCTGAAGTGTTTGGTTTCAGTGGATGCTCTGTGTCTCCATCACCAAAAAATGCATATATAACACACACACACACACACTAAAAATGTCAGTCAATGCTGTGCTGAAAGTAGTGTGTAGAAAATAAAAAAAAAAAAAGTTTTTGTTTTCAGGTGTTACAAATATTTATTGCAATTTAGACATTTTTATTCTTACACATACAGTGAGCATATCCAAATAAATTACATCTTTAACACTATCTATATAACTGAAAGGACTGAAATGAAGGTATCTTTTCAATTTGTATTGAATCACTTCCTTAAAATGTTTCATATTAGAAAAGTAAAGTCATGTTTTTAATCAAACATTTGCATAAACATTTCCACAATTTGACCTATTTTGGCATCTGCATAATTTCATCTTGATCATGTATGAAATTCCAGCCATCAGTGTCCCTGGCTAAAAACAAAAGAAGAAAGAAGTAAAGAGAGCTTAAATATACTGACATTTTCTTCATCAAACAGGGTATCAGACAAAATCCATTTGAAATGCCTGTCTGGCAAACTTTATAGGATTGTGAGGGAAGAGAATTGTTTGGGTCAGCGTCATTAGGAGATGTGGGAAAGAGCAGATTTGGTGATAAGCAAGAGAAGAAAGACACCGATGGCACACAACTCCTGGAATCACATGTACCCAGTGCAGATTTATGTGTGTAATACAGCAGCATGCAAAAAAAAAAAATTATATAAAATACTTTTTTAATCATCATATTAAACTTGAGTTTTGAACTTGTGCAACAAAGCTAAATCTTAAATATGCAATATCTTAAATAAAAAGCATTTAAGTCCAAGGATTAATTAATAATTGTGTTATTGTTGTGGATTCTAGTTAACACTGAAGCCAGAGCAGACGATACTCCCTCTGGTGGATAAATCCAACTCCGTGGAGACAAGGAGAGGAGTCAGCTTCCAGCACCCTGAGATCCTTGCTTATGCAGAATTGGTCACCCCAACTCTGTCTCAACCTTACTACTGGAAACTGCCTGAGCAGTTCTCAGGCTCTGTGGTAAGAATCCACAATGTCCTCCATTGTGTTTTTTTTTTTTTAAGTATTTGTGTTATGAAATGGACATTTCTTGCAACTCTGTCGTATAATTATGTTTTCTATAAGGGAAAACCAAATGCTTTCAGAATTTTCCCAGAATTTGCCAATATTCACAGATTGATTCTTAAACATTTGGTTCCTCCACTGTCTATTAACATATATAAAAGGATATGTGCTTGCAGCTATTATAGCATTTAGTCTTTACAGGATAATTTTCTGCATTGTTTTATTTTAAAAAAAATTCTCCAAATCAATAGTAATCTCACACCTCAGATATTTGTCACAGAATCACCTTTTAAAGTGGTTCCCAGAAGATGTTAAAGCTTAAAAAAAATTGATTTATGATTGTATGAAGCTAACTTGTGTACATTTTAACTAGTCAGATCACTGATTTTAGACCAGCCATAACTTGTCCCCTTTAAAACTTCCTATTAGCGGCATAAGCTGATGAGTGTAAATTAGTGTGGTACAAATGTATAACTTAAAACCTGACAAAGGGGTACTTTTCAATTATCTATCTTTAGATCACAGCCTATGGTGGGCAACTTAAATATGCAGTATACTACGAAGCCAGAGAGGAAACCGGCCCTTCCTCCTATGAGCCTCAGGTCATTATTAAGGGTGGTCCTAACCACAATATAGTGATAACACGCCACATCCCGGGACTTCAGATTGGTCAGCTCACCCGCCACGAGATCGACATGACAGAGGTACAATAAATGTGAAATTGATTTAAAGTAAATAGATTTTTTTGTTAAAAAGCAACCATAGCAGCATTTCAGATAGAAGTTTCCATACTAGAATAAAAAGTCTAAAACACAATGTACTTTTTATTATACTTGGTTATTGGCCACTTTTTAGCAAACCCTGTTACCCAAACAAGGTCAGACAACACAAATAAAATGGATTGTCTGTGTATTTGTGTATAGCATGACTGGAAGTATGCAGATGGTCGATCAATGACTCGAGAAGACTTCATGGACATTTTGTTCCATGTGGACTACATCCTGATAAAAGCATCACATGGCAACTTGATGAGACACAGTCGGTAAAACACCCACACAGTTTTATGCACCTTCATATAATGTTGTTCAGTGTTAAAAGTAAAGCATTATAGCTAAATTATTTTCAGTTTATATCAGTTATATTTCTCAGGTTTCCAATTTAGTTGTAGTCTTTAAAGAGTCTGCCAAATGTATTAATGGACATATTGATATTCTCTGCAAAAATAAAACCAATATTTTCATAGTTGGAGTTACCAAAAATGTCCCAATAAACACAAAGAAAATGCTTGTAAAGGCACATTCATTGTTATTTTTACCCCTGTCTTCCAGCATTTCAGAGATCAGTCTAACGGTTGCAGAGGAGGGCACACCAACCAAAGAAAGTGAGAAGGCCCATCAGATAGAAAAGTGTGACTGTCCAAATGGATACTCTGGACTTTCCTGTGAGGTATGCACACAAATGCAGTTAATACACAAATGTCTGTACTTTATTTGTGGAAGAACTTAACCTACCCAAAAGGTGTTACAAGACCTCCTGTGCATGTAATGTGTTATCAGCAGAGGGCAGGTAAAAAACCTCTTGCAGTGGCTTGTTGTATACATTTGTATGAAAATTTTAGTTTTGGGTTGCAGTCAAAGTGCCAGTGGGATACATTCCAAGACTTTTGGACATGGACAAATCTGGCCCACATATTGAGGTTTTAAATAATTCAGACTGACGTAAATGACAAAGGCTCAATATGTTCAACATTAAATACGCGTACAGACTGAGCCTTTTAATCTGTCCTCTGCTGTGAATTTTGTGCATATTTCAAGCTGTTGTCAGAGAGCTTGTGGATGCATAGCCAAAAGGAACAAACAGAATAGTAGGCTACCACCAGAAATCTTAGGACGCACGTGCAACCAGTTAAAGGAACAAACAGGAATAAGGTGTCACAATGTCTTTAATGGCCTCACACGGCTTCTTTTTAATGTCGTTTTTTGAGAACATGCATTTTTAAGATCTCTTGCACCATCGCTGTGTTTGCTATATTGTGACTGAAACTGTTGTAAGAACGCAAAAGTAAACTCTGAAGTCTGCCCTGCCTTCTAGTGGTGGCAAGGTAACATAGGTCGGAAATGCCATTGACATGGATTGGCTGCCATGTTTCCATCAGTCTGCCCTAGATTATTATTATTATTATTATTATTATTAACAAAATGCCAACATTAAGCATTCATGGGAGTATGTGGACTGTAACATTTGATATTGATATAGCTATATCAGTCTGTAAAGGAAGCATAGATAAGGTTTGAGTGTTTTATTATGAGTAGATATATAATTTAGAGAAACTAGAAGATATAAGATCACTTTAAATTATAGTGAGTTAAACTTGTCACTGTTTTTGAAGTTATTCCTAGCTTTTGTGAAGTTTCTTTGATGAAACTATCAAAATCATGATGCATGAAAAAACAAAGACCTTAAAGGCCACCTAAAAGAAAATGTTATTTCAAAAAGTGTTTGTAATTACACAAGTTGCATTAGTAACATTAGATAAGTTAATATTTCTTTCAGAGCTTTGCTCCTTAAGAGTCACATAAATGCTACAGACTTGGCAGCATCTCACAGGTTTCCAATTTAGATTTAGTTTTTTAAGTCTTTGCAAAAAAAGACTCTTGTTTCTTTAAATTCTTTAGGTTTTTAAATTTCTTAGTCGTGATTAATCCTCTTTGAGCATCTCCTCTCAATTGTGATTCCGTCAATATAGATTCAGCTTCTCCCAGCTATTGCTCTTAAGCCACAGAAATGATATAGCGGTGACCAGGCCTTAGTCTAATAAGGATTTAATGGAATTAGCTTATGATACATGGACGTTACAGTAGCGGGTAATTCTGCTGGACTGCAGTGCCTGAAAGTCATGTAGGTTTCATTGTGATAATCTCAGTGGAATACAAGATTTGCTTGCAAAGTATGGACTATATTTCTCAACCCCTGTTTCACTGAGTTATGCGTGCAGAGAAGGGGCTGTATATATTTGCCTAGAAAATCAGCTGTGTACATAATTTAAAAGGTATAGATACTGTTGAAAAAATGCCAAATGGAAGCCAAACAGCAAACGGTAGCTAAACTTGAAATGTACAGGTCATGGAGGGCTCGCCTAACAGATGGCTGTTCTATTTGTAGCTGCCGTCATTGCTAATAAAGTATTTTTAAACGGGCGTTTAGTGCTAGCAGAGGGAACAGATGGCTCTTTAAATGGACTCCATTAATTATTACTGAACAGGAGAGAGAGCAAGAGAGAGTTACCTTGCACGTCTGTATGTGTTTATATGCTGTGTATGTGAGGGTATGTGTGTTTGTGTTTAAAAGTTACTGAAGGGAATAACTCTTAATTGTGTGTGTATGTGTGTGCGTGTGTGTAAGAGAGCGGTCAACAGTTGCCTCGAAAAGTGACCATTAGTGATAATTGTATGAGTTTGTGAGTGTGTGTGTTGGTATGGATTCTAACAGTAGGCACCGTGTGAGGTTACTCTGGAAACACATGCTCAATAAAAGCTAGATTTTAAACAGTATTGTGTCCTTTAAATGTCATCTTCCTTTATCTCCCTCCTCCTGTCTCTGCAGGAGTGTGCTGCAGGGTTCTTCCGTCTGCGACCGGGGTCCCTAATATCTGTTCCAGCGTCTAGTGTGCCCACAGCTACCGGCATGGGCAGCTGTGTTCAGTGCCAGTGCAATGGGCACTCTTCCACTTGTGACCCTGAGACATCCATATGCCAGGTAAATGGGAGTATGGGCACTCTGCCGCTGGAGACCCTTACAGAGCCATATGCTAAGTAGTTTCTGGAGAAATTAGAGTGGAAAAAGTTGTGAGGAGTGTCAGTTTTTGCCTGACAATATTAAAGCCCTCCTGTTTTATTCATTTTCCACAATTTTCTTTTATTATGATCTGATCAGAAGTTATATTCCTTACTTTGTGGGAAAATTTAGAGAAGATGTTCATGTTAAAAAACATGCAACTCAGATACATAATGTTGCAGAACATTAAATAAATACAACAAAAGAGAAATGCTCAACAAATGATGTTCAGTTTATTGCTGCAGCTGCTAGAAGTAACTCTGCCTAAACTCTGACTGCTTAGCTACGTTAACAATAGGATAACATGCTGATGGATTATAAAATTTTTCCAACAATCTACAACTAGTCTTAGTGCGACAATGGTATATGTCTGAATTTCTGGCTGGATGGTTACATGTTTTTACCATTATCAGTGGCTTGTCTTTGTCATTTTGGACTTCAAAGTTAACTTATGTAAAACTGTGACATTTAAACAGTGTAATCTCTGTCCAATTATACATTATTTACAGTTTACACTGTTTAAAATTCATCATTCACTATTAGGTTGCCCAACCCTCTTTTCAAGTTGAAATGTAATGATTGAAGCAACTGGTTGGCCTTTTTCTATGTAAAACTGGGAGGTTACATTATAGGAAAGAAGAATTATGTCCAGTATAACCAGTTTGTGTCCAATGCAAAGCCATAAAAAAAAGAATAACAAAAGTTACAAGTAGAAGGACTTCATTTTTTTTTTTAAAAGTCTTGTGCTTTTATGCATCATAAGTTTATATATGTAAGACTGAAATTGGTACCAATCCAGTTGTGTTACATGGAATTTGCAGCATTAAACTCACTGTGTTCAGAGAAAACCACAGGTCTTTTATCTATTTATTCTATCTATGATGTCCATATGATGTAGTGTGAATGTCAGTGTTTTCTGTCTCCTTTAATGTTCTCTGCTTTCCAGTTTCCAGTCTTTTCAGCTAATGCGTCTGCACTCTTTTTTTTTTTACCCCTTTTATCTGGTTTCTTTTTTTTCCAGTTCCCTCATTTCTTTTTTTTTTTTTTTTTTTTTTTGA
>JBAMHW010000025.1:19151516-19163537 GCA_037177495.1 Rhadinocentrus ornatus
TTCCAGGTGCCAGGCTTTGTAACAGAGGGGTCTGGACTCTTTTTTTTTTTTTGCCCCTTTTGTTTTTTTTCTTTTTCCTCCCCTTCCCTCCTTTCTTTTTTTTTTTTTTTTTTTTTTTTTTTGAGTAGCCCAGTCTTAATTGTTAAATTCTCCTCCATTGTGTCCTTAGTTATGTATTCATGCTACTTTTGTCTTTCATCTACTCACTGGTCTGTTTTTTTCCTTTCTTAGTCCTTTCTACCCCATCTTACCTCTGCTTAATTTCTCTCATTGCTTTTTGTATATCCTTCATTGCTTTTTTCCCCTTCTCCTTTTCTTGTGTTTCATTTCATTCTCTCTTTGCCTCCCAGCCATTTTCTTTTTGCACATTTCTATCTCACTCTCCATAACGGCATCATTAGCATTTCTGTAACCGAGCGGGCTAAATTGAAAATGCTAAACGAGATTGCTTCTGTGGTAATTAGCAATAACGAGGTACACAGGAAGTTAATGGAAATGACTTGACTCGTTAAGAGGCAACTTCCTGTTGCACTGATTGAGGTTCTTATTTTCAACAAACAAGTTGAACACATAAGACAGAACCCCGGGGATAGGAAGAGGAGTGAGTTTATGTACAGTTCCGTCTAAAGCGTGTGTATATGAGTTTATAGCGTGTGTTTGTTGTGGAGGCAATAACTTTTTGTTTACACATTGCATTCTGGTGATGTATAAATAATGTACTGCCTTTACACTGTATTTTTCCATCTTATCCATCAGAATATTAGTAGGAATATAATTTCTGTGTATAGAAAAAGTCCAAAATAAAGCTGAAAATAGACAATTGTAGGCATGAAAATATGTTGGATATATTTATAGTTGGGTGTTCCATTGTAGTAATGTCACTATCTCAGCTACAACAGGTGAGTGAAATCCTGCCAAGAAAATGAGCATTTCCGATGGGCTGCTCTTGAATAAGAAAGCTTATTAAACTCTGACGTTTGAGATCATACCTGTCAGCTAACAGCTAACTCACTGCTGTGTACTGACCTCATCATCAGGTGGGACTGAGCCCAAAAACTATTCATTACTGTATGTTGACAACTATGTCTCTTATCTAAAATAGTCCAAGCGGGATAAAAAAAAAAAGTTTGCCAGTTTGAAGACCCAGAATGGCTCAGAAACTGTGGGTGGTGAGAAGAAATGAGTTATTGTTTATCTGCTGCAGAGATGTGCAATGATGCAGAAGCAGCTGCGATCACACTGAGCATCTTCCAGCTATTTGCTAAATGTGTGTCTGTATGTAAAGAAACTGTATAATTTAAAAAAAAGCCACTGTTTTGTTCTTTGTAGAAAAATGAAATTAAACAAATGGATAGCTAATTAATAGATTTAAATAGTATTTAAATAACCTTTCAGAGAGGAGCTTGAAATTGTCTATGTCAAAGAAAAGCACACTATTCAGAAATGATCATGTTAAAAATTGAAAAAAAAGTAGGCTGTAATACTGTAGCTGTGTGCAAATTCTGTATGGACTTTGTGTGGAAAAGTTGTGCATCTCACTCACTAAAATCAAGCTGCCTCTGTTGGTTTTCCTTGCTTTGGATTGTTCAACAGAGCCTGGGAAGCTGAAACCGAGTACAATGTGTTAATTGCACATTTCTTGCAAATATCAAGCAAATGATTAGATAAGTGATCAGGACATGACTTGGGTGGGGTGGAGCCAGACTGAGCTCCTGTACTTGTGTCCTTCAGTGAAACAGAGCAGGATATATAGATTCATACTGGAGACTCCTAGTTGGAAAGAGATTTAACATGAGTCATAGTTGTATTTAAATTTCTGTTTGTTTAAGCTGAGCTGAGTCCTGGTCATGCACTCTATCGAATTTTACTGACAAACTGATAAGTGGAAATAAGCCCCTGGTAGATATTTTACTGGGTGAACGGAGTCGTGAGCCAAGGATGATTGGCATTAAAATTGGTTTAGCATGCCATGTCTGGACATACAAAAAGATTAGGGGTGATGCAGCACGTCTGACATTTTCAGTGCTGTTTGATCAGTAACATTAAAAACTATCCCTCCTCAAAATTTACCATCAACATCAACTAATAGACCACATAGATAGAGGGCTCTGTCTCTGAGATTTTACAAAGTAGTTTATCAAACATATTGCATTCTTTAACATTTTCTCATTCTTGTGATAAACCTAAATAAGAATTTTCCTAACTCTTGCTAGTACTGTCATACCACTTTTTCATCATTGAGTTAATCATGCAGTCAAAATTTCCTGATCTTTGAAAAATATCTGAAATTACTCATATTTTTAAAACATGATCCCACTGATCTTTCCAAAGATCGTCCAATTCTACGGTGGTCAGGTATTGCAAAATAATTTTAGATTGCGTGACTTAAATAGTCGTAGCAGCAGAAGTCCGTCTGTAACTGATCTGGTTGAATGATCAGATTTGGGGTTACGTTTAAACACTGGGGTAGCTAACGCTGCAGGTGGGCACCTGTTGAGCAGGTGGAAATACAATTTAGTCCCACACAACATAATACATAGTACATCATTTGGAAACAGTTTGAAGAATAGAAATCTACGGTGGCCGGGAAGTGCAAAACAATATTACATACAACACTTTGACATTGTCACGATGCACATTTACATAGAATCCATGTTCATATTTACAAAAGTACAATGCTGAAACTTTTTACCAAGTGCAAAACAACTTTACATTTCACAGCAAAATCACTGCTCAAAACGTAAAACACTTTTAAAATCCTTCATGCAAACTTACATGTCCAACTGGAAGACACTTTCAGAAAGTTCTGAATACACTGCTGAAACACTTTTACCAATGACAAAGCAACTCTGTTTAGGAAGTGTTATAGACCTTATAGACCTGCTCTGTAAAGGATTGGTTCTGTAACGGGTTTATGTCTTCCTCATACAAACATTGTCTTTGTCAGTTGCAAGTATGACATCCTGATAACACTAACTGGATTTCTGTTAAATTCATTTTGGCAATTACTGTGATTTTCTGTGGTGTAAAGCCATCCATATAAGCAGGAAGGGGGTCCCACCTCCCTCCATCTGTGGCACAGCTGCATTTGTTATGCTCACAGTGACATTCCCTATTTAAAACCAATCACACACACCTAGAACTCATGCTGGGTGGAAGATTGAAAGTTTAGCACTCACAAACTGGAGCTAGAGCCATAGAGGAGTTAGAGAAGTAAATTGTATCTTTACAATTTAAGTCTAATTTTATGTGTGTTTGTCTTGGTAGAACTGTCAGGACAACACAGAGGGAGATCACTGTGAACGCTGCGCTCCAGGATTTTATGGAGTGGTCCGAGGTTTTCCTGATGATTGCAAACCCTGTGCCTGCCCCCTTACCAACCCAGAGAACAAGTAAAATGTTTGCTTATTGTTCCTTTTATTTGCCAACTGGTGACCACAAATGTATAGTATAATATATCATAACTCTATTATCTTTATATTTAAACATTTCATCTATTTTCTTAGTATTTTCATATGTAATTTTTACCACATTTTCAGGAATTTCTGTGAATATTCTCTT
The DNA here is from genome assembly GCA_037177495.1 of Rhadinocentrus ornatus. Lineage (NCBI taxonomy): Eukaryota > Metazoa > Chordata > Actinopteri > Atheriniformes > Melanotaeniidae > Rhadinocentrus > Rhadinocentrus ornatus. The sequence continues at coordinate 19,155,078 of JBAMHW010000025.1, forward strand.
TCTATCTAGTTTCAGCCCTACTTGTGTAGCCGAGGGATTTGACGACTACCGTTGCACTGCCTGTCCTGAGGGATATGAGGGGAAATACTGTGAAAGGTAGGATACCTGCATAGGAAACTAGTTTTAAATTCTCCTTAAAATGGGTTCAGTTCCTATGTTGTCACTTTTCTACACAATAAAAAAAAAAGTAAAAAAAAGTTGTCTTCTTATGAACAATAAGCAAAACAAATCCTGTGTGAATCTGTAATTGACCACTTGGTTAAACCATCTTTGGTTGGAATGAATGCTGCAAGTCTTTTGTGAAATTATCCTAAAAGACATATTTTTGGCAGATATGTTCAATCCCAACCAGGTTGGATATAAAGAGTCAGGGTGTGGTTATTTTCATGTCTCTCCAGAGATGCTGGACTATGTTCAAGTCAAGACTCTAGTTGAGTCACTCCACAACTTTCATAGTTTTGTTGAAGCCACTCTTTTGCTTTCTTGACAGTTTACCATGACTCATCATCTTGGTAAAATATATTTTATATATTTTCCTTGAATATGAGATCTGCAAAACTCTGGGAAAAGGTTTTACTCAGAATTGCTCTGTTTCTTACTGCATCCACGTTTATTAAACATTATCTTGATTGGCCTCACACTGCCTTTTTTTTTTTTGTATCCGTTTAGTTGTCTCTTTACAATAACGCTTTCTGTGCAATGTCTGTATAGGTGAGGTAATACTCCTTATTTCTTCACCGGAGTTATATGTGCCTTTTCAGTGAATTATGACTTTTTTTCTTGCCATTGTGCCATAACGGCTTTATTGGTGGAAAGCTGACCTATTCTTCTACACCTGTAAGATTTTTTCCACCTGCACAGCTTTTGATCATATTTATAGTGACCATTGGCTTGTTGGTTACCCTGTCAGGGTCTATTGTTCCTGGTGTCAGCTTAATAATGCCCAGTAAGTTCAGCCAAGTTCATGAGGACTCTAGTCAGTTTGCAGAAGCATGTCAAGGACACTGGCTGGATAACTAGCTCTAAGAAAATAAACAAAACAATTCAAATAAATGCAGCTTTATTTGTATAGCACCACTTCACAACAATGTCATCTCAGGGCACTTTATAGACAAATCAGTTTGAGCCAATTCATAATAAATAGTAGCCCAGTGAAGTAAACTAGGCTCAAAGGTGTTTTGGTTTTTTAGTGTAGAGTGTTAAAATTGTTTCTTGTAAACTAAAATAGGCAAGACATTTCTATGAATTTTAGATGATTCAACCATGCATGAATTTTTCTTTAATGAAATTATGACCGATTTTTGATGTGGTCTCAGATTTTTGCCCACCACCCCAGGTTGCACGTTTCATATGTCTGTATGACATTACCTGGTGATATTTGAGATCACTTATGTCCCTCCACTGTAGTGTGAGGTTTGGTGTCCTTTGTGTCTTGAATAACTTTCTCTCATGATCGTCCTCTTTAGGTGTGCTACTGGTTATCACGGTAACCCAAGGATGCCAGGTGGCCGTTGTGAGGAGTGTAAGTGTTCCTTCTGGGGGGCGTTGCCCGTACCGTGTGATCCTGTCACTGGCCAGTGCCGTTGCAGGGTTGGGACATCAGGAATGTCGTGTGACCAGTGCATGGAAAGGCATGTGTGTGGACCATCTGGAATCATCTGTAAGACTAATGCACTTATTTTTATTTTATTTATTTATTTTTTTCCGGGGGGGGGGGTCCTTCTTGGTTTGTCATTTTAAAACTTCTCATCCTGGATGACATTTAGGAAGAAAAACTGGTGTAAAGCTCATCTTTACTGCATAAACTGAAAGGCATTTAGGAGGTTTTACCAGACATCTTACTGGGATATGGTACTTTATCACTGAATGCACTTAATGTAATTTCTAATTGCAATCATTATAACATTTGGTCTCTGACTATGGAAGCTATCACAAAAGCAAGTCAATTTTGCAGAACGTAGTGCTACACTTGATGAATCCTACAGACTTTCTCTTCCTCTCTTAACTCCAGTTGCCCAACCATCCACAAGGTCACCTGATGTTATGATTTACTTGCTTTGTTTAGGCAATGAAATGCAAGTCATGGGCCTTTTCTCAAGTTGCTATGGGAGACAGGAAATTATGGCAGAAGTCTTATTCGAGTCATTCAGAAAATAATTTCAATGTCATTGTGAGCCAATTTAAACCTAATATGACCATAATGATGGGGCCAATTTGTTGCCATTAGCATGACTAGAGGTAAGTGTATGCATGCAGGGAGAACAGGGAAAAAAAGGTCATAAGACAGAAGTTGATGTGAAATTGCTGCTACCAGGTCAGGGAGAAAATTGCATGCTCACGTCTTTGTGTTCAGACAAAAAAAAAAGTGTATTCTCGTATATTGGCAGTGTGTGTGTACCCTCGCTTCTGCATCCAGACCATAATCACAAGTCCTGGTGTTGATGGTTTTCACACAGTGGAACAGTCAAACTGCTGTTCACTTGTGAAGTGATGGCACTCTGCATCTTACCTGCATTCTCTTTTTTTCTATTCTGTCAGACAAAACTGAACACTTTGGGTAGTTTTGCTTGAGGGGAAATGCAGACAATTCTCATTGCTGTGTAACTTAATTAGTTAAGAAATGCAGCTAAAATTTTGTGTGATGTTAAACACTTTATTGCATTATAAAATCATGTTCACATCCAAACTGAGTATTAAAAATATGATTATTAACCCATTAAGACTAGGTACAATATCTGGCTTTGCTCATGTATGCGGTCTGCTTCAGGTTGTAAAGGTTAACTTCAGGAAGAAAATTATAGAGCAATCAGGAAAACTAGTTTAGGATATAACAAGCTACTGTACATCCGCTTCAAAACAGTTTGTACAACTTTGTTTTATTAGAGTTTAGTATTTCATCTTTGTGATATTTAATGTTAAATTAGGACTAGAAAGGCTCGAACATGAATACATACCAACAATCATGATGCTTCCCAATATAAAATGATTAAACAAAACTGTGAACTACTTTTTAACTCCTTTAAAACCTGTGTTATTTTAAAGTTCAAGTTGCGTGTCAAATCAAACAGCCTTTAGGTAAAAATTTTGTCAAATTCCATTCTTTACCATCCTTTTTTGGGGACAACTATTATCATTTGTATGAAGTTTACAGTTTAAAGCAAAAACAGCTAGAAAATACATTTTGCCACTCTATGGTATTGTGTTAACTGGGGGTAAACAACTACATATTGCTCCACTGGCACACTGAGGGTTTATGATGATGAATGAGTTTTTATTATCCATTTTCTTATCACAATAATGAGTGTTATTAACATCTAACATGGGAAGACTTGAGTAAAGTGCGCTAAATGTAAGCCTGCAGCACAGCCAAATCATCAAGCTAAATTTAAGCAAACTAGTTCACATTTTGTGTGAACTCCTCACATGTAGAGTAACTGTGACCTCTCTTGCCTGCTATTGTTACTGCCAGGCAGCCATCCAGTACCGCAAGGAGCTGAAAATGATGTCAGTGAGGCTTTGTGTGAAGCATCACAAGCTGTACCTATGTCGTAGCCAGTGTTTTCACACCACGCGGATGTTCATAAATCTAATCCTCAACAAGTTTAAGTTGACAAGTTGCTCTTTACACCCATAAACAATGTACATGCACTTGTGTGTGAGTTTATGCATGAGACTGCATGAATGCAACGGTTACTTTGTGTGTTCTGGTTTTGTCAGAGATTGATAGACTAGAAACAGTTTTTATTTTATTTAATTCATCTTTGATTTCCCTTGTCAGAAATTTTAATTTGTGCAATAAATCAGCCTTTGGCTACAGAGAGGAAAAGACATTTTTACACACCATACAGAAAAATATGTATGTGTGTCTTGGTTAATTCCCTGGTGTGTGCATGTGTATTATTGCTTGTGTGTGTTTAGCCTGCGGACTGTGCTCATAATAGGTGCTTGCCTCTGTGTTGAGTTTCATGCATCGCCAGCCCTGTCTTTTTGCTGCCAGAGCCACTTAAACACAAGAGCACAAGCAGGCACTGGTGCCTCGTACATAAAGCATACTGTATAAACGCACATTGAAGTGTTAAAAATACATCTATATAACTTCCCGACTTATTTCTATCTGCCAAATCACAGCTTAAGCTGCCACAGAAATTTGACATTCACATTAAGACAAACGCAACATCATGCTGACCGGCTGGGAAAAGTCTCCGATGGATTTAGCAGGCCTCATTACGCACCACCCCATGCCTAACTGTGTGTTTATCTGTTCCTGTAGCCTGTGACGATGAGTGCTCAGGTGTGCTGATAAGCGACATGGATCGCCTGTATCGCATCATCACTGATGTTACTCTGACCTCACCCCTCCCACCACCTTATAAGGTGTTGTACCGCTTTGAGAACGTGACAGAGGAACTTAAGGTAAGGAAATCTACCTTATTAGAAAGTATTTTTTCAATTAACTTATAACTCTGAGGGGCCGTACAGGACAGAATGCATTTTCACCTCTTTCACACATGCAGACACACCTCTGAAATCATGCATACACTACTATAATCACTTGCACATTCCCATGAAATCAGCTCGCACACACACACGAGTGTGTGTTGATTAGGCATGCTTGAAAGACCTCCAACGGTAGATGACGAGGTTTCCTAATCAGAGGTCCATACCACTGCAGATGACTTCTTTTAATTCGTAGGAGCAGCAACTGTACTCCCAGTTTCCTCCTGATGCTTAAGTTCCTCACCCTATCTTTGTGCCTGAGCCCTGCCACCTTCCCATAAATGTGATGGGGTTTATTTTCTTTATCTGAAAGTAGACAATCTGAATCGTTGAATGACACATTGTTTTTAAACCATAATAGATACTTTATGACCTAATTAAATAAATGTGGCTCATGAAATTGGAAGAGTTTAACCTTTGTTTACTAGTTCGGTCTGCTTCAATCCAGACTCAATGTCAGGATTGATCTTGAAGAAAAATAATTACAAGAAGCGATATGTTGCGCTTTTTGACGAGTCACAAAGTCATTATGAGAATGAAGAAGTGGTTGCATGGATCAATACTAATATATTTTCCATGAGTGACACAAAAATCACTTTTCTCTCTTCCTGGTTGGCAAAAAACTAGCTACATTCTGACATAATTGCACACCATCGTACAAGCTGCCATAATTGCATGTCTTTTGGTTTGCTTTAGGCTGTAACATTACTTGTTTAGTGCCAGAAATCTGAACTACTTGTTTAAGGTTACAAAATACCTATACCTGCATTCATGACAACTTGAGGGTAAATATTCTTTGAACGTAAAGGACTGTTTTCTGCTGGTGTACATTGAACACATGGGTATGTTTAGAGAGGAGAAAATCTCTTAATTCTAAATTTAATGTTAAGGACATCCATCCGTGAAGAGAATTTTTAGAGAAAATAGGTCATGCAGCAAATAAGTTGTTTTACTAAGAAAAAGATAAAGCTGTTTTGCTGTGATATTTTGGTTGTGTAATTCTTTCTTGCCTCTTGCTTTTGCCTTTCTTGTTTTCAGCCCTGAAGTTCACAGCAAAGCCTCGCCCCAGGCCACAGTATGTCAGACATTTCACTCTGTAATTCCTTTGTCTTTGTTTCTCTCCTAAAGCACATGTTGTCACCTCAGAAAGCTCCGGAGAGATTATTGCAACTGGCTGACTCCAATCTGGGATCACTGGTCGTTGAGATGGACCAACTGCACAGCAGGGTACAAACTTTTTGGTTTTCCTTTCAACTCACCCATAGTCTTTGTCTGCCTTTTCTTCTCATCGTCATTTAAGTTTGTCTGTAGCAGCGGACGTGGAACAAATCTAGACTGTCGCAGACAGTGAGTCATAGCTCAGGGCAATTGTTGCTCATTAGTTTTGCCAGATCTATGTTCAGTCTCCAGAGTGAGAATGTATAGCCCTATTATGACACATTTGGCACCTGATTATCCTTAAAGTTGTCTTCTATAGTTTTTCCATGGGAAAAAGTTATGTTGCATAACATTTGGCCCTCAACCGAGTATCCATCATGTACTACAACGCATATTTTTGCACATTTGCTTATTCATCTAACTATCCTTGTTAAGTCCGTTGCTCTTTACATGGCTATTTGCTTGCAAATAGTCAGCTTTGTCGTCTTCATCTGGGCAGTGCAATTTCATTTCTTTTTCTCCACATCTTCCACCAGCTGTAAACCAAAAGACCACATGTTTACATGTGTTCCTACATGTGCTTACTACAAACCAAATAGGGAACTAGTTTGTACAAGCATGTCTTTGAGGTGCTGGTTATCAGCAAGTTTCCAATGGCTCTTTTTTCAATGTTGTTTGATAATACTTAAATAGTACACAATAAACTTGTCATAAACCTTTTATATCCCCTACTTCACTGGGGAACTTTTTTTTTACTACAACATGTTGATGCCAGGTTTGATGTGAACAGGATAAAATGCCTGGTTAGGTCAAGTAATGAATAAAATAGAGTTGCTTTTGCTTTAAAGTTATGTAAGTTTTTATCCATCCTAATCAAAGTGGAGGATTTTATACACTCTTTGTCTTTCTGCACACTCACTTTCTGCTTTCCTACTCAAGATATAATTTCACAGTTGTCCGTGAAATGATTTGGCTAAAATTGAACCACCTTTAATTTTTGGTAGAAAGGTCTACACACACCAGGTGGCGGAAAATAACACTTGTAGTAGTTGACAACCTTGCTACCCCCCTTACCCCATGATATGTGCTCATGCATACACCAGTTTAAATGATATAACGTGGCCTTGTCAGATCTCAACAGTAATTACCTTCACACTCTCTCTCACTGTGCGGACATGAACATTTGTGTGCATGTGCTAAATTGAGTGTATTGGGAAGTGTTTTCATCTGTCAAAAATTCATCGATCTCTTGTGTTTCTTCTCCTGAGTGTTATGTGTGAGGTTGTGTTTTCTCTTTATGTCAGTAAGTCATCAATCTTTGTTTTTTGCACACAGAAAATTGGTGTTGTGTGTAATACTGTGTATGCACTGCTGTCATCTTTTTACATCTAAGACCTCAACCATCCCTCCTCAAGCAGAAGTCAGCATGTTCACTTATTTAACACTTGTTTATTATTTTATGATGTGTCTGTGTTTGTACAGGCCACTAAGGTGTCTGCTGACGGCGAGCAGGTGGAGGATGATGCTGACAGGATTCATCAACGAGCTGAAAACCTGGAGCAGTTCATCAAGGACACACTGCTGGGAGCTAAAGGTAGCAGAAATGCCCACTACCTTTCTTCCATTAGCCCCCTCCAAATCCTACAGGCTTGGTTTTTCGGAAGTATCTTTCTATTATTTCGCTAGTTTCATTTGTCACTGGAGTACATTTTATTATATTATGTTTTATCAAATGTAAGTGATCCTGCAGGGAAATGGAGGTTATTAAATTACAGGAAAATAGGATGTAGCAAAAAGAAAGAAAGAATTGAATAATTATGACATGCCATTTTCAAAATGGTGTTTAAAAAGAAATGCAGTATCTTCAAGAAGAGATAACCAAGGATAACAGGATATATAATAATCAAATCCAAATAAGTCAGACTTTGTGGTACTACAAATCTACAAATCATATTTACACACTTTAAAAAGGGGCATCTTAAAAGAGAGACAGCCAAAACAGCTTACTACTTCCTTGTTAGCTTGATAATAAAAAAAGTAGCCTAAACACAGGTTCACGGGCCAGCTGCCAGCATTGGGTGCCAGCTGCTGGTGCTAAGTGTTGCATGAACAAGAGAGACAAATCCAGCAGGCTGCAGCATTCCTAATCATGGTGATGAAAAGTAAAGCAGTGTGTTATGGTTCGTTTTACTTTTTCTTTTGCAGCTAGTTAGCAAATACCTGTGTTTATTGCTGGATAGTTTTTTTGTGGTTGCAAGCAAAATATGTTGTGTAATGTACGTAAGTATAGTTGATGGAGGGAAAAACTTGAACATATGTTTTCACTCCCATGCATCTTGTACTAAAGCTCTGTTTTGTTCTTCTTGGCAGCGAGTGTAGTATTTCTTTTCTTTTTCACGTTGTTTCATTTAATGGAATCTCCTGAGGGAAATTTTTGACTTTTTGCCCCACTAAACGTTCCTTTATCACCAGCTACTTACTAATGTTGTGTGTCTGTCTGCTGTGGTACTCAGTAGTTTTAGCTTTTTGTTGAAAATGACTGCCAGCTGAGTCTGAATGTGAGTGGCAACAGCAAGATTGCAAACCAGAAAATAAAAACAAGCTTTGAACTTTCTCTGCAGGGTTTTTACTGTTAGCAATGCCATTCAAGTACACATAAAGCATGCACACAGAAATATTGCCTGTATCAGCTTTAGAATAGCTTTCTGTTAAAAAAAAAAAAAAAAAAAAAAAAAAAGGGGGGGGGGGCCATTTCCACCCCCTTCTCCCCCAATCCCACCTTTTTCAGCTTTTTTGGCAACCCTT
>JBAMHW010000025.1:19180249-19193398 GCA_037177495.1 Rhadinocentrus ornatus
TATATATGTATATATATATATATGTATATATGTATATGTATATATTAAATTTTTTTTTTTTTACTTACCTCATTGTGTTTTGTGCCACTTTGTACTGATACAGGCTTTAGGTCAAGATGTTCCAGTAAAGGAAGCAGCTCAAAATGCCCTTCAGAAGAGTCAAATGCTGCTGAACAAGGCCAAACAACTTCAAAATGATGTCAAAGGTAAAGTAATTGTCTGTTTGTGTACATTGCATTTATTATTGGCCTTACCAATTGTTTGACATTTGTACTGAGACACAAAACGCTAAGGGGAATTTCAAACTACCTCAAACTCGTTGAAGCATAATATAAAAAAGCCATTTTTACCTCCCTCTCTTTGTTTAGATATATGATTGCTAATACTAGTTATATTGCAGATACTTGAACAACAGTATATTGGCTGGGCAAGTACACCCAGTACACCAATAAGACAGCAAATTATTATCATGTTTAAATATATTACACTACTGCAGCCTGAACAGCCAACTATGCACCTTCCACAAAGATAAACATTAAAGATGTACTGCAGAACTTTCTGCAGATTTTCTCAGTGATTCACCCCCTACCATCAGCTAATTCAGCATCCATCTCTGAGCTGACTCTAACCAATAAAAGACACTCTTGACTCTTATCTCTTGTTCTGTCCTTTTCTCTGTTTATTTTCCTCTCCTTCTCCAATAATGTCCTCTTGCATTTCTTTGCTGAATCCACAACAGTGCACATTAAAAATGGCCAGTTTATATCTGCTGGCTAGTATGTGATACGCTGCGTGAAGAGAAACTATGGCTGCAACTTCATGCAGTGATGGTGGTAATGTGATGTGGGAGCTCCACAGGGGACTGTACTATCTCCCCTCCTGCTCACCTTATACACCACAGACTTTCAGTACAACACTGGTACATGCCACCTGCAAAAGTTCTTTGATGACTCTGCAGTGGTGTTGTGTATAAATGGTGGACAGGAAGCGAAATACAGGCAGGTGGTGGACAATTTTGTAAAGTGGGTTGGTGAAAATCACCTGATGCTGAACGTGGATAAGACCAGAGAGATGGTGACTGACTTCCGGAAAAAGAGGACAGCTTAAGAGAGCCTCTTTGCATCCTGGGAAGGAATATCGATACGGTGGAGAACTACAATTACTGGGTGTGAACATTGACAGAAGACTGGACTGGAAGACCAAAAGCCTGGCTGTACACAAGAAGGTGATGAGCCGACTCTTTTTTTCCTGAGGAAGCTCAGATCCTTAAACGTGTGCAGCAGAATGTTGGAGATGTTCTACCAGTCTGTTGTTGCCAGCGCCTTGTTCTTCGCTGTAGTCTGCTGGGGGAGCAGCATCGGAGCCAGAGACAAGATCGATTTTGAACACTGCATGCAGGAAACATTTGAGGCTGTGGTGGAGAGGAGAACTGCAGACAAACTGTTATCTATCATGGATAATCCTGACAACCCTCTCCACCAGACAGCGGACAGACAGTGGAGCTCCTTCTCCAGGAGACTCGTTCAGCTACGCTCACAAAGAACAATACCTGAGATCTTTCCTGCCACAGGTCTAAGCAATGTATAATGGCTCTGTTTTTCAGATCTCTGGACTCTCAACAGGTTAAATCTGCTAGATGCTTATTAGTGAATTATATCTTGCAAATAGTATATTATGAATAGTATTTTTTTTTTATCTACATTTTTATATTTATCTGTATTTTTATATGTATTTGTGTATATATACGTAAACATGTATATAAATATATTTTTCCATTTATATATGTACATATCTTTTCTTTTTTTGTATATAGTATTTTTGCATCTTAGTTTCATTTTTTTTTATTTCTCTTTGACATTTATGCTACTGTTAACACTGAAATGTCCCAGTCTGGGATTAATAAAGTATGTAATACTCTGATTCTGAAAGTCAAAATAAGCAGAAATATTTAAAATTCCTCATTTGAACTGAAAATTGTTTATTTTTCATTGTTTTTATTTTTGTAAAAGCATTCAGCACCAATATTTTAGTTTCAAATTCGATTTTGGATTTGTGAATATTGATAACAAATTTCAGTCTAAGGTTCTAAGGGTTTAATTCATCTTGTACAGCCCAGGACATTTATGTTTAATCTGTTGCTCTATATTAGAAGCTTCAGTAAACTACATGTAATGACTCTTTTTTTGAGTTTGTTTTTATGTAGCAGTTTATCATCTAACCCTGTTTGCTGTCAATCCCTCTTAACCATTCAGGACATGGAGAGATTGTTTGTAGAAAGCTTGGCATCAAATCATCATCATCATCATTAACTTTGTGTGTTTTTGTTTGTGTAGAGAATGCTGACACTGTGGCTGGGCTGAAGGGCAGAGTCAAAGCAGCAAGAGACAAAACCAAAGACCTTTTCAAAGCTGTTAATGGAACCATGGAAATGTTCAGTGCCATTCCCAATGGTATGACTACACAATTACACTGTGTGTGTGTGTTTTTATAGGTGTGTAAGTATAGAGGGGGTAAAAAAAATGCACACTTGGTAGAGAGATAAAGACAGAATGGATCGATACCAATAGAGGTCAGTTGCTCAGCAGTAATGATAAAATTGAAGGACCAAGGTGAAACATTCAAGTTCAAATCCCAGTTTGAAATAAAAGAAAGAAATTGAAAAATTCCCCAAGATTCCCCCAAAATGTCCCCAAAAACTCAATATTTGAGTGTTAATGAACTATAAACTCTTAACTTTTGAACAGATACAGCATCTAAACTGGCAGCTACAAAGGCTGTAGCAGCTGATGCCAATGGCACAGCTACAGATGTCCTTGAACGCCTTGGAGAGCTGAACTTTCGTCTCGGAGGTCTGCAACGCAAACACAGCGAACTGGAGGACACTGTCAAGGCAGCCAATCAGATGATCCAGGACCCGGAGAAAAACAGTAAAGTTCCCTACTATTGAGTAGTTGCATTATGTTGTAGTAGCAAAGTTAAACGGAACAGGAACATCTCGTCACATTTTTTTTCATCACCTGTCACTTAATATAAATAAAAGCTTCCTTCTTTAACTAGATAAATCATTTTCTCTGATAACTAATTATATTTAAAATATGTTTTTAACACCGCTTTGTTAGCTGCTGTTCACTACCTTTTGTGACAAAATAGCTTGTTAAAATTATACAGTAAAAACACCTGCTTTGTTACTTCTCAGTCTTGGGAGATATAAAGTTTTTGTCTCAGAGCCACGTAGATTGTTGAATTCTATTGAATTGTGATATTTTTCTCTCTCTGTCTCTCTTTTTTCAATCCCCACAGCAATCAGTATGTATACTTTACTTACTTTAATATGAGCCTCTATTCATGCAAGTGGTGCACCAGTACCATGTGGTTATAACAACATTGTCTCTGTGGCAGCACAGGTTTTTAGTACATTGTTTTTTTGTTTTGCTTTGTTTTTTAAGACATTTTAATCACACTTTTAACACCAGATCACCAACATCACTGTGTTAATGTGATGCTTTGGGATTATTGACTCCAAGTATGCAAGTGTAAACTGATTTTGGGAACGGTATTGGTGCACCATACACTAATCTTATCTTTTATAGCTGTAAAGTAAGAAGTTGCTTCTAATAATGCCTCTGTTCGGCATGAGCATGAGAGCTCTACACATTGCAAGGCATAGAAACGTCTGTTTAAATTTCATTTTCTAATGTTTCCGTCTTTTTTTCAGTTTCAAACTCATGAAGTATACATTATATGAATGTAAAGCAGTTCTGTTTGAAGCCTAAGCTACACTAATTGTTTGGCTCTCGTCTCGCCAGCTTTTCAATCTTTCTTGCTCCTCTTCTGTATTCCTCTTCCTTAAGTGATTTCTTCTCCTTGCAAGCTTTCCACTTTCTGTCAGCTTTGATAGACCTTCGAGTATTATGATAATAAATATTATGCTTTCCAGTATACTTACCATACTTAACCTCTCTCTACCCTCAGTTCATGCTGCAGGAGCTAAAGTTAAAGATTTAGAAGATGAAGCTGACAGACTTTTAGAGAAGCTACAGCCAATCAAAAAGCTGGAGGACAATCTGAAGCGCAACATCTCACAAATCAAGGAGCTGATTAACCAGGCCAGGAAACAAGCTAATTCTGTAAGTTGTCCAGATGTTCGCATGTTCAGCAGCATGCATCAGAATACTGTACCATTGTCTACGCCTCTATAGTAATTTAACTTTGAATTTTTGTCTTGCTCTGTACTAGGGGTGTGAAATATTGTATTGTTTACAGTTATACCGGTAGAAAATGTAATGTCATATCACAAGATCACACATTTCTGGCCTGATGACCTCCTTGAAACAATAATAAAAGAAACTGATTCATGTGTTCCTAAAGACAGCATGCTTCTAAATCGTTAATTTGGGCAAATACAGCAAGTAAATCCGCCGCAATTTCTCCCCTATGCTGCCAACTTAGAAACGCTGTTACTGTATTTAACAAGTATTCCTAAACCTTTATAACAATTATTTTTCCAAACGGGAGCATCGACAAATCCAGCGACTTATTTGGGTTTTATTGGAGACTGACGTGAAAGCACGTATCATTTTTATTCTTCTCAATGAGAAGCAGCGCTGCTGTAGACCCCTTCCACGTCCCAAAGCGCTCACAGGAGACTGGTGCAGTCTTGAAATTAGCACACCAGCTGTGAAACCATGAAACACACCTTTCAGCAGGAATGCTTTTTTTTAACACACCAGGCATCTTGCAACGGTTCCTTTTTTTTTCTTCCTTCCAAAAACTTTATGAACCAGTTGGTAGAAATAATAGATGCAGAATCAGATAGATGTTTTATTTGCTCTGCTGATAAGCCATTGGCTAAAGACTTTTGAAATCTAATTGATTCTTTTATTCTTGTTCAGTCTTTGGTGGGCTCCACTCATGAACATGGTCACACACTGGTCTTTTATCTTGGGGGCTATCTGGGGACAGTTTATTTATTGGTGATGCAGTATTCTTTGATCACATGCCAGTTTTATTCAACATCTCTGTGCCCTGTCAGGTTACACAACCCGCACCTGCTTGGCTCCGTTTAATGTTTAACCCCTTCTCCGCTGCCCAGTTTTAGATGGTTTTTAAACAGAAAAAAAAATTTACTCTGGTTCTTCCACATGTTTAGACACTGAGGAGTTGACTTCAGTTTCTCTCAGCTTGTGTATTATCTTTTGACATGGTGGCTCCATTAAACAAAGCGGGCGGCCCAGACACACGTCCACCCTGGCTGAATGACATTTGTTCTGCCAGATGTGCCTGTAGGAGTGCTGACCACTGGTGAAAGGAGGACAAGTGTCAGGTGTCTTTTGAGATGTTAAAAGATAGCTTGCATCATTATTAGATCATTGTTAAAACTGCAAAACATAAATATTTTTCATCCCACTGGAACAAGCTATGTATTCTCTGTGGCACTATAAACTCTTCTTCTATAAATTCTCAATGTGCCCCAGTCGGTCAGTTTTGGCCTTTCACCTTCAATTTTCTCCATTATTTCTGGCAGTTTCTTTAACTTGATCACTTGTTTCCCCTTCTTCATATGGCCTATCCATTCAGTTTCTTGCTCTGCTGTCTCTGACCAGTCTCTTTATGCATGTTGTTGTGCAACTTTTGATAAAGTAAAGAGACCTGGACCCATCCATTTATTCAAACTTTAGACCAATTTCCAAACTTCTGTTACTTTTCAAAGTCTTGGAAAAAATTGTTTTTATACAGCTAAATTAATAAAAAAAAAAAGAAACGGGACACGGGGTTGACTAACCACATCAATCAGCAGTGCAGTTTTCCCTCCTAGTGAGATCTCAATAGTTATTGTTAGTTACCCAAATAACTTAAATAAAGTTATTGGTTATGTTTATATAAAGTATAGGCCCTGGTACATCCAGAAGTATTTGTATTGAAGGCTGTAGAAAAATGGTAAAGACTTGTCAACTGGTTAAAACATCTCTGGCTACCATAAACTCACATTTTAAAAAGAGTCAATCTGTCATGAATTTATTTATTTTTTTATATGTTGTGGAGTTTTAAAAAAAATTCCTTTATTACAGATATTAATTCATCTCACTGCATTCATCTTTCAGAGGCAAACTAGAACTATATTGTTGGATAAATGCAATGTGAAATATATTATTAAAGTTCTCCATGTAAACATGTTAAATCTTCTTTTTTTCTGTCCTTTTCCAGATCAAAGTGTCCGTGTCATCTGGTGGTGACTGTCTCCGTAGTTACCGCCCTGATATTCGAAAAGGAAGGTACAATACCATTGTCCTTCATGTTAAAACAACCTCCCCTGACAACCTCCTCTTCTACCTGGGATCTGTCAAATATGTAAGTACATGTTTTGCATGCAGATCAAATTAATGTAAGTTCACACAGTTCAGTTCTGAATGTAGAAAAATATACTGTGAAAGGGATAATAGTACAAACTTTTACATGTAAATTTGATATTTTCTTATATCAGATATTTTTATATATTTTATAAGTTACCTTTCCCAAATGACCTCAATTCAGTCCTAAGGAAGAAGTAAATCTAATTTTTATCCAAAAAACACAGGGTTCTCACTTTAAAAGTTGCTAATAATAATAATCAGAATCATAGTAATGATCGTAATAACTCATCTGGAAATTAGCAAAGTCCTGATTAAAGCTAAACCATAACACCATGGGTGCAGATGACACTAGGGACAGGGGGGATATGTTTCAGAGTGACACTGCCGTCCTGAAAAATGGGATTCCTAAATCTGAATAATTGGGTCCCCCCCCCAGTTAAACAATCCCATCTGCACCCCTGTGTAACACTAATTTATCATGTTAGTAAATGCAGAAATGTAAATTCACAGCTCTTTAAATCATAAAAAGTGGAGATGATCTGGGAGAAATGGTAAAATTTCAACTTATTTATCCTCAAAGCTTCATGTTAATGCATTAATCATATCTTGTGTAAATTTGAAGTGTTTCATATGGTGCAACATTTATCATGAATGCAAGGGCCTTCGTTTCAGCCCCCATAAAACTCTGCAAACACATGTTCATCCATTACATTGTAAATACAAATCAGTGCTAACACACAGCCTGCACATAGTCCCTGAGTGATTTGTCTAATTTGAGAATAATTAATACATCTTGACACATACCCAGCAGCACCACTATAAACACTCCTGTTTTAAGATACCGATGATAATCCCGAAGTGTGTGTGTGTGTGTGTGTGTTTGTATGTTAAAGAGAAGCAGCAATTAACAACAAGTTTATGTAGCTCTCGGCTTTAGTCTGATTTCCCCTGAGAAATATTTGCTTCATCTGACTAGGAAGTCTTAAACGTGCTTGTATATGTGTGTGTGTGTGTGTGTGTGTGTGTGTGTGTGTATGTGTGTGTAATGCAGTATAAAGAGTAATGCTGTGTGCACATGTCTAACATCTCACTAATAGTGTGTAATGCTAGTTGAATAATAACGATGGTGCTCTGTGATCTGTGCTAATGAATAATCGCCTTCACCCTGGAGAGACCAGAAACGTGTGTGTGTGTGTGTGTCGTTTGTGTCTTCAAATGTGACTCCTTGATAATCTCTAATTGTGCATAATTTTATATGAATAATAATGCTGTGTATGCACTTCAGACAGCATTCAGACTAGAGCACATGCTCGTTTATTTCTTGTTTTTGACTTGTACACGAGTAATAAGATTGTTACTCAAAATAAAGCAGGATTGTGTGAAAATCCACTTTTATGGACAGATGGAGAAAACTTTGGCCTTTATCCCTTCAGAATAAACCAGAGCTAGGTGTAAACTCACTTTATTTTTCCCTGCATAACAAATACTTCAGTTGATTCTCTGTAATAAGAGATTAAGACACCTCTTCAGCGTCGTCTTGGTTATCCGCCAGTGGTGTAGCATAACTCCTCTGTCTTATCATTTGAGACAAAATAACAGTTTTATTGGAGGTCTTACAGGAAGCTCTGAATAAACTCTACTCTGGCATAACAGGATTCTCTTCCTAATCCTCTCTTTCACAGCTGGGGCACACCTGGGTTAAGGTGTATCTCATACCCTCTAGTTCAGAAATGTGTAGTTCGATGGACAGCTTGCATAACTTGGCTGATTTAAACCTAAATATGACCTTTTATATCTGCAATAAAGAAAACAGGAAGGAAATTTACACTGCACATTTATCGTAGACTGTAGGGTGTGGTAACTAACATTGAATTAGTTGGGAAATGCCACCCTTGATTTATCATTTCATATTTCTATAACATTTAAAGGCCAATGATTTTACACTGTCCCAGATTTAGGACTGTGTGAAACTGAAATCCTGGAGTACCCACTTAATGTTTTGTATATGTTTTATTATGAATAAATTTAATTTAATTTAATTCTAATATCTTAATTATTCCAAACATTTGTCCAAAATACATAAAGGCATGAAAGTGATGGCCAGATCCATGAGTGACCTTATGTGCAGAAGGTTGTTAAGCTTCATTTGAAACAAGACAGTTTTATTGGTTTATTTACATATTTGACACATTAATATTATTTAGATAAAACCCTTCATTTGATCAAGTTACATTTGCCCTTGTGAAGTTAATCTAATGCTTAAAGTGCCTATGTTTGCTTTTTGGTTTATACTGTTTCCTGATGTGTTATGTAGCTTTTTGTAAATGTACACTAACACCAATGAGTTACTACGTTTTACAAAGAGCACAAGAGCACCAAACATCAATATCCATTTTATTGTCTCTTTATTACATCAACACTTTTGCATAATCTCTGCCAAATATTTCAAAGATTCAACCCGATCCCACAAGAAAAAGTCTATTCTCCCCTAAAAGCCTATAAATCATGATATTTTTTTTATGTTTCATATTATTTAAGCCTTTATCAAATTTATAGTTTTTATATTTTGGAATCTGACAAAGTGATTTTTATGCCCGATTTTAACTGACTGACAGAAAGTAGAAAAATGCCATTTTTAACCCATTTTGGGCAAATGATCATATTTATGCACTTTATTGGATATACAACATGTCTGTGCTTGTCCATGAAATCATAGAACCACACTAAGTTCTCCACACCGATCATCAAAGATCAGGACCAGTTACTTCAATGAAATCTGTCTTTAGCACAAAAATGTGAGAAAACTGTTAGTACTGGCCACTTACTATTACATTAGTCATTTTAGGAAAAGGTATCCAAGTTTTAAAGTTATTGTAATCTCCTCCAATAATATAATAATGCACTTTTCTATGGTTGAAAATGTAAATTTTCAAGTATTTTAATGAGTCCTCGATAGAACGTTCAGTAGAAGGAACTGCTGCAGCCTTATAGACTCTTTTGGACATGTAATAGTAATACAATGCAAAATGTAATGCAAAATATTCTAACATGTTAGAATTTGCAATGTATTTAACATTTTTAACTATTAAACATTGTCGGGGCCTTAAAAATATAGTCCTTTACCATTTTAAGCCTTTCTGTGCACCGATGTAGCTGCACATTGAAGCGTGATTGTGTTGTAGTTTTAGAAAAAAATTTAGAAATGTTTTAGAGCTGAGTAATGTGTGTTAAACCAGAATAAAATTATGAATCTGCAAAAGAGCTTAATATGGCCTTGGGAATGCAGCTATTTCTATAAGCAACTAACATTAGCATAGACAGATGACCTCCATTTCTGTATAGTGCTTTGGTTCTAAAAATGAAAGAATCTGGATTCAAGACATACACGAGAATTTAAATGGGTTTTTTCTCTCATCAAAAGGATACACAAAAGATAAGCTCAAAGATAAAAAAGATGAAAGTATAAGGATGAAATAAAGTATACAGTGAATAGATATACATGTACAGAAAAAAGAGCAAGTTCCTTTCTCCCAGGATTACTGGCTAATTTAAATGCTTCAGTGGCAAGCAAAGTAATCTTGAGAATTTTTTGCACTTACAAAAATGAACATTGTTATTAAACCACACAGAAAAAACTCAAACTTCAACTTAGTTTGTTGCCATTGGACTTAACAAAAACAACATTCTTTTTCTTCTTCGTTTATATACAGTTAACTTTTTCTCTGTTTCTCAGGTTGATTTTCTGGCCTTGGAGATGCGTAAGGGGAGAGTAAATTTCCTTTGGGATGTGGGCTCAGGTGTGGGAGGGGTTGAATATCCCCATCACACCATCCACGATGGGAATTGGCACCGGATAGAGGCATCTCGGTAAGAATTATATGCACATCCAGGTGTTGCTCTCTGGCACATATATACTTGTCTTTCGAGCACTGATGTTTGTTGTGCTCCAAAGCCAAACTTTGCATTGCACCTACAAGAAACAGAAATGTCAAATGTTAAGAAGACAATGACGTGACAAAGACCTGAGAAACATAAAGACTGTTATTCTCATGTTTCTACTTTTGACTGGCCGATGGCAGATTTTTCATAAAATTACTTATTTATTTATTTTTCTTCTTTTTGTCTCTTTCGCCTCACTCTGACCTCATTTAACCAATAACAACTATTAGTAACAGCAAATATAAAACCAACAGCAACCACAATACATCATCTTACTCATGCTAGAGTAGAAAATATTATCTCACTTGGGAAATCTTGAGTTTGCAGCTGTCAGCCTGTTGCACATCATTACATAGATGTACTGTAATCCTTTTTTTTTTTTTTTTTTTTACCTGTGCAAGCTGCAGTTGATATATATACACACACACCATTCACACAAAGTAGGTTTCTCACCTGTACCATGCATTTTCCATTTCCATCTGAGAGATTTCCCAAAGGTGTTTACGCATTGGATCACAGACTGTCTGTCTTAAAAATGTTCCCCTGCACAACACAGAATTGTTCTTCCTGTCTTAAAACAAACTCAGATGTGTGGTTGATTTCACTGCCTAACTTAGAGGTTCCTCAGGAATAAACTGGTTCCTTTCTGTGTTTCTATCATTCATTTTTAACACCAAGACCTCATAAAAACCAATTTCATATGACCCTGATGTCTTTAATCATACTGATTATCTGTCTCTCCAACCACAGCAATGGTCTGAATGGTACCATATCAGTATATCCTCTGGAAGGTCCTATGGCAGGAATGATGCCAACGCCAGCGAGTGCCAACTCACCAGCAGCTTACACCATCTTGGATGTTGACCAGAACGCCTTCCTGTTTGTAGGGGGAATACTCGGCACTGTGAAGGTATTTGTCTGTCAAAAACACCACAAAGCAGTCTGGTTCTTATTTATTTATTTTTTTCTTTCTTACTCCTTCTCATTGTTTGTGTCCATTAGAAAGCAGACGCTGTAAGAACATCAACATTCACAGGCTGCATGGGAGAGACTTTCTTGGATGGTAAACCTATTGGACTGTGGAACTACAGAGAGAGACAGGGAGACTGTAAGGGTTGTGTTGTCAGGTATATACATCCTCTTATTTTCTATCTATTTTTTTGTTTTTTGTCCTTTATAGTTTTGGTATCTGGTATTGTTATTGTTCACCTCCTAATCTTTCTGAACAATTTTTAGTTAATAATCGTACAAAATACAATTTCAGCCTCTTTTGCATTAACAAAAGTGTATTTCTTCTGAATCTCTTGATGTGGATATATTAAACAGGACACCTCATCATCTTTGCGTACATACATTTGATTATTTGTGACCTCACAAACTTTTCTAGCAGTTGGATTGAAAATACTTTAATAAAACGGTATAATTTTGTTCTTGCAGCCCTCAGCGTACAGACAGCGAGGGAACGGTTCAGCTGGATGGTGAAGGCTACGCTGCAGTAGGAAGACCCACCAGGTGGAACCCGAATGTTTCCACCATCACCTTCAAGTTCCGCACTTTCTCTTCTGATGCTTTGCTCATGTATCTAGCCACTGAAGACATGGTATGTATGTAAACTCCAGGACAGAAGGCATTGATAAAGTTTATGCCAGATATTTGTCACATGTAATCCTCAGATATCATTCTTCTCAAAGTAATACACACTGTTTTTTTTTTTTAAAAACCTTTAACAGTTTATGCTTTTTTTCAAATTATTTCTGTAGAAAGATTTCATGTCCCTGGAGCTGTCAGAGGGAAAGGTAAAGGTTAGCTTTGACCTGGGATCTGGACCTGGCAGTGCCATATCAGCCAACCGCCACAATGATGGACGCTGGAAAGCCCTCACTATGTCAAGGAACAAGAAGAAAGGTCTTTCGATCAGTTTTTATTTGTTTATTTTAAACAAATGAAATGCAACTTAAAACCAGATCGGATCTGTGTGCTCTGTTGCTACTTATGTCTCTTTCCATCTTTATAAAGCCACTGTGACTGTAGTTGACATCGACAGCAGCATTGAAGAAAAGATTGTGGTCACATCTCAGGGTTCAGCTACTGGTCTTAACCTGAGGGAAAACCAGAAAATCTATTTTGGTGGGCTGCCAATGATTGGAAATTACAGGTACACAAACACATTAATACACCCTAAATTTTTAACTTATTTTTTACATGCTTTGTATGTCAGACATAACTTTTTTTTTTCAAAGTCTAGAATGAGTCTTTATTCTTTCTGAAGATAAAAATAGTATATGTAATAAAATAATTATTTTCTTGTAAAAAAAAATGCTGATATTTTATTTTAAATAAATTAATGATGAATTTGTTTGTAAATTGTTTTCATGCTTCACAAATATGTTTTGTCTTAACAGCAAGGCATATTTATCTCACGCCTGATTTAAAATCCATACTGATAATTTATCCATGCATGATGCTAACCATGCTAATAATGCTGCACAGCCCAAAGTCATACTTGCTCTTGGATTGCACATGAAGCCTATTGCTCCACATCCTAATTTGATGTTTGTCCAGCAACATTTGTGGAATGTCTATAAATATCTATATCTATGTCTCTGCTTTGTGCTTACAATATTGCCATCATCATACAGAATGTTTTAGAACAATGATTCCCAACCTCGGGTTCCCCAAAGAACACAGAGGGTCCCCAAGGTTTCAACTGCTCAGAGCAAGTGTGATATAAATTAAGGCCATGTCCACACAGAGGCGAGTTGAGGTGTATTAGCTAGCTCGCTCGCTCATTCATTCATTCATTCATTCATTCATTCATTCATTCATTCATTCATTCATTCATTCATTCATTCATTCATTC
>JBAMHW010000025.1:19213453-19224479 GCA_037177495.1 Rhadinocentrus ornatus
CACACACACACAGGGGTGTCCATAGTCGGTCCTCAAAGGGCCGCTGTCCTGCATGTCTTGGATGTTTCATGCTGCAGCACACCTAAATTAGATTTATGGATCAGCATGCTTGGGCAGAACTTGACCAGCTGTTGAAGAGGGCCATTTCATTTGAATCAGGTGTGTTGGAGCTGGGAGACATCTAAAACCTGTAGAACTGCAGCCCTCAAGGACCGGAGCTGGACACCCCTGAGCTATGAAGAAACCATTTCTACATAAATACAATAATTCTCATTTCTATTTATACAGTTCCATCTTATAGGGTGGGCCTTGATGTGTCGATAGCATTAGAGTTCCGAACCACCAGAACCAACGGAGTACTTTTGGCTGTCAGTAACCAAGCCAACGATGGACTGGGTCTAGAGATTGTCCAGGGCAAGGTATATATTGACTAATCAAAATTTTGCAGAGGCTTTATGCTCCCAGGATGTTCCTAGAACATTTACTGTCCAGTACATAAAAGCAATACATAGTTAAATGAATGTTATTTATACAGCAATCTTTTACAGTGTCACGTAATTAATTTCTATCCAAGAGCTTGTATTGAAGATGTGAGAGTCCAACTGCTGTGATAAGTCTTCTCCAGCACATCCCAATGACTCCAGGTCTGGTGAACAGTCCATATGTTGTGTTTTGCTTCTTGAACTACTGGAAAACGTCTGTACCGTTGGAAAGAAATCCATCTAGTTTCTACTGCTTATCCGAGGATGGGTTGCAGGGGAAGCCCATACTTCCTTCTTCCTAACCATTCTTTCCAGCTTGTCCAATGGGGATCTTGAAGTATTCCTAGGCCAACCAAGAAATGTAAAGATGTAGCCCCTCCAGCATATATTAAATCTTCCTCAGGGCCTCACGACCAGATGCCAAAGTCACTTCATCTGACTCCACTCCAAACCCATTCCTCTATTCTTAAAGGAGACGAGAAATTAATTTTCAACTCCAAAGTGGAAGAGGGTCCAACCTTTCTTAAGGACACTAGCTCCGGAACCCAAGCCCAATTATATCTAGCCCAGGGGTCAACTCTGGACTTCTTGGGCCAGTGTCCTGCAGAAGCCCATTAATGACCAAGTGTGTTTGAGACAGGTGTGGTACAGCAGGTAAATATCTGATGCAGGAAAGTGGCCCAAGTGATTCGGCGTGAGTGATCCCTGATCTTGCTGGTACCTCATGCGTAAGGCTCCTTTCTGCCTAAGAGGTGACTTTCTACTTCCCCAGAGTCATTCTTTATCTATGGATCCCAGTTCGAGCTCCAGGGCGTTTAATTTATCATGGTATTAGTCTATGAAAGGAAGAAAAAAAAAGGGTTCTTTTATATATTCGTATGGCTAACTTGAACAGTTATCCAACTGAAGCAAACATAGATCAGTTTCCTCAGTTAAATCCCTGTGATGATTTTCTCCATCCAGACACTACATTTTCATGTTTGCAGAAAGTTCCATGATGCTCATTTAGTATTTGTTGTACTGAAAGTTGCTATGAATTTTAGGAGAAAACATGCTAAAAGTTATAGTACTTACATTAAGCTCTCTTTTTTTTCCCCCCCCAAAGCTGCTCTTTAATGTTGACAATGGAGTTGGACGAATCACAGCAGAGCATGTTCCTGATGGTGAGGGTTTCTGTGATGGTCAGTGGCACAGCATCACTGCCAACAAGCTTCGCCACAGGGTGGAACTTGTGGTTGATGGGAAGCAGAGCCAAGCAGAGTCTCCTAATGCACGCTCCAACACCTGTGACACCAACGATCCCATATACGTTGGAGGATATCCTGGTACAATTGTCTCAGCAGAATTATATAACTATAACAAAACATGTCAATGCACTCAAGATGCAGCGGTTAAAAAGATACAAACTCTATTAAAACCTAATTAAAGTGCAATATGTTAAAACACAATACCCTTCCCGGGAGTAGGCTGTTATTCATTCATGTCTTCTCTTTTAGTGGGAGTTCATCAGGCAGCTCTTTCTACCACCACGTCCTTTGGAGGTTGTATGAGGAACCTGAAGATTACCAAGGCTTCTAAGACCATGGATGTGCAGTTCAACAAGGCTCTGGAGATAAAAGGAGTCCAGCCTCTCTCCTGTCCTGCTGTAGCTGCCTAAGCCTAAGAAGCCAGCAAAATTTGCTTCATTTCTGAGACACTAAGAATAGTTTATGCAATGTGTAAGGCACTGAATTGTATGAATGAATGAAATTGTAATGACTATTAAATAAGGTCTTTGTGGATTCATCTGGATGCCAATGTGCACACTGTTTCAACAAAGGTTTAGAGAAGAGGGGGGAAAAAAGTCAGACCAAAGAATAGGCTTTCGAAAGTGAAGGAGGAATACCACATAAAAAAAAAAACTTCTACAAAAGTGGACTTTGTGTATGACCATCTTACCAGCTGTTCAATAGCTACCGCAGGAGACACCACTGAAGAAGAAGCTGAACACCGTAGAATGACTATTAAAAATAAACTTTTAAAGACTAGAATCATTAGTTGAGAATAAAATGTGAAAGCTACCTGACAATGGATTTAAATGACAGTAGGAGATTTATATAAGCTTGTGTTGACATCTCAGAAAGCATGATGACTTTACCATAAACTTTCAGGATAAAATCTGCATATTTAAAGATTCCACATAATGTTTAGTTTTACAAGGCAACTTAAAAAAATGTACATGAATATTTGACATTCTGAAGAAACTTTTAGGATAAACATATGTATAAAAAGTGGTTTTGCTTTTTACTGACAAGACACATTGTCCTTTATTTTTGACAAAATTGGATACATTACCAGTCACAAGTCCAACTCCAAACTTTTACTAGTGCTGTAGAGGAAGATAATTGTAATCACATTTATAAATTTAACATTCACATAATCTATCTGTAGTCATTCAATGTTTACTCTCCGATATTCTCTTGGTAAACAACAAAATAGGATATTGGCACTGACATATAATTTGCACTAGAGGGCATTATTTACCTGCTAGATGAAAATACCTACAATTCTAGCTTCTAGCTTGTTCCTCCAGTACCTCAAGACACTCCTGGAGACTGATGAATTAGGTCCTGAAAGAATTAAACTGATATGATTTAATAAGGGTCCAGATCACTCTTCATTCTGCATTCCTCTTTTATTACCATGGTCCTCTTTACATAGGGTTAAAAAAAAACCAAAAAACAGGTAAGCAGACAGTCAGCAAAATCTGACAGAGTGGAATGTTTAGACGAAATAAATCCTCACTTGTACATAATCAACGCATATTTATGATAAGATGTACCATCTGAGCATTGGCTACCATGGGCTCCTGGACGGGGATGCCTTGCTGCTCAAACTGTGATAATGCAGAGAGATCATTTGCAGCATTAAGAACATTTCACTGGTGGAGGGAAAATGGTTTAAAAATTTTTTATCTTAAAACACTGAGCTTATGTTTCTAAATATATTTTGGTGCTTTTTTGATTGGAAATCATCACATTTTTTTTCCCCTTGTACTTGAGCTTTTTTTTTTTTAATGTTGCAACATACATTATGTAACAAAAATATACTTAAAGGTACACAAGAAGGACATAATTATTCAAAAACCCATTTTTAGTGTTTTTGACCTGGATTAAAATGTCTAGCTTAATTTTGAACAGCGCTCATTTCAGTTTGTGCTTTTCTGCACTCATATCAGCAATTTTCTCTGCTGGTACATTTACAGTAACAACTACAGTACTGTACCAGCTGCTTCTTTACATAATTGTGCTACAAAACAAAAAGTATAGTGTTGGACATACAGAGTCATATTGTGTCATATAGTAAGTTGATGTAAAAGCTTGTTTAGCAAATTGGTGAGTACTCCACCTGTCAGTTCAAGTGTTTACTAAAACTCCATTATCCATCATTCCCTTTTTTTCCACCTAGTGAATAATGCAGGATAAAACGGCTACATACAGCATAAATCTAAGTCTTATTTTGACATCAGTCAAGGCATTCAAGCATTCCATGTTTATATCACTGAAAGTAAAGCAATAGCCTCCTCAGCTACCATATTAACGTGTACAGATAGATACATAGAAACCGCCTGGCTTTTGTTTTGTACAGGCTTTAAAATGGAAACCTCCAAAGAACAGAAGCATTGTATGTCATCTACACTGCGACAGCACTGTCCTGGTGTCAGGCCTGGTGACTTATTGCATGCCGTCTGTCCTTTCAACTTATCTGAGGCGAGATCCATATGTTGTAGTGTTCCAGTCCAGCAGTCTTAGCTTGTTTTGCACCCTCATTCGCCTCCCATAGCCATACACCCCAGGGTCATTATCCAACTCTAACCCATTGGTAAGCATTTCCCCCAGGTATAGATCCAACTACTCTTGATCCAGACCTTGTCAAGACGACTGCATAAGGCCCGTGAGTCGTTTGCCCGTCAGTGACTTGCCCTGGGAGTAAACAGAGAGGAAGGTAGGTGAGTGTGACAGCTGCCAAAATGCCTCCAAAATGAAAGCTTTCCTGACGGAGATAAACAGAGGAAATGCCTGGTTTGCAGAAAGAAAGTTAACTTAAAAAGGAGGGTTTAACTAGTAGATGCTTAAACAAAAACAAAAGCTTCTAAAGTGAAAGAACCCCCATCACACACACAGACACACATTAAAGCAAAACAAATAGCTCCAAAGTCAATGGTGATCAGGGAATTGTTAATCCTCTTAATTATAACTTCACACTGCAAACTCTTTTGTTGTAGTCATTTTGCATCTTTTCTGCACTATTCCTATAGACAATTCTTTGTTCACAGTCATGCATCTGAACAAACTAATTAGTACTTTGGACAACTTGAAGCCCTCAGTCAACTAATCACCAGACCCTTTCTTAAAACCAGTATTAAGAAAAAGAATGTCCCCTCAGGGAAGGAGCCAAAGTGCAGCCAATTACTGAGCACAAGCAATAATTAAGTCAAAACTTTCGCAAGTACAAATTAATCATGTAGTTTTATTATTATAACAGTGTGCTAATGGAACAAATGGATTAATAAAGTGGTCTAATGTTTGATAATATGGCAGCTGAAATAAATTCTCTTAGCAGTGGTGTGTAGTACTAGCTTTGTTTTAACATTGCAGTTTTCAAGAGAGGAGGTGGGACACTCACCACACTGCGAGTGAACTTCTCCAGGGAGGTGCGTCGTCCCTGCTCCATTTCAGGCTACAGAGTCAAGGAATGCAGAACATTTAAAAAAAATTGCAGGTTTAAGAGACTGTGTTTGAAGCCTTTCCCATGTTTCGATTAGTTCACCCAAAAATCACACAAAAACAGCTGACTCATTGGTAAAATTATTGTCAAACACTCACCTTCTTCCTTGAGATCAGCAGGTCCTGGTACACATTAGAGCGTAGGAAACGTGAATAGCTGTCACTTTTCATTAGCTTGTAAATGTGGTCCTGGGTGAGCAGAAAGTTGGAAAAAAATTGACAAAGAAAAAAAAAATCCCATTTCTACAAAAAGAGGAAGACGGTAATCGTCTTTTCTCCACAGACATTGAAAAGGGTACCACAAACCTTTAAAAGATATTTTGGGAACTCATTTATTTAAGTTTTTTAATGTTAGCAAAGATAAATTAATGAAAGCAAAGAGCCAGTGGAATTTTTTTTGTCATCCATTGTTTATTATTCCACAAATTTTCCTTTAACCAATGTTGCTCAAAGACAAAACGATGCATCATTAGCAGAAGGAAAAAATGTATTAAACCCAAAAAAGAAGTTTAATTAGTGTTTAATCAGCATTCTTGTTTCAGTTAACTTGGCAAACCCATTACTTCTGCTGATAAAATGATTAACATTCTCTTCATTAAACTGTGAATAGTCTGGACAGACACCTTAATACTCGTCTAAGCAACTGGTGAGATAATGCTGAATAAATGCTCCTTGATGAATGTGGTCGTGTTGATATACAAACAATAGAACTTTTGTTGAAATGTAACTTATAATGCTGTCCGACACGATGTGATCACCAAATGTGCAGCTGTTTACAGCCATGTCTACACTTTCTAACTTCAGCTTTCTCATTTTAGCTATCCCAGCACTTTATCCAATGTCATGAGTAAGAGTTGCAGCTGTCATTTCAGGGCTACAATGCTTGGTGTTTGGAAATTATGGTGTTATGAATGAAGACCAAACTTTATCAAAATTCTCCAGTCATTTTTTGGCTGGAAAGTCTTTCCACATCCTCAGCCATGGCTTATGCACCTGGTAATAGCCTGTGCAAACATGCATATCTTATAAGGGAGGGGTTCATGTTGTGAGGAGATTTCAGATGCAGCCTTTTAGAATGATAAGCTGCTCCATAGCTGCGCCATTCACTTGCCAGCCAATCGTCTGGAAAATCTACAGCTAAAAATCACTCTGCTACATCAACTCTCTAGTTTCCTCCAGTGAAGCATGTACTGCAAGAAAGGCAAATGGGGCAGACAACAGTTTGACATACAGCTAATAAAGTTATCTTTGATGTGCCTTACTTTGATAGGGATTTAAAGTCAAATACATCCATACTAAATGGTCTACAAAATAAGGTCTTGTGGTAAAGATCAGGACCTCTGGGCTTAACATTTTGATAAATGTTCTTTGATTCTTGCTGTAAATATAAAAAATATGATTGTTAAATCATAATCTACATACAGTAACCTCTTGGCTTAACATAAATCTGAGCCAAAAAAGTAGTCCTGCACATGCATGCGTATACACACACACATAAAATGTAAAACTGCAAATTGGCATTTCACTCTGTTTTTGCAAGCTTTAGGCAACAAACTGAATGTTTTCCTTGAACTCATGCTGAGCAACAGGTGTGGCAATTCTCTCATCTCAGAGATTTTCCCCAGACGTTTATCCACTATATTTCAAGGAAACCTCAGAGGGTCAGCTCTGGCTTTAGTAATTTTCCCTCAATCTTGTTAAAAATAAAACAAAAACAAGAAGTCCTATCATTGCTTATGTTTCACTCTAATGGCCTATATACAGATATTTTATTAGTTTCCATGTCTGTCATAATATGCCTGATATCAATGTTTTTCATTCTTTCTGTGTCTCACTTCTTCCTACCTGTGCGTCTTCATAGCTGTATCTTCCGGGGTCTTTCAGGTTTTGGCTGGTGCGTTCATAGCTGTGAGAATCCAAATTAATGGAGCTGGGAGCTCCCTCAGCCAGGAACTCTGTCCAGATGTCCTGTGCCCTCTGTGCAACGTCCTGCTGGGGAATCCTTTTCAGGTCCTGAACTGCCAGCCAAAATCTTGAACAAAGTCATTTAGATTTTACTTTTCATTCAGCATATAATGTAGATTTTAGTGCTTACAAACTGCCTCAACTGGCAATGAAGGCTCTATTACTTTTCTGAATCACAGTGTAACATGTTTGGGTGGTCAGCTCAGTCAAATACAAGGATGGTTATCAATTAAGGCTTGCAAACCAGATGCTTATAGGTAGAAATGTGCAAGGTAAAAATATCTTATAGACTGGACAGGAGATGTAGAGTTAGTAGACAGGAGACTTGAGGTTATCTGCAGCTTGTTTACTTTGTTATACCTTGCACTTTGCTGTATCAGTTAGTCAAAGTTGGAAGAAAAAAAAACTGTTTATATGATAAAGGGCAGCAGCAAACAGGAAGGCTTTTTACCTAGATTTTAAAACAAATCAGCAGACCTGTGGTTTTCTTGGAGTTTGTTCCACATCTGAGAAGGAAAAACTGAATGTTGTCTCTCCGTGTTTAGCTCTGACTCTTGGAACAAAAAGTAGATTTTATCCTGATCACCTGAGAGATGTGGTTGTTCATCATGAACTGGAATATCCTAAATGTATTCTTGCCCTAAACCAGTCAGTAAGGTAAACTAACAGCAGGATTTTGAAGTCAATTTTTTGACAAACAGGAAGTCAGTGTAAAGATCTGAGGACTGGAGTTGTATGATCCACTTTAATGGTCTTTGTGAGAACTTGTGCTGCAGCGTTCTGGATTAACTTAATCTGATGGACTTTTTAGAGCACAAGTGTCAACTTCCGGACCTCGGAGGCCACTATCCTGCAGATTTGTGTTGTTTCCCTGCCCCAATACACCTGACTAAAATTAATGACACCCCTGTTTTTGATGCAAAGATATCATTACAGTTAAGTTTACTAAAGATAAATGCATAAACAAGTGTAAATATTTATGCATTTTAATGGGCTTATTTATAGCCAACCTGACAACATACTGACTGTAGACTAAGCCAAATCACTACCACTGGCAATTACAGATTGTAGGGGATTTACTGGATAGTTATGGACAATTAACCTGGTATAAATTTGTAGTTTACAGTTTATATGTTTTACTTAAAAAAAATGTAATCTGAAGCAAATTAAAATAAGCCAAAACATCACGGAAATTAAGTAAGTTAATTATACTGTGTGTAGCGTTGTGTTGCTGTGAAGACAAGAGCACTATACTGTAGTGAGACTGGACTGTTTTCACAGCAACACAGGCAGCAGAGAGCCGCTGGCTGACTGACTAATACTAGTTTCTATCTATACTGATCTGTGGACTGGTTTAGCAATATAGAGAGAAACACCTCTGGGGTCTGCTTCTTTCTCACACCCTTTTTCTAAAAGCCTCTACAAAAGCTCCCCACTAAAACAAAACACAATTAAAGGTCTAAAGATCAGGGTGAGGAGTCCGCTGGGATAGCCAGAGGGTCAACAGTGAGATATATATATAGATATATATCTATATTTATTTATTGACTCAGAGGGATCAACAGCCTCCACATGATTAGTTCATCTCTAGACAACCGTTTCAAACATATCTCTCCTCACACACACAGTGATGCTTTAGAAAATGACTAACATGATGCAGTGCGTAAATCTGTATGTCTAAATGAAGGATGAATTTAATATTTTATCAATAAACTGAAAACTAAGAAGAAAAGACTCCCTTGCACAAATGAAGCACAGTATTTTCCTCTACTGTTGATTTATGGAGCAGCTGCTGTTGTGTTTGCCTGCATCAGTTGTTTTGAGGCTTATTTCAGAAGGCGGTGCAGTGATCGAGTTAACGATGGGATAAAGAGCAGGGGATGATGGTAACTGGTTTAAAAACAAAAACAATTATGTAGTTCAACAACTTTCAAGAATCAACCACCGTTCAACAAAGATCCTGTCACGCCATCTAATGTTCTAAACCAGTGGTTTGGTCCCTGAGAGCCACAGTCCTGCAGTTTTAGATGTTGGTCTGCTAAAATTAAATGGATCCTCCATCTTATCAAGTTCTGCTCAGTGGCTCATTCATTTGCATCAGGTTTGTTAAAACTGGGAAACATCTCAAACTTGCAGCACTACGGCCTTCCTCATGGCTAAACGCTAGCAGGGGAGTATTTCACAATCAATGCTTTTCTTTTTAGATTTATGATAAAATTAGAAATGTCAGATTTTGCCCTGAAAATATAGATTAGTAAAAGTATATAGTAATGCGGTGATATCGCTGCTTCCTGCAGCCATTTATTAGAAAAATCAGTTAGTTGTACTGTCTATGTTTAATGTAATAGTATATCATTGTGGCTTCAAACATTATGTAATATTTTGGGCTCTGAGTAGTTTAAGTGGCTTGTCAAACCTTTTTTTTTACAAATTAAACAATATTGAAGATATCAGCTGGCATGTCTATCCTGTAGTTTGTTATACTTGGACTTTTGCCATTTTGCATCCCTGCTTTTGGACTTATTTACAGTATTTTAAAGAAGCAGCTCACAAAAGTAGAGCCAAATCAGACGCCATTTATACTACCACATTAAAAATAAATAATCACATCTTGGCATTTTACACGTATCATCTTTCTGTAGTTGGAGCCCTGTTCTTTGTTGTCCTGCTTCTTGTATAACTGGGAACTGGCAAAGTTTTACGCAAGTATACCGACATCCTACGGTGTAAAAGTGGTTTAAAATTGTAGTTTGTAGCAAGAAAGATCAAAAACATTTCAGAGGGTAAAAGCTTTTGCAAGATTATCAAACATTCCTGCACTCAGTATTAAAAATGCACAAACGTATTGTCGAGCAGTTTGGATTTTTCCGTGTGAACCAAGTGTGGAAGAAATGTTCTTTTATGTATTTAAGATAATGATCCCAGCCCAAGTCATGCGGAAGCTTTCAGCTTTTAGATATTTCACTGCGTCAACAAACTGAATTCAAATGGAAAGCTCAACAATTAGTCTTTAAGCTCTGCAAAAGCCTGCTGTTAATGACCCACATATTTGGATGACTTATTTGCATGTTCAAGTACATTCAGTTTCCTTTTTCATTATTTCTGGTTATAGTTTCTTAAATTTATGTAAGACTTGAAAAAAAATCCCAAAAGCTAAACCAACTTCATTCAAGTCAGTTTAGTCATTAACTATAGTTCCTACAATTATTTTCACCACAAACCTTATCAATGTAAAGGAATCACACCGGCTTTGCTCTCTTTAACAAGCACAGCATATTTAGAAAGAACCGGTTGAGCAATGATTGTTAAAAATTTCATCTTTCATCTTCATCTCAAGTTTGGAGATGTTTATCAACATTTTTAGTACTCACCTCAGGTTTTCTGAGCTAAACTCTGACTCCAGAAACTTGAGGAAGAGCTCCTGTCCTGCTGGGTCCTTCAGGGCCTCCTCCAGTGAGAAACCCCACTTCTTCACCCTCTGCTGACTTGGCTCCTTGCTGGGAAAGATCAGACAGGATGGAGCGGTTAAAAAATTCAACTGAAACTAATGCAGGGAGGTTAAGATTTAAAAAAAAGATATTAAAGAGGATTAAAGCATCGGGGACTTAGAAGGGGGTGTGTTGTGGTAGAATAATACAGACAAATGAATAAGAATAAAAATATGATTTGTCATGGAGCAGTCTAACTGGGCAGTGCTGATATAACAAAGCGGTGTTTTTATGATAATGTTTATCTCAAACCATCCATCCATTATCTGCCGCTTATCCGGAGTCGGGTCGCGGGGGCAGCTGCCTAAGCAGGGAAACCCAGACT
>JBAMHW010000025.1:19234798-19258733 GCA_037177495.1 Rhadinocentrus ornatus
TTCACCACGACAGACTGATGCAGCGTCCGCATCACTGCAGACGCGGCACCGATCCGCCTGTCGATCTCCCGCTCCATGTGTTTAAATTGTTAAAATTGTTATGTAGTTTTAGGCTATCAGTGTTTTGAGTTAAGTGCTAACAATGCCCTCATGTTCAAACATTTATGCCAATAGACTGTTTACAAATTACAATTCTCTCATTTGCCAGTGATACATACATCTATGTATTCACTCTATACAATGGGTTTTGCCTTAGGACAAAGGAGGCTTTCTACCCACTCATAACGATTAATAAGTTATTTCAGGTTTGTATACAACTGATTTTCTTCATGTCATATCACGTTTACATTTGCGTAGGTTAAACATTTAAAAAGTTACCAGGAAAAAAAATTCATCGCACTAATTTGAATGCATAGTGTTTATAAGAACCTAAAGCAGTAAATGAAAACAACTTTCTTGCAGTTGTGCGTCTTCATCATCTCACCTGAAAGCGGTAGAAGGTGCCGTCATCTTTGAGGGTGAGGACATGGTCTGAGATGGGGAAAATGTACCCCTGAGCTGCGATAAGACTCCCGATGTGCAAGGCCTCAGCTACAAAAGGACCAGTGCAAATTAAAGCAAGTTCCTCTGCATCCCACAAGTGATATCTAATCTTTAATATTAAATTGCAGCATATTTATAATCTGCATAGTGTGTATTATCCCCTTGATTTAAACTTATTTTTTGCTCACTCTTGGGAGGAGTTGTAAATCCCAGTTTCCCATCATTTCCCCACAGCTGAGTTTAGAAGCAACATTTTGCGCAAATCTAATTTTCTGTACTCACGTCTCTTCTTCAGCAATATAGACTAAAAATTAGAAATTATACATTTTTATACACATACCTGGATCTTCAATGGAAAGACTCTTCATCAACCACTGAACAATATCTGCACCTGAATCAGATGGAAAGAGGCAGATTAGTGTTACAAAGAAGTATATGTAAGAACAGCAACAATAATAATTTTAACAACAATAATCAACTAATAACATTAAGCAGGAGGAGTTAAGATATAAAAAGAAAAACCATGACCCAAATGTAAAATGAAATGAAAGACATGTTTCAATCTTTTCTAGTAACCTCCAATCTACTAAAAAGACATCAAAAGACTTGAGAAACAAAAATACACTAATATATTATAAATATAAGAAA
This sequence comes from Rhadinocentrus ornatus, assembly GCA_037177495.1. NCBI lineage: Eukaryota > Metazoa > Chordata > Actinopteri > Atheriniformes > Melanotaeniidae > Rhadinocentrus > Rhadinocentrus ornatus. The sequence goes on from JBAMHW010000025.1 coordinate 19,235,990, forward strand.
TCTAAAAACTATTAAATACACTAAAAGCAATTAAAAGATTAAATTCTACTTAAAAGGAATAACATTTAACTGGATTGAAAAATTACAAAACTAAAAGCACTTTAAAAACAAGACTAAAATACACTAAGACAGGGTTCTCCAATTTGGTCCTTCGAGGGCCGCAATCCAGCAGGTTTTCCATGTATCCCGGCTTCAACACACCTGACTCAAATTAGTCATTGTGCAGAACTTGATTGGGTGTTAGATCCATTTAATTTAATGCTCGGTGTGTTGAAGCAGGGATACATGGAAAACCTGCTGGATTGCGGCCCAGGTAGGACTGAATTGGAGAACTCTGCACTAAGAGATATTAAAGAGAAAATTAAATGCAGACACAAAACAATTCTCATGCTGTTCTAAAAGCCAAGGAGTAAAAATGTGTTTTAAGATGAGTTTTAAAAGTTTTCCAGAAAGGGAATCACTATGATTTGAGAGGGGGGCTCATTCTACACTTGGGTCCCAGTACTGAAAAAGCTTGATCACGTCCAGTTTAGAGTCTGGATTTTGGAACGACTAGGAAGAGATGATCTGCAGACTTCTGTGCCCTTAATGGAGTTTTAAGCAGGTTCAATATGTAAGCTGGTGCCGGTCTGTTTAATGATTTTATAAACAAATCAATGTTAAAAGGGAACAATAATAACAGGACTCATGAAAAAAAAGTAGAAGGGCACAGGAGAAGGTATTTAACTGATTTTGATTACCATTAAAATTTTGCCAGGGTAAAGGGAAATCATAGATGTGACTTAGACTGCAAATCAACACAATCAGGAAACCAACACTAAGATTATTTGACAACATCTTAAAAACAGCTTAAAAAGCCTTTTTGTTTCTGTGGAATTAGAGTATCTTCTCATTTGTTCTTCCCTGCTGCTTTTCTGAGTGATGTGGTGTTTAATTCCCTACCATTCATTAGTTTCCTGGCCTTTAGCATAGAGCAAAAAACATCCGAGCTTCTCTCCACATCAATTTCACTGCTGTGGTAATTGTGTTTATTGATACACTTTGCTTATGGCAAATTGGAGTAATGGATCTTCAATAACGGCAAAGGACGGAGGAGAAAAAAGGGAGGAATGTTAATAGCTTCTACTTGTTTCCATAATTTGTTTGGGGTGTGTCGCAGCCTCCCACAGTGACTAAGCCTGGCAGTAATTTTAGTGATTACAGACAAGGTGGCCACCATCCATTCCCACAATAGATGTACTTAGCTGTGTACAGCTTCTGTAACACTACCACAAACAAAATACAGCATTATCATCATGGGGGTACCCCATGAAATTGCTTTTCAGATATTTACCCCCCTAAAATATTGACAGTTTCAAGTTCAATCCATGTGTCAGTGCAGCGAGCGTATTAATGAGATGTTCAGAACTGGCTTCCTCTTTAATTGCCTCTCACAGGTCTATGTCAATTCTCTTGAACTTATTGCTTGGCTTTAACTAAAACATTATATACAAGACCCAATACAGAGAGGGATGTGAGCCATCTTATCTAATGCATTCACTAAAGTTTGAGGGGAAAAAGCAGCTCAGAACTCAGACTTGTAATTGTTAACTTGTTAATAAGAAAATACTTAATTAGCCATTTACATAATACTGAGAACCCTGTTTTTCTGCAGTCATAGTAGATATTTGTGTACAGACTGATGACAAAAGCACTTTTAGATGACTTTTATCACTAAAATGTGGAAATTCTCATTATTAGCCTACAGCCAGCAATCAGTCAACGTAGCATGAAGACCATCTAGTCTGCGTCCCAAACACAAGATCTCCCTAAAACTCACCATCACACATCACTTATTCATTCTGTAAAAAAAAAAAAAAAAGTTTAAAAAAGAAGAAATTGCTATTTTACTGAGACATACATAGGAATTATTACTCTTGCAGTTTCTGACAAAAGAGCGAATAAGCACATAGTGCAAAATGTCAAAAAAAAAATCAGTTTCCCTTCAAAAATGACCCTGGGAACAAGTGAGCTAAATGTCATCTTTTCTGCTTTTTAGAAGCACGAGGAACTGAGAATCTTAGCTTTCCAGGATGTCCATTTGTCCTTCACTCCTGTCTGTTCAGCAGGCACTTGCCGTCTGTCAAGGATGCACCTCAACAGTTAATATCAGTGCAGCTCACCGGCTGTCACTCTGACATATCTCCCTCTTACTTTCGTCTCCGTACCTGTAACCACACTGGGGATCTTGGTCATGAAACTTTTGACAGTTCTGATGGGCACGCCCTCCGTCTCATCTTGAATTCGAGTGACAATATCTTCAATCTGTAGAGCAAGATATAACAAAGAGTTACAGGGAAAGACTAAAAAGAACAATAAAGTTCTATAATGACTAAACTTGAACAAAAATGAACTAGTTGTAGTAAATGCCTGATTTTTAGACCACAGCTTCCTTGTACTCTGCAAGCGGTGCTGGTTTCTTGAAATGTAAAATGGTAACATATTTATCTTGTGACTTGGTAGAATTAATTTCTCTCCATAATGTTCTGTCCCAACATCTAGTTAACAAGAAAAAACTAAATACAAAAGCACTGCAAACCGGGTTCAGTCCTCATACATGGTTGTATTGGGATAATAAGCAAACGCTGACTACCATATCAGTGGCAAATCTCAGAGCGGAGTTAAAATGAAAATTGTCTGATAAGCAGAAGTTGTTTCAACAGAATAGCACACACCTTTTATTACAGCACAAATGTTGACTCAAACATGTTTCCCACTCCAAACTGAAGTTATATTAGAACTTGATTACCTCTGTTTTTCAATGCATGGTTGACACCCCTCTTTACACAGATGCTTTTTATTTGCGTCAGCGAGTGGGAAGTGAGAAGTTGGTCGCTTTGGAGACAGCCGTCACAAACTACCACACAACTCAGCAGCTATTAATAAACCCTGAATCAAATGAGTGAGGCGAAAGAGTGGGGGCGAGGGCGGCATGTTTTCTTTTTCTTTTAATACCTGATCACATTAAAGAAGTGTATGACAAACCAGAACATAAAACACACACCACTCAGTCATGCAGGCAAAAACCTGAGGTGTGTTCTGAGTTTCCTGACCATTTTAGCTTCGTGAGAATATTTATAATGCAGGCAGGTTGTCAGAGGCGTACAGTTCCAGCATAAACCTACGCTGCATGACAGCGTCCACTACAGACTCATCCAGACCGTAATGTAGCATGTATGAAATAGACCCAGTACTCTCAAAGTCTGACAAGGAGATTCTGAACACATGTACACCATGTTGTGATGCAGGTCTGCAGCAATTAAACAACGTTTCTTTAATAAATATAAAAAAGTGCTTGACATACTTCAACCAGTGCAATCTTAATATGCTGATGCATGGATATTGTATTATATTAGTATGTTACAATATTACATAATTTATTATCAAGGCTTGTAATTAAGAAAAAAAGGCTCAAAGGTGAAACATCACAGGCTGCTTGCACCCACCCTTCTCGCCTCTTTTATCTACCTGAATCAGTTAACACAACTGGATTAACAATTATTGTCAAAGTTGTAACCACAAATAATGCTAGCATCTCTTTTCTTTCATAAAGGATAGTCCTCTTTTTCCTCTGCAAAAGGACTTAATCAAGGAAACACTGAAGCTCATTTGATTCAAATTTAGGATTCAAAGAGCTCTTGCCAGACAAGGCTCCTATATACTCCCAGGTCATTTCATTCAATAAGAAACCTTCCAAAAACCTTCCAAAAAGAAAAAAAAAGACCATTCAAATTGAGAATAGAGCCTTTCCTGATTTGCAAATCTCTCATATAATGTGAAAGAATCAAGCAAATACCATCACAGACACTGAATTTTGCAAATAACTGCATCTTATCTTCTGTTTAGCTTAGAGGATGAAGCATCACTTATTTCCAAAGTAACAAAATCCATTTTCATTACTTCCATTTTTAAATAAATGTTTTATTACTTTCATCTCTCCAGCTGTTTTGGAAACAGGATAGACAAAAGCTTTTCCTTCATTTTCTTTTTCACAAATTTGTGAGTAGTTTATGAATCACCTTGAGAGCAGGTCCTTACATATGTAAAAATATGCAATATTTGTTTTGTTAATAAAATTAAATTTCCTTTTTTAAAATTAATTAATTAAATAAATAAATAAATAAATAAATAAATAAATAAATAAATAAATAAAATAAAATTTCCATTTTTGGCCAGTGAATTTTTAAATAGTGCAGCTGGCTAAACTTTTTTCCTGGCAAATGTTACATCAGGTTCGAGGTTTAATTGACAATTTCCTTATATTTAAAGTAAAACATGCTAAACAGAGACCTTAAGGGATGAAATGATAAAAATCGTAAAAAACACTGAACGTGTGTCCTGCCATCACCTGTAAATTTAATGGATAGAGATAAAAAAAAAAAAGGTTTCCCTCAGAGTAATCCATCTACCCCTTTGAAAAACTCGTGAGTGTAGCAGCTTATACATCAATGTGTTCTTTCATAGTAGTGCACTTTTCAGGCACAATAACAGCTATTACTAAAGAAAGAAAGAAAAAGCTCAAAAGCCAATTTTCTTCACTTTCTAGCACAGATGCTTCCAACCGGTCAGGAGATTTGAAACGACAAGCCTGGTGCTTTTACCTCTCTGGCCATCTGACTGCTGTCACCTTGGACCTCTCTCATTGAACAAAATAGATGTTGGCCGTCTGCCATAAGCAAAGGCACAGGTAGCTTTGGGCTATGCTTCAAAATCAATATAATAATATGATTCTAACAAGACCTTGATGGGGTGGAGACAGCTTTAATAGTTTCCGCTGTCAGGACAAATCTACTGCTTCCTCGCTAATCAGAGGAGGTATTCACAGCAGCTTTTTTGAACGTTATCACAGCCATCATATTCAGCCGAATACAAGAAAAAGATGCCACAATTAACAAAAACACACAAAAAGCTCTTAGGTTTGTTTCTGGGTAAAAAGTAGGAACATTCTGCAAGCTTTAGCATTATTTATTCTACTAATTTACATCAGTAGTATGCCAAAAGATTGAACAAACAAAGTAAACCTGCTAAAACTACCCCGAAACAATCATGTAGCAACCATTGAGAAACACACTATTCTCAAGAATAGGCTCACACATCAATATTTTCTACATAGTTTGTCAGGATTGAACACATACTTCACTGGTACCAGTGTTAGTGACCAGATCAAACAGATCAAATTAGACCTTGTAGTCTCAGCTCTTGTGCTGTTAAGTAGTTAAGTGAATATTCTGCATAACTAATCTGAATGTCTAAGAATACACATGCCACATAAATTATTACCCTTATGCAGCATCCATCGCAGAATTTAACAAGAATGCTTGCTACATTAAATGGTGTTCTCAAAGAAATACAAAGTTTAGTAAGATATGAGAAGTTCTCAAGACACCCCAATGGTAAAAGCCTGACATGTCTAGTGTCCATCCACTGATGGTTGACTCTAAATCTTTTATCCTGTCATTTACAAACAGTATGTCAATATAGAAAATATAAAAATAAACTAAAATATTGCCTTTGCTAAACAAATATTGCCTGGTCAAGCTTAAAAGGCAAAATCAATCTGAAAATTCACTTTAAATTTGACTGCATTCTCCCCAATTCTCTTGCAGTCCAGCCTGATTTGGTGTTACAGGTAAGGTGACTTACATGGCACAAGACATGCTTAGACTGATTAACCTAAAACCTTAACTCAAAATTTGAAAATAAATCACTTTAACCACATTTGTTCTTTATGATATACACTTTTACTATTAAAATAAAACAAATTTCAGTAAATAAATTTAAAAAAAGTTTAATTAAGCAAATTACAAATTAAGTGTCACTTAAACTAAATCTCACATTTACAACCAAAATACAGTTTAGTTATTTAAACAGACAAAAGGAATGTTCTTCCTACCAATAGGAATGTTCTTCCTACCAATAAAGTTGTCAGGCTAAGATGAAAGCTAAACAACGCTTCTTCCTCCTCTTCCTCAGTTGTTTTCCCTCTGCAGAGATTCTGAATAAATGAATCACAAGTATTAAAATTTTACTTAATTAGTGATCTCTCTTCAGTGGTGTACTGTGAACATCTCCACGGGAAACACATGTAAAACTACAGTTTCTAGATTATTTATTACTATATTATTTTTATATATTGTAGGTTCAGCTTTGCTCCCCAAACAGAGCAAGCACAAGGTGAAAAAGTTTTACAACACAAAGGACCATCGGCCCAAATCAGGAGAGTATGGAAGATTTTTTTTTTTTAAGCACTAAGCACTACAGCTTAAAGTGCGTTTTAAAAATAACTCTTACAGAATTCTGGCATTTAGGTAGCAAAGACCAATATAAACTCAAATCTTGGACTTATTTGATAATGAAGCAAAAGTCAGCATAAATGTAAGAGTCTGTGCTTACATACAATTCAAGCATTTTTTTCTGATTTGGGGTTGAGAGGATAAAAATTGATTAAAAACAGCTTTAAACTGTACGGTCTTAAAAAAAAAAAATCCTCACCACAATCCACTACTTGAAGGGTACGAGTGGCGTCCACGATGGTGGTGTAAAGATAAGTCATTGTAGCTCTAACTGTGATCTATTTAACCCCAACTAAAGCCTGGTACATGCAAATATTATCTGGGCTGTTTTTGGCCCGATTTTGCCTCTTACCAACATTTTCCGGTTGTTAATATGTTTCTTCTTCTTCGTTTTTCTGGTTGTTGCTATTATTTTTGTTCTATGTTTTTGTTAGATGATGTTTGATCACGTGAGATGTCCGGGTCGGAGGATCAGACTGTAGATCAGTTGCAGGACAGCATCGTTATGTGTGTGTTGTTCTGTGATTAGATTAGCACACCACACACAGTATGATCAAAACTGTTGAATACCTGATTTTTTAATCTTCATGTGTGAGGTCTCGACCAGATGAAAAAATTCCATAAGATTAAAAAAAAATCCTTATTTGTGTACCAGGCTTACATGATATTTCAGCCGACTAGAAAGTGACAGTTTCATTGTAAGGCGTTGTATAACTAAAGTCAGTAAAATGGTCCAAAGTTATAACATTTATGTAATATAACTTAAACCACGTTTTCAAACACTCAGTTATACCATCTACCCACTCCTACTTCCTTCTGATGAGGTTTTTTGTGGCATGCTAAACAATTGATTTGACAATGAAAACAGTTAATTGTGAATCACATTTATGGTTATGAATAAATGACTGTTTTTCCATCCTGTGGGTTGCTGGTTTTAGCATGCTCATTACCAACCTGGCTAACTCTGATACACTGGATTACCAGGTAAGACAGCACCTTCCCACCATTTCTCCATTCTCAGCTACAAAGTCTGGCTAATGATTGACCAGATCAGTATCGAGCTTCAACAAGGAGATAACTTTCATAGTATCTCAAAGGTTTGAATTTTGTCCTTTTAGCTCCACTATAGATCACTTATGGAGGCAACAATATTGGAAACACTGAGCAATATGATATACTATGAGGTTATCTTACTCTGCAAAGAGAAACTAGAGCTGTGAAACAAATTGTAGTCTAAAAACAAAAAAAAACTCATATTCTATTCAAATACACCAGATTGAACACTTATGGTAACTAATGAAAGAACAATCTTTTACACAAGGGCATTTCAGAATGAAAACAGTCTCCTGAGACGGCCATGTCAACACATTTGAAGATGCCACAGTAACTCACAGCTGAGCCTGCAACCTGGCATGCTCACTCAGACAAATGCAGAACAGGCCAACAAAAGTATGCATCACGTTAACACAGCCCCCTCTGAATTTCTGACCCTGAAACAGCTGCAATTAGCCTTTCCTGGCACAAAGAAAAGTCTGTTAGAGAGAAAACAGACTGTAGCTATAATGAAGCAGGTATGCATCCTGCTGAGAGAGAAAATGTCAGCCATGGCCATGAGGGGTGGTAATTTCAGTACCGTGCTACCTGGGTATTGCATTTTAAGAGAGCGCAAAAAGAAAATTAGCTCCTCTGAACTGTGAATTTTCCAAGCCATCCCCACAGTGACAGTTTAACACACTGACGGATCGATTGCAGCCTGGCTGAGGGCCAGTTGGAGAATAAACAGACAGCTGACTGGCAATCAAGTCAACAATCTTGTCGTGGAAAACTCTTGTAGCTTACTCATTTGAGCTTTTACCTTTCGTGTCACCTCTGTGTCAAACAGGGAGCATATTTTATCCAATATAAATTAGATCATTGTCTGGAGTCCAAAATTGTTTTTTACAACACCACACCATAAGAGGGGTCTTCAAAGAAGAGTATGAAGTAGATTCAGACAGTAAAATTTACCACCATTTTCTAAGACCATCTGTAACTGAATGTATAGGACACTGCTGCACTGTTATTTGTGCTTAGGGAGCAAAATAAACTTGGCTTCTGGATAAATGAATCCTCTCACAATTGTGATCTTGCAAATTAAGAATCCAGCTGCATTGCACAACAAAAAGGTGCCAACTGAAAAGGTTATTGCAATTTATAATTCATATTATATGACATTGTTTTGAAATTATCTATAATTCAGGGCTTAATAACATCTTATATCAAAAGATAACTTTTTATTTGTTCTGTACTTTTAAAAAATGAGTGTATGTAACCAGGACAGGCTTGTAAAAGTACCTGGGTTTGGGGAATTTGGGTATTTCAAAGGAAGCCAGTTTTAAGGGATTATTAGGTTATTAGATTTCCTCCAGAACTACTTTTAGTACATCTGCATATTACCTTCACAAGATGCTGCACAAATCAACTGATTGCAACTTATTTTTCTGTGCCTTTTATGGCACTTGAGCACACACAAGTACTCTCATGAAACTCTCACAAAAGGTCAAGTATCAACTAAAGGAAAATGAACTGGGGAGCTGCGTGAAAGGTCTTGTTAAGAACCAAACAGATAGAGCCTGTTATGAGGTTAAAATATTTACATGTACAGGGTTTAATTAGGGATGCTCTGTATTCAGAAAGCATCTTAGGCAAAGATGTGCCCTGACTTTTCCTGACATTGTTGCAGGTATCATGCAATGTAGCTGCTGAGGCTTTAAGTAAAAGCTTTGTCAAAATATAAGTGCATGCAGATAAAATGAATATATTTATAATTTTCCTTACAGTAAAAGTAAGGTAGGGAGCTCTCCCATTAATTATAGCTAACCCAGGTTTGATTATGCTGATTATCCGCACAGCTTTTGTTTTATTGGAACTAATCTAAAACTAAATTGAAAAAAAAAAAAAAAAAAAACTCCAATCTTTATGGGATGCAAAATTATGCATTTCAAATATATTAACAGTGACTGCAATGATCTCCAATGTAAACACTGCAGTATATTAATATTTCTGCATTCAGATACTTTAAAATAAGGCTGGTTACTGTATATTTTTATTTTTAAATGATCACTGTCTACTTTCATCTTTTTTGTAGGTTTTAAGTAATTTTAACAGCTGGAATATCTTTCAGGAAGTTTTGAGCATCCCTTGCCACATCCCCAGCCATTTCCAGAGCAGCAATTAAGGTCCAGTAAGGACCAGTATCAAGGACAGAAGACAGTTATGTTAGACTAATATGTTAATTCAAATTAGCGGTTTTATAGAAACATAAGCTCCAGTTTACTCTTAATTCTCCCTTTAAAATAATTATAGATGGTCTCTGAAGCCCCTCTCACCCTATTAAAACTGTGCACAAAGGTTTAGGCCACACCTGCACCGGCAGTTTCAGCTGAGTTACGTATCCTGCAAGTAGCCTACAATGGACAGCCACAGGAGGTAGGAAAAGTCATGCATTTCCCCGAAAAAGGAAAGTGAAACTACCAAAAGAAAAAAATTATAAATAAAAAATAAAGGGCAGTTTTATAATAAAAGGTAAAAATGCAACAATTGGTTGATTTCCAATGAAATACATTGACTAGATAATAAAGTTTTCATGTAGTACCACAGACGTGAAAATTGTTCAGTTCACAGTCAGACAGGAAATCAACACAAAACATGACTCGGTGGACATTTACTGGAAAAAACATTCCAACATCATTTATTAACACATTTGTTTGAACACATGTCCAACAAACACTAACAAGATTTTTCTGTAAATACACTGCTCAAAAAAATAAAGGGAACACTAAAATAACACATCCTAGATCTGAATGAATGAACTATTCTTCTTAAACACTTTGTTCTGCACATAGTTGAATGACAACAAAATCACACAAAAATTATCAATGGAAATCAGATTTATTAACCTATGAAGGTCTGGATTTGGAGTATTACAGGTGCTGGAGGTCATTTTGCAGGGCTCTGGCAGTGCTCCTTCTGTTCCTTCTTACACAAAGGCGGAGGTAACGCTCCTGCTTCAGGGTTGTTGCCGTCCTACGGCCTCCTCCACATTTCCTGATGTACTGGCCTGTCTCTTGGTAGCGCCTCCATGCTCTGGACACTACGCTGACAGACACATCAAACCTTCTTGCCACAGTTCGCATTGATGTGCCATCCTGGATGAGCTGCACTACCTGAGGCACTTGTGTGGGTTGTAGACTCCATCTCATGCTACAACTAGAGTGAAAGCACCGCCAGCATTCAAAAGTGACCAAAACCTCAGCCAGAAAGCAGGAACCGAGAAGTGGTCTGTGGTCATCACCTGCACAACCACTCCTTTATTGGGGGTGTCTTGCTAATTGCCTATAATTTCCACCTGTTGTCTATTCCATTTGCACAACAGCATGTGAAATTTATTGACAGTTTTTTTGAGCAGTGTATATATAATGATGAGTAAAGTCTGACCATTAAGCAAACCTCCAAATATGATGTGAGAAATCAAAATATATCTGGCTGTTTTCACCACAGCAATCTGATATTCAATTACAAGTGTTTAAACACTCAAGGAGTTTTTTATTTTAACAAAGTCATTACAACTATACTACTACTACCATTATATTTGGTGTTTCAGCAGCAGTTTCCTGGAAGCAGCAGTAACAGTCGGGCAAGGGAAAGTAGGTGAAAAATAATGCTGCTCATTTTATCAACAAAGCAGGTCTTTATAATAAAAAATATGAGCCTAGCATTGTCCCTGCTGACACCTTTACTTTCCCACCCCTTCAAATGGTTTGTATTTCTAAAATAATGTAGAACTTGAATATTTTTCTTTGTAGAGATTATTCACAGCTCTGTTGAAAGTCCTCTGAGTGTAGGGCTGGATGAGATTTCTCTCAGAATTACATCTTTAGAAAAAATTTCACAATATTTTATTAAATGTTCCTGTAGAAGTTCTTCATGGGATCATGGATGTAGATTAAGTAATATTAGGAGCTCACTATCATTATTGTAGTAAAAGTCTAACATATCTTGCAATATTTTACTGCACCAAAATGTGAAGAAAATTTTCTTTGAATAAAATTCATCATGCACCCTCAGAGCAAAGGTAGCTGAAAAATACAGATTACCAGACAGTTAGTGTTACATGAACTCACTTTCCTGGATGATCTAGATTGTAAAACTATTTAGATTCTGAGGGTCTGGACTCAATTCAGAGAAAGTAATGAGCATAAATACTGCATGTGTTGGGAAGTTATCTTTTTGAATAGCTATACTTGGGTGGCCTTGGCTCCTCTTGCTAGTGCCTACTGAAAAATTTGGCATGACACAGATAGAGAAACACTTGTGAGCTGATGTGATATTGAAAGGTAAAAATAAATTAAGTTACATTATCCCACAGGTAAGCACTAAGTCTCCTTAATTGCACAACAGTTGTTGCATATAGCTTCCTGGCAGCAACTAACCAGTCTATAACAACCAGTAGAAAGTACTAAGACCTCTGAACTAGCAGTAAGAAGTGAAGCCATGTGTGTTCTGCTACAAATATGAGCTGGGCCAAAAGAAATTATGAGTGTGGAAATATTAAAGTTTTTACATGCCTTTAATTCAACCGTTTGCAAAAAAAATACACTGTCATGTTTATTTGATGAGATACAAAAGTGTTCAACCTTTAACCTTTCTCTCATATTCCTTAATCTGACAAAATAGTGGGAAAAACCTATCCAAAGAACCAATAAAGTAAAAAAATAATCAAAAATAGTAAGGCAACATAATGTGGCCCTTCAAAGAAAGCAGAAGCTTTTCCCTAAAACAAACAGTTTTAGTGACTAAACCTGCCTGAAATCAAAACAGGATGCTCCAGCTGGAAGACTTTGGAAGAGATTTACTAAACTATGGGCCACTGCATATCAGAAGCAGTGTGGATGGGAAAGTCCAGTTTTCTAGTGAGGTTCTACAACTGTGCTAATCTAAAACCACAGTGGCTGCTAGCTCATCTGAATAATGACCAAAGATGTTTTTCTAGGGGCATGCCCATAGTAAATACCAACATTAACTGTGATGCAAAAACTGAGTTTGTGCCCTGCCTGTATAATCGGAAAAAAGCCAGAAAGATGGTGGGTATCTGTTCAGCCGTAATTGGGATAGAAAACTCCCAGTCTCTATCATCTGATCATATGGGTACCGCTCTGAGTGTCCATGATTGACAACTGATTGACAATCAGTATTTGTGGCATTTCCATGACTTAACTATTTCACTTTGAATCTAAGTCATAATATTTCATGATCTCTGCTGAACAAAGTATCATTTGCACAAGATGTCACCAACATTAAGATGTTACCGAGGCCTCTTTTCTCTCCATTTTGTTCAAATGTACAATAGCAGGTTCAGATAATTAATCTTGCATTAAGCAGAAATTATTCACTAAAGTCTGGGCACGTACAGCTCATGATTATACATTTGCATGAGATTAATGAAACAATAGAACTTTGGTAATTCCTCGTTTAGTCTTATATCTCATGCAAGATATCTTCCCACATTTCAGAGGAGAATCACCATGCCAACCAGTCAAAGGTCAAATTAGCTTTATCAAATATATTAAATGTGGTGACTTCAATCAAAATGAATATGCACTTTTCACGTTAACACACTGCTTCACACACATGTTCACGTATCCACTAAACTGTGATTCTCAGACAGTGGATGTAATGACTCATTGCAGAGATGGTGAAGCCATTTGTCTGAGGAGTGCTCGCGTTTCTGTCTGAAGGTCAGATACAACGATTATGTGACAGTGACGAGTTCTCAGCCCGCTGCAGTTGCTGGGTGACGCAACTGTTGATGGAAGTGTAATGACAACGTGATGGCTTTACCACATCTGAATGCTTATTTGTCTGACAGCAGATTCCATCCCAGAGCCATTGTTGAAGCTCTTTGGGATTTTTGAGTGGATGTTGAAATATTTGAACTGTCTGCAAAACAGATGAGCAATTCATTTAATAGTAGGTGATATATGTGAGTAGTTGAAAGAATATGCAATACATCCCTTCACTTGTTGACTTTGACAGAGTGCAAAATTGCTGTAAAATGAGCAAAGGTGTGCAACAGATTGTGACTCGGAGAAACTTAATCATCAATCACTGAAAATGCGATGCAATCCATCTAAAGTAGCCTGTGGGGAAACGGAAAATTGATTCTTTAAATCTGCTTAATGATCTATATGACTTGAATACCCTTGACAAGAAAATGCATATTCTGAATACAAATGCAGCTCAGAACTCTTGCATACAACTATTTCCAAAATCTGTAAAAAATTACTTTTTACAGTGGGGTAAATTACGTACACAGACCTAAATCTATCTTCCCCTAAGCAAAATAAACTTTAATGCAAAGGTAATAACTAAATGGGCATAAAAAAGAAGGGGGGGATGTTGGACAAAAATGATGTTAGAGCCTCTTTACAGGTAGGTTGTTGGGACATGACATACTGTTTAGAGTAGCAATCGCTTAGCAACAGTGCAACAGCTCTCTTCTCTGACTGGAGGAAAAGCTAACAGAATAAATTATTTAGTTTTCTTATTTAATACTCTGTTCTTTTATCCATTTTTCCTCAACGAAAAAAAACAAGGAGTTACTTTGAAAAAAAGTCTGGGAAGTAGACAGGTAAAGGAACAGAGTTACAAAGTTCTCTATCTCTGTAGAAAAGCAATAAAGCTCCTACTTGGTTGATCTTTTCTCTTTCAAATAACTAGTGCCTCAGAGTACAAAGCCTTTACATACTCACTATATACCTACACAAAAGGTTTCACTTATATCTTTTCAAAGTGCCATAAGAGCAGATTTAACTTTGCCTTTCATCTTGTGATTCTGATTGTACAAAGATAGAAAATAATCTATTAAAAGTTCAATCCAATTTCCAAAATATGTATAAAAATTGGAATTTGGTCATTTCCTGTGTACCTTAATCCAACTTTTACCTTCACACCCAGAATTTACCAGAAATAACAAAGAATTAGCATTAATATCAATAAATAAATCCTCATTTTTGGTTCTAATTTAACACTTAACCTCACTATTTATGGAAATCATGTATATAGAAGTGTCATTGTGGCATCTTAAAGTCAGATATTAGTAATTATATTCAGCATAAAAATCTGACTGCCACTGGAAACAAAGCTGGCTTGTTTTTTTTCTTGGAGTCCCAGAAGGAAAATTGTGTTCATTCCAAGAATCTAATGATATTTTTAGCCACTACTCAAGAGAGCCTTAAGTCCTTTGTGTCTTTTATACTAAACTATTATCATCAGGTGGATAGGGGCTGGCTTGGAGATGTGCTTCAAAACAGAGACCTTCATGATGTTCAATTAACACTTGTCCCTTGAGGGACAGTAACAAACTGGTTTGTTGTGTGTGAACTAAAGACTTAATGCTTATATTGTTAAACCTTGTTGCACAACAGTGTCCTCCATCATGAAGAAATTCTGTTATTTATTTATTTATTTATTTATTCCATTACAGGTCGCGGGGTAAGCTGAAGCCCATCCCAGCATTGTTTCAGGTGAGAGGCAGGGTACACCCTGGACAGGTTACCAATCCATTACAGGGCCATATATATTTATGTATAAAATCCTTCATGTGTGCAACTGGCTTTACTACCTCTTGAAGACCTCAGAGCACCAGTATAAGCAATCATCAAAGAAGCTGCTATTCCTGCATATTTTAGTCAAATGAAGCCTATTAAGTACTCGTTGAGGTGCAATTCATGAACTGTGGTGACAGATTTGTATGTAACATAGTACAAAAATAGGTCATGGGGACACTTTTTATACTAAATGTTAGGTTTTGAAAACACCGAAAATAGAGTTCAGAATACAAGACAAGGTAAAATGGTGCATAAGTTCTCAAAGTAGCAGCCTCACTGCATTTCCAAGTTAACATGTTGCTAGCATGTTGGTGGTGGACTACTCAGCCAAATAAATTTAGCGCAAAAAGTGAGGAAATATGTGTTTGATGGATTATTTCTTTGTTGTAACAATTCTGCTTGATCTTATGCCGTTGCAAAGCCTGCTTATTTCTCTTGTAAATGGTGCTACATTTGTAAGGAACATGCATTTAAAAGTGGAATAAACAGGCTTTCCAACAGTATAAGATATATTGCCAAGAAGCATTGCTCCAAAATAAATCAACCAACCACACACAAATTTTGTTACTTTTTGTGCCAAGTTTAGTTCGCTGACTCCCTCTTTGAGCAATCCGTAGTCACAAGCCTGTAGCACCAGATATTTCAACAAACTGGCTGAACTTTATGAGCTGAGCTCTGGCCAAAATAGGTTTCCCTTTGTATTTCAATCTTCTGAATATTTTGTGACCGAGATACCAGTCCAATATTTTAAGTATTTCTAATTCAACACAGCCCAACCTGTTTTGGCAAAGTGAAGCAGAGAACTCCTCCAGAGGACATAGTTTGTTTGAAAACTTTGGTTTCCTATCTGGCATAGAACTTGCCAGCCCCAGACATGAGAAAGTGAACTGAGGCCGAACACTCCCAGAGCAATAATCAATCCAGACAACTTTTCATTGCACCAAGCAAAGGAGACCAGCAGAGCTGACCTCACGTTTCAAAGCTAGATACATCCATACCTGGCAGATAGTGAGTAATTATCAAAGTTTACACATGTGGGCATAAAAGTCTGATGCCAATAATATGAATTAGCTGATTTATCCAATATTTTCTTCATATAGCTCTTCTGGAAGAATGGTAATTTAATTGTCCAAACACAAAAATAAAACTTCCAAGTGTCACATATTTATTTCTGAAATAATTTCCTGAAGGAATAATTTCACTTTAAATGTTCCTTTTGTTGGCTTGAACATTGGTGCTAATTAAAGTGAATTAACAAAGAGAAACATAATTTTCAATTTAAGAAAACGTACTTTTAAAGAATGAGAAGGGGTGAAGCGCTTGGCATTTCCTTTCACAGATGATTCTTTGCCTATTTTGACTCAAATCTAAATTAGCCTACAATAGGTTGCTCTCCTTTAGCACATTTATGGCAAGTAGGGAGGAGTATGTGTGTGTCTGTAGAGCCTCGCTCATTAAAAACCTTTTATCTTACCTAACATTTCAAGGATTCAACATATAAAAGCTTCAACAGAAGAAGAGAAAGAGTGCTCTGCTTTATGGGGGCATGTCAGGAGTCTTTCCAAAGCTTTTTCTTCTTCTTTTTTTTGTTTCTTTTTTTTTTGTGGGGGGTGGGGGGCTTCAATAAAGCTTTGATGCCTGCCAGAACATTATTATTGGTGGTGCCTTACTTTTGCTAAAAGACCATCAAATAGTGCATTTCTCTAATTCCTTATCACTGCTGAAAAAAGGTTAAACCATAAAAGTGCAAAGTGTAGCTCTTTGCATCCACCATTAAACATCTTTTGCCCACACTACAAAATCTTATAGTATATATATAGATGAGCATAGCTCCAATATACTTCAATCATTCCCTGACTTTTCATTTAGTATGACTAAAAGGCTGAGTGCAAAGTTTCAACAACTGATAATCTTGAAAGAGAACGAAACAAAAGTGAGACATGATTCTCAAATTTACCTACACATGTACTTGTACACAGGAACACTAAGGCAAGTTTTCTTTAAACAAAAGAGAATTGTATAAAACAGTTTTTTGACACAAATACAAAGAAACCCACACATTTTACCATCTTTTTTCTCTTGACAAAACAATCTGTCAGATTTAGCTGCTGCAAGAGCACTCAGTTAAAATTCTAGTTCAAAGCTGTCAGAGTCTGAGTTTTTGTAACCAATCATGCTCAGATCATTTTTTATCCCCACAGAGCAGGTAGGAGAGCTGTCAGGGATGCAGGCTGGGCCTGGCCGGAGTTCATTTGTAGGATTTAACAATAGGACAAGCATGTGTTTATAGCTGCAGCTCCAGGTCCCCCACCCCCATTCAGGGTAGAAGTTTTTATAGTGCTTTTACACACCACAGAGAAGACCAAGATCTAACAAAACCGACCCAAGGCCTGCTCTCTGGGAATAAAGGCTGAGACTTCAATAACTCAAGAGATCATCTTTCTGGCTCTCATCCTTTAGCTCCATTTCTTTCCTTTACTTGTGTTCTGTCCTAAATATGCCTCTTTTTTCTAAAGCATATGCCAAAGCAGTGAATTATGCTTACAAGAAACAGTGGAAAGGGAGAGATCAAAGTCTAAAACAGACATTTTCATGGCTTCTTGGTCTTATTAAAGAAAAAAAATGTGTTATGGAGGGAAACAGCTGGTGGAAATCTGGTAAGAATCTGTCTTCACACCATCTGTTAGACACTCTGCTTGTCTCTGTGTGGAAACTCAACCTAATCCTTTCAGCCCGTGTAGAACTTGACAAAAAGATTCTGAAATCTCTGGATAATTTAGCTTTTTGGTTTATACATGTTTTGAGTGCCAATTCTTAGCTCTGTACTGGGCTAATTAATCAGTGCAGCAAGGCAATATGGACCAGAGAATAAATTGTGTCTCAAAGCTGTAATGTCTAAAGCACGAAATCTCTTATTCATAATTCTAATTTTATCTGAAAAGCATAAACATTCCAAATTTACTTCTGCTTTTCTTGAAAATTTATAGTTTAAAAGGGACAGAGTGGCATTTGCTCATCGGAAATAATTATTTTAGCAGCTCATTTTTTGCTGCACAGTGGATGATCAAGGTTTTTTCTACTGAGACCCCAGGAATTTATACATACAACTCTTTCTACAGTGGCTGGGAAGTGCAAAACAGCATTACATAGAGTGAAAGTCTTTTACATTGTTGTAATGCACATTTACGTCATAGAAACCATGTTTGTGTTTGTAGAACAAAAATACAATGCAGGAACACTTTAACAAAGGGCAAAACAACTTTACATTTCAGAACAAAACTGTATAAAACATGAAAGACTTTTACAATCCTTGATGAAAACCCACTCGTGCAACTGCAAAACACTTTTACGAAGTTCTGACTTTGCTGAAACAATTTTACCAACAACAAAGCAACTTTACATTGATGCAAAACACTTTTACAGTCTTTGGGACAGTTTTACATCTTGCAAAACACTTATACAAGTTCTGGACACACAATTATAAAGACATGACCAGGACATTTAGAAAACGACCCAGAGTCATGGTAAATGTGGCATTTACGTGGTTTAGCACATGCTCCCTGATTGCTCTGTCCCACTGTCTCCTCGTCGATATCATTCAAGATATGGAGGGAGCATCCGCAAAACTCACTTGTGTTTCCAGAACTTGTAAAACATGTCTTGGTAAACTTGTAAAAAATATAAAAGTGTTTAATTCAATGTAATATTGTTCTGACAATTTTACCAATGACCGTCTTTTTTTTTTTTATGGTTTTGTTGGATCCCGGTCATCTCCAGGTGAACATTTCGTTCTGCTCTTAATCTCCATAATCTTAAACCTCCTTCAGTGAATATTTACTAAATTGTAATGTCATTAAAATTACTGTGCATAGCAGGGTTAAATTTGTGGAGATTTGAGGCTGCTAGCTTAATTGAAACACCGGAGCAAGACATGAATAACTGACCTTAGATGTTGGTTGGGTAAGTAATTTACTATTAATCAAAGAAAAAGCAGCACTGACATAATTTAGCCATCTGCTCAAGAACTACTGGTTCACCACTTTAATTTGTGTATTTAACCAGTAATGTACAAAACCGCTCATTTGTAGGAGCTGTAGTGTTATACAATTGACAATTTAACACTTACCTGGAGTGAATTACTTAACAGTCTCAAACTAGTTGAAACAAATTACTTAAACATCCGCTTCATTTTGTGTCTTTTACAGCCTCCCATTTCAGAGTGGGAAAAAGTGCCACAGCCTTTTAACCAAAACCAAGCAAGGACCACTTACATTTACAGGCCTAAAAAAAAAGCCCTGATGTTAGTTGTGAAGATGAAATGACGACAGGTTTCCTCTGCTATTGTTGAAGGCCCTCATTTTTTAACCTAGCACTTAGAACTGCAGTCAATTGATTCGATAGCTCACCTGGGAGCTGATGACCTGACAAATAGAGCAGTCTTGTGTATCTTCACAGGGTTGACGACAGGCCTATTCATCCTGGCCCATCTTAGATCTTCATTTCATGTGTTGTCAGGCACAGGAGATGAATATGCCTATTAGTTTTTCCATTGTGGAAACCATTGGGTTCAGAACTTCTGCTTTTAAACCACTCAAGAGCCCTCAGGCACAAAAGCGTACTGTTTGGGTGCAGGCTTTAGCGGAAAAATGCCAAAGAAAGCACTTTGCAAATTAACAAGTGAGCAGGGCCTGAGAACGTGTAGACAAAGAAAAAAAGCACATCATAAAGGTTCATTGTGACTTGAAAAGAACTGGGCAGGACTATCATCCTTTTACAAAGTACTGTCTCCATAGCAGTCACTACAACACTTGTAACACAGCATAACAAAATGTGGTAAAGAAGCAATGTAAACTAATAGTACCCACTAATCAAATTTGAAAAGTCATTACCTATCCATTACCTGCAAGATGGAGAGGATGTGCTGAGAGTTTAAATTTTAAATTTATTAACGGTATATTCACATGTTGGTCAGTGAAATCAAGTTAAAAACACACACAATGCCTTTACACCCTGCTGCTTTTCTGATTTCTTCTCTTCATTGCAACATACCATCAAATAATGCAAAAAATGCCATAAAATGTCACTTTTAATAAAAGAAGAGATTGGCTGGAATATTGAGAACTGTAGCTAGTGCTTCTTTCATTGTTGCTGAGTCGGGCTTGAGCAGTCATGGAAAGCCACAATGTTGGAAAGTCATTTCTTTTTGGCGCAGCGTGGAGGCAGATAGCAGCATGCCATTACCAGGCACAAGGAACGTTCTAGACAGTTATTCCTCAAGGTGGCCATAGGGAGATAACACCTGCACACAGTTCTGTCTTTCTGACACACATGCACATAGGTAGTCTTTTCTGATGGCATGTCAAAGAAAGCAAATGGACAAATAAAAAAGTATTTGATTTTCAGTCGGAGACGGAAGTTAGACAGGAAGAAGGAAGGTGGGAAGAATGAGAAAGATGGGCATGATAATGTTGACCACCATCAGCTACAGAAAAAATACAAAAAAAAAACAACGAACCTTTGTCTGAGCTCTGAAAATCAGGAACCGAACACTGTATCGAACATGGCTAAGCTGACCAGAATAATTTCAGTCTGGCAAACACTCCCACAGCAGAGCATGCATATATCAACATCTCCTTGTTTGCACAATAATATCAGAGGTACCTGCTATTTTAAGATTAAGCAGCATAAATTCCTCAACAGTCCAAGTTTTCCCATCCACAAATCTTTCTGGTAAAGATTCATGAACACAACACATTCAAATACAACCCGTCTGCGCTGACATTTCATTGTGTCAAAAGACAGCAAGGTGTAAAGTGCTCCTGATTTAACATGTTAAACCATCCAAGTCTCATCCAGCCTATCAAAACTAGATTTTCACTCCTAACTTTCACTGAGCCTTCATTGACTTTGTGACAATTATTAGAAACAAATATTTCACTCAAGGTTGTTGCTGTGCTGAATTGCGAGTCAGCATTCATTAAGAATTCAGTTCTTTCAACCTTTCTCCAAAGTTTTAAGTTAGGGCAACTAAAACTAGCTTCACCTCCTGCACCTTCTTACTGTCCAGTGTATCTTTAATGGAGATAAGTGCCAGGTCTACGTACAAGAGAAATGTCTAGCTCTTGGTGTCCTGCTCTATGGATACCAGAGCATCATCTGCTTCTCATTCAAAATTACATTTATTGTTCGGAATCACAAAAGCTTAAATTGATAAGAAGACATATCTTGCAAAATCTGTTCCGGCATTAATGACATATAGCATGAGGAAACTCACAAACAGTGTCAGAGGCCTGCAAGATCACAAGGATAGAGTGTAAAGGTAATGCTTGAGCCTTTGGGTTAATTAGGAGTCTGTGAACCAAACAGATGGAAATTTTCTTTTGAAACCTGGCACAGTCACCACTGATTAGCAGTCACACACACACACACATACACACACACACGCACACAAAGCTCATCCCCCAAAAATGCACACTGAAAGTACTACAGCAGCCTTTACTTTCTTTAGGATGCTACACCCATGTCCTTTAGAGGACTGATGCATCAATTGACTCAGAAAAGTAGTTCAGATAACCTGCTGGTATGCAGGTTAAACTCCATTAATCTAGCAGGACATTTTTCCTCTTTTTATAAGCATATTTTTAAAAATGTGTAGCTGTACTGGTGGATTGTTGCTCATATCAGGTCTTGTTTGAACTTTAGAGGCAGTGTTACCATGATCAGTCATTAAAGGTTTTGCTGAAATCCTTTGCTTGACTGAACCTGTGTCCATTGCCAACCAGCATGTGAGCTAACAGCACAAGCAACCATGTGTCTGGTTAATATTAATGAAATCTAAACACACAATTAAGAGTTCACACAAAATGTGATCTCCCCTTTTCACAATTTATTTTCTGCATATGAAAATTCACAGCATGTGAGGTGCACCCTGAAGTGAAATTCAGCTTCATGAATGAATGTGATACCAGAAGTTACATTTTCTTTGCTTTTGTTTTCTAGTCAAAATCCTAACCTGCCAATTGCTGCTGGCTTCTCAGCACAAGAAAGAAACTAAATAAGCTGGTTCCCCATAATATCGATTACAGCAGGCAGTAGCTAAGAATTTATACCATTCAATCTTTCAGAGCAAGACTCATCTGTAAAAATGGCCTGCCAAAACAGTTTAACTTCTTACAGTAATACATCTGGATGCATCTGCACCGAACTGCTCCATAATCTTAATATGCAGTTAAAACAATAAGCAGAAAACAATGTTTTTTTAAAGTGTTTTTTATTTGGTTAAAGCATGTATGTAATGGTAGCTGTAAAGTTTACAATTAAAGCAAATAATTTAATTAAGGTTAATATTATATTTTAGGAAATTAACTCAAATAGCTTTAGCTAGATTTTCTTCAGTGTTCTTTCAGACCCATAAGTCTTCTGCTATAAACCCATGAGCATGGTTACAGGTGTGCATACTACTCTTAAACTCCCTCTGAAATGTGTCAAATACCTTTGTACCGATGCAAAGTTACACAAAGCAATGACCTTTGTGCACTCACTGGGGAATGTTGTGTCCTGCATGTGTCACTGTAGTTTCATACAGCGCTGCAATGGCAAGCAGTTAATCCCACCCACACATGGGGGGAATTGTCTGCAGAGGAATATAAAGTGGAGAACAATTGAGCTGACAAGCAATGGAAAGAATTTCATGTGCCATTGCACATTTTTCACACTTTGACTGCTTTTCTATGTTCTTATATCTAATCCAGTCCTTAATTTATT
>JBAMHW010000025.1:19269470-19280427 GCA_037177495.1 Rhadinocentrus ornatus
TATATATATAATAAAATCAATTATTTTTTATATTTATGTATATAAATTTTCGTGATTCCAGCCAAATAAAATGTTGACTGCAGAAGAATTAAAAATTTCTTTTCAATAAAAAAAAATGCAGACTTACTCTCCCCCCCACCCCCTGGCTATCCACTTTGTAGGTCATTTATAAGCATCTTGAGAAGTTATTGTTTCTCTGCTAATTATAAATCCTCAGGTACGGTAACAATTTCACCACAGGTTGCAGTCCTGGAATGAGTTCAGCATAATTCAGCAAAAGGGGAACAAGGGAGAAACAAAATGAAAATTATTAAGCATATTATAACCTTCAGCTGAGTCAGAGAGCAATGGCGTCAGCTTCTGCCAGTGTGTTTATACACCAACAGAGCATATGGAGAAGAGTGAAGCAGCTGGTACAGTGTGTTAGACAGAAACAGGCCAGTGTGATCATCATGAAAATGCTTACAAGTCACTCAAATCTAATCGGTTTTTGGTAACAAATTCTCATAAAACAGTGTCAGAATATTGGACAACAGCTCAACAGGATTTACTACTTAAACAGTACATGTACTTATTCGGGGGTTCAAATTTCTGCTTTTGCAACAAATTCTCATTCCCATCTCATATATTAGTCAACAGCCCTTCATGTGATTTTTAACTGCAAGGCTACCGCTTTATCATCACTTTCAAAGCGCACAATAAACTGCATATTAGCAGTCATTTATATGTCTGTCATGGAGTAATTTTGAAAGCACTTTTTATTTTCTTTCATTTTTGTTTTTAAACACACCTTAAGATTTTTCTTTTTTATTGGGTAGTTTTGTGGTAGAATAGTGTTAAATGCTTTTGATCAACAAGTCTAGTTTTCCCTAAAATGCAGAACAAACAGGCTGAGAAACTGTTCTTACACATGGTCCATCAGACTCGGATCTAAAACAAAACAGCTAATTGACAATAGTTAATTCTCAATAATTCCTCCACTAGTGGGCAGGTTCTGAGTTGACTCATGCAAGCCGTCGTCAGTTTCAGACACCGTTTGGCAGAGGTAATGCACTGCTAGGAAGTTGTTTCCAACCGCCCAATACACCCTAAACATCCACATATAGTCTTTCTTCAAAAGCTTGCTCAATTTCTACAGTTGTGCTCATCTTTATTCTTTTTCTGTTCCCTTCTTGATCCTCTTCTTCTGCATTGGTTTGTTTCTTTTGCTGGTCGCATAGCAACTATTCTGCTTACCGCTGCCCCTGAGATTTCCAGTGGTATTGCTTCGTTTTCTGCATCAAGTGATGGATAGCTAAACTCTGTGAAAACAGACCAAATTAGCCCGTAACCGACGCAGAGGATGGCGAAACTGTGCATCCGTCTGCGTTTCCGTGTTCTGCGTCGAGCTTTTACTGTCTGGAGAGAGCTCACAGTACAGGTAGAATGCTTTTACTTCGTGCACCTTCTTGGAATTAGAGTGTAATACAATCTTACTGAGGAAGATGTTTAGCTAGATACTGGCTAGTCTTACCATGACACATACTAGCTAGTTTTATCTAGTTTTTATGACACAAAAGTGATTAAACCCAAGACAGACTTGCCAACCAGAGTACATACTGTATCTTTAATAACCCTCAACTTAGACTTCCACTTCCTTCCACTAGTACTCGTTTCCCACAGTTTATACTTAATTGTTGATCTTTAGTCTCATGCTACAGAAGCAAGAGTGACAAACATTAAAATACTTTTATTAAATTACCACAAAACATGCAGTTTCTCTTTAAATTCACCCACTCTTCAGTTTTTTATCTTTTTTTTTTTTTTAGATCACCAGTGTTTAAGCCTTTTTAGGTCATGTTAGAATATTACATTTTTCTTAAACTGCTTTTAAATGACAAAATGTAGATAGATGTAGATGGTCTTTTTACATCCTCCCCATGGGTTTTGACTAAAATAAATGCAATATTGAAGTCCACTGTTCCTGCATCTTCAGCCGAAGTCCTTCTGTATCTCACTTGTCCCAGTTTAATGCAACGTTTAGACCTTGTTACAAGCTTTCTTATTTGCCACAATTCTGGATAAGCATTTATTTGCTTCCACCCAAACCTCCACCTGCTTGGATTTTTTGCAGTTTTCCATTAGGCAGGCCTCTTACAGTACTCCATGGATGTCACTTCAAGAGCATGTTTTGCTTTGCTACAAAGGAGAGACTAAATGTGCTACCAGTTGGTACAATCGTCTCCGCATGAATTTAAGCTTGATGATTGATCACTCCTAATCCTTTATTCACAAGAACCCTGTTAGCCAGTTTCCTTTCACCTATTGGTAGCAGTAGTATCCACTCCAAACTGAACGAGTTTGAGCCGATACTGGAGTTAAAACATTACAGTAGCTCAACATACAGTGGTGCTCCTAAGTTTCACTTGGCACTGCTCCAAGTAGAGTTCAGACACGGTTTGGCCTACTTCTCATTTTGCTGAAATACCGTGTCTGCTAAAACTGAAACAAAACCATACTAGAAAGATGGCAAATAGTAAAGAAGAAGCAAGATAACATGGTGCAGAAAAAGTAGAGCAGGCTGAGATATGAAATTAGGACATCAGATCACATCCAAAGATTAAATGGCAAAAAAAAAAAAAAAAATCAAGTTTCATGTAGGCTGAAAATAGCAAAGATATGCGCCCAGACTTGGCATATCATCTACAAAATAAATCACTACACCTTTTACAAATAAATTAAAATTGTGATAGCTGTATCAGAAAGTTCAGAACGCTTGGTAAAAGAGATTGTTTATTTTTAAATTGTGTGCTGAGCCTTTAGGCAGTCAGCATCTCTCCTGCAGCAGACATAGTACTAAGTTTAGAGAATCAGAAACTAATCCTGGTGGTAACCTAAGCAAAAAGCTTCTCATGAGGGGTTAAGACAAGATTGATGAGAAGATTGTGCCATCTCAAAAAACTTGATCTTCAAAAATATAGAAATTTGAGCAATATTTTTATCATTGTTGGTTTTTACACTGACCCACTTCTGCATCAGATGGTCATTTACTGGACACATTCTTACACTGCTCAGCAACATGCATCAGACCGTCTAATCAGAAACAATTCAGCTTAAAATGCTACATAATATGGGATAACTAATGGCTCCCTGGCCCCATATTAACAGAACCTTTTACACAAGGCTACTCCTGCAAGTTTTCCATGTATCCCTGCTCAAACACATCTGGCTTAAATTAAATCGATCTAACAGCTTGTAAAGTTCTGGAAATGACACAATTTGATTAAGGTGTGTTGGAGCAGGGACACATTGACAACATGCAGCATTGCGGCCCCCATAGGATTGATTTGAGTGGCTCTGCTCTATACCATTTGAACCATAAAATGGAGGTCAATTTAAACTGTTGTATTATTATTGTTTTCTGAATCAACATTACTCATGCCACCTTTAGCTTTGCTGATGTCATATCAATAACAGTATCAAGGGAAACAATCTGTATTTGCAATAGTGAGTTAGTGGAAGAAAAGCATGAATCGGGATAATGTCTAACATTCAACCTCAAGAGTGCAGAAATAAAGTTGGACAGACCATAAAATAATTTTTTTTAAAAACATAAGAAACATTTAGCTAAAAAGTAAAGCCAAAAGTAAAAAGACTAACGTTGTGCAGCCCAGGATTGATTGAGGCAGGCAGAATAAGAGAGCACAATGAGAGGAGACACTAATGGAAAAACGATGTGTGATCTTACTTCTGTATCATCCATCAGTTAAATATGGGTTGTCTTCTTGCTTTGTATGTGTTTTTGTGTGTCCATCCGAGTTCTCTAATGGACTTAAGGCTACAGGGAGAGTGTTCCTGACAAAAATTTATATTTATTAATCATAACCTGCCACTTGGAGATGCAACCCTTTACCACCTTTGTTTCAGCCATCTCTGAGCTTCTACAGACTTTCAAATAAAGGTCTCTTCCAACTAAAAATACAGGCCAGAATCCTACTTAAGTCTTATAGTTGCTGTAGCCATTACCAGTACACTCAGTAAGCCATGGTAGCAGTCTATAAGTTTGTAAAAGTCATACATTAACACTAATTAGTCTTGTAGCTATTTGATGACTAAATAAATTTAAATCCAAAAGCTTTTAAGGCAGTTATGGCCACAAAGTTGTACTCACCCCATTTGTCTTTTGCCTTTTTAAATCTTTTAAGTTTAAAAGTTATTTCACAGGATTAGTATATTTTGACAAAAATGCATATTATAATTCTGTAAAAACTTAAACCCCATATTTGCAATTTAATAGGAGGCAGGTGGCAATTAGCCTAGTTTAGCAAAGAGATAAATCCTTTAAGTCTCATTTCTAACCAACACTTCCTAATTTTAATTATAACTGGTACACAAAAGTTAAAATTCTTACAAAAGTAAAACTAAATTTGCCTGTGAATTAAACACACAAACTGTATAACACAGCTAATTAATCTGAGCATACCAAAAAAATAATAATTTGGAGGCTGTGTAACAATGTAAAGAAGGGCAGAGGTTCACAAATCTGCAACAATGCACCTAAAAAATTGTGGAACAATTCCAGAAAAACAACTCAAAAATCCATATTTTATACCCAATAGAACATTACATGTCAGCTGTTGAAACTGACATTTCACCATTTAATGGAAAATGTTAGCTCATTTTTAATTTGATATCACCAACACAACTAAAACATGTTAGCGCAGGTGCAACAAAAGACTGGAGAAATAAAAAAGTCTCAATTTCAACATCTAATATGTTGCTTATGTTTTTACTGTGAATACGATACAGATTTATATTTGTCAATCATTGCATTCTGTTTGCTAACATGTTACACAGCATCCAAATGTTTGGGTTTTTTTTTTGTTTGTTTGTTTTTAATTAGCATTGTAAGTGAAGTAAAAATCTTATTAATTACTTCTGTCCATGATTATGTAGTGAAATTTGACAGGTTCTAAACTTTAAAATTTAATATACAGCTAAATGGAAGAAAATGCTGATAGCTACATAATATTTCATTTCCGTTTAAGACAAACAGATATTAAACGCTGTGACAGCTGCCTCAGGGCAGAAGACATAGGCAGAGGACACCAAAACCACTCAGTCAAAAATCCAGAGTTCAGTAGGGAGGCAGAGATCAGCAGTGCAGACACAAAACCTGCGAGGGCCAACCAGAACACAAAGTCCAAAAATAACATGAGGGACACCACTAACCAAATATACATTTGGAACACTTGATATACAAAATAATCACTAGATTATAAGAGACAATCTGGCAGCCAGCAGGAATATTAAAAGTAATACATAGAGCAAGTGTGGAAAAATCTAACTAAAAACAAGTATATGGAAAAGACAAAAAAAAAAGTTAAAATCTATTAGTAGAAAACCCCCAAAATTGAGTCCTTTTCCACATAGGACCACAGCCACCCTGTGGCCCTGTGTAAAAAAACCACTCACCCACCCTCCAAAGCATCATGAGAAGGAGTCAAGCAGCTATAACGTGATCCAAGTCAAGCCTGTGTTTAATTTCCTGAATTTGGACATATAAACGTCATGTTTGTCGTTTTAATATCCATGTCCGCAGATGAAAAGAAAAAAAAAATCCTTTTTGATACCTGATTTCAAACAATCTAGTATGACATGGAAAACATTACATTTCTGTTCTGGTATAAAACAGCTTATTATGCTCCATTTTTCCATAAGCCTAAGATGTCTGCATTCAAGATTCCTATTTTATGATCATCTTATGCCTCTGGTTCAAATAGCCCAATAAAATGCCATAATACCTCATGTCCGTCTATAAGAGCACCATGTGATCACTTCATGACATGATTGTAGCTTCTTTAGTTTCAATGAAGTCACACCTAATTATACAGAGGCAAAAAGGCCAAATGCATGAAAACACAATTTCAAATACCTAGATTAAATATGAACCTGCTGGTCAGAGATGCTGTGATTTGGATTTTCATGTTTTTTTCCAAGCCTTAAATTCTCCTATCAGGGCAGTTAAAAAAAAAACCACTGAAAGCAGGGACCGAGTTGGCTTAGATACAGCAGCCATTTCAGCCTATAAAGCAGAGGTAGTTTATATATTCAATTTAGTCAACACTTTTACTCTCAACATCTGAGAACATCTTTTTTTTATTCAGTTTATTCAATAATACAAGAGAGGAGACAATTTATTGATGTTCAGATACTTCAGGGAATGCCACTATTTAGATAATGAATTTAGTAAGTTAACTTTTCAGCCATGACCATTCTTCCCTAGATGGAGGATGATAAAGAAAAACTGCTTCTTTTTTTTTTTCATTCATTTATATTATTTTAGGGCTCTGTCTGCTCAGTTGGCTGCCACGGGGTAACAAAACAGGTGTCACAACACTGGGCTGAGGCAGCTCTATGGTGCATTAGCACAATAATGGCTGCAGGTGTACTAATTTACAGCAGAGCTTAACCTCCTATCAAAATATTAACACCTGTCTTAATACAGTTACTGCCAGTCTGTTAAATTAATCGCTTCTGTTTCTCATCTTTTGTTTCTTATTGTCTATGAATGTGAGGAAGAGGTGTACACACACATTTATAATATATATATATGAAAATAAAATATATATATATGTATGTGTTGTGTTCTTTCTGCAGTTGTAACCCTTTGATGTGCAGTTCTTTGTAATTTCTGCCAGATTTGACAAGCATGAGGAGGTTGTACTATGTCTCATTACAGCCCAGAAAATGCCTGCGTCATTGTTTCACTAACAAAACAATATGTTAATCCAGTTACACCATGAATATCTGTGAGAATAATTAAGGATTAAACAATTTGCTCTGGAGACAAAACCACTGAATGAATGACAAAATTGTGGTGCCACAGAACACAGATAAACAACAAAACGCTCACTTATCCTGTGCTGTTGCAACAATTTATTTACCATTTGTCGCCATCTGTAGAAAAATATTTCATAAGCGGTGCACAGTCACACAAAAGCAAACAACATACAAATGAGGTTGTATTCCAGCCAAAAGGTTTGCACAGTAGGGATTCAATATTTAAAAACAACGTTTTTTTTACATATTGTAATATTTGTTAAATATATGCTTCTAAACAGTATCTGTTGCCATTGGTGCCTTTGTATGATCATCCCAATGCCAGACTAGAAATCAAAGCTCATTTGGCATATAGCTAAAGTAAAACTAAAACAGTAAATACAGCATCAACTTTAAATTTGAAGTGAATTTTACCAGTGGGATGGTAAGCTTGAAGTTTCTTTCTGTCCAAACCACTGTTACATTATAAAATGAACTATGCTGAAGGCTTACACATACATAATCATGTTTTTATCAGTATTGTAAGAATTACTCGGACCATTTATGCACAACGCTTAAATATCTTGCATGCATTTTTTTAAGTAAAAATAAAAGTACCTTTATCAAAAAAATGTTGCCAACTCTGCAGAAGAAACTGACCATTGTGACAACAAAACAGATTATATGGTATATTCCATGCCACATAGCTAATCTCTGTACCTAAAAAGCTGTGGTTTGCAATAGCATCATGCATTGACTTTAATAAATACGATATTCTACAGATAGACAAACAGTATTAATGTGGTGTGTGGGTTTTTTAAGCAATGTGATTATCAAAGAGGTAAAAATAAAAATACAGTAGGTAGTGAAAATTACCTAAGAATTGGCAATATGGTGAACATTTAGAGAACATGCTGCAGACCGTCTACAGCCCTAAGGATAAGCATTTTTGTCCAACCAGGTGTCAAGTGTCATTCGAGCTCCAAGGAAGCCATCTGGTTAAGAGCAAAATGGCAAACTCAAGGATTTAACATTGCTGTTCACAAACTAGTTGGAGATGTTACATTCACTATATTTACTTCTGAACCTGTATGTATTTGTGTGGCTGTTTTCTGATGTCCACTCTCCAAAGGATGCTGCCAAAACTTGATCCAACATGATAAAAGCACAAGTTAAAAATGGAGAAGACAAGTCTTGAGATCAAAGATGTCTTTTGCAAGAGCATCCTGTCTAAGACGGTAGCATCGGCACAGTTACAGACATTCATTTGACAAATGCAGAATTAAATAAGTGCACTATTTCTTTTAGAATTTCTCTCCAGGCATTTTTCCAATTAATTTTCATTTAATTTAATTTAATGAATATGATCCAAAACTCATAAGATTAAACAGAATATTAAAAAGGTTTGTACCAAAAGTCAGAAAAAAAAAAGAAAAAAAAAAGATCGAAACACATTGTGAACTGTAAAACAAAGAAGCATAAAATAACTGATTATAAATATAGCCTGTTTCTAGAAATGTCAGTATCAAACTACCTGCTACTATCACTGTCAACTCAAAAGCAAAGAATTCACTGAAGCATTGCCAGCCCCTCGCACATGAAATCACACAACTATGAATTAGTCGCAGTCACTTTAAATTCATATGAACCAGCACTGACAGAAGTCAGGCCAATGGGTTCCTATGACACCTGCTGTCCAACACAACCAGAGCATGACAAATATACTGATGCTTCAATAGACTCACAAAACCAACCGGCTCCTATGCTGTCAGAAGTAAACAAGAGAACGAGCTTACAAGGAATTTAGAGAGTGGTTCAGATAAGATTCACTCAAGTGCATCTGGTTGTAAAGTTGTTCGTGTTTCTTTCTGGGCTCTGGTGCCTTGATGCTTGAATATGAACTGACACAAAGCGACTCAGTGTAGCCCGTTTTTAACCCACTAAAACACTGGGGAAATCTAAAGTAAATACTTTTTGCCTATGTCTTCTTTATTTTCTGTAATCATTGACAAGAAGAGATCCACTCATCATGAACTTGTGGTGACCAAATATCCAAGAAAAGTCATTTGTGTCCGACACTGATTATTAAAGCGCTTGAAGAAGAACAGAACTGAAGTAGTGCTGCAGTGAGTGCACACACCAAGGAGGATTAGTTTGGATTAGACCCGTGTGAAACAGGAACTCATTGGGGACTCAGGATGTCATTTTTGCAGGCCCAGTGAATGGACCCTGTCCCAGGGAAAGGCTGCCACTTCTTACATCAGCACCAAATTCCTCTGTAAATACCAGAAATACCTTCTATGTGGATCCACTGCAGTTTTTTTCACCACTGAAAGGACTTTTTTTTTTTTTGCAAGTGGTCTGTAGATCAAAGCAACCAGGATTGACAGCACCCCTGTTTGCCTGCACTTATATCAAAACATTCCTCTACAAGTGTCTGGATTATTGACTACCTGACAGACCACAGTTTGTGACTGAAGTGATGCATGTCAGAGGCTGTTTAGCAGGATAGGAACATGGCAGGAAACTGTATTCTCACCTTCTTCTTCTCGGACTTTCAGTACAACTCAGAGCAACACTGGCTTCTACAAGAAGGGACAGTGAAGGATTTAAGTTTTGAAATGTGGGTTCAATTATTTTAGCAAGATGCAGCTCATCTTTTTGTTAATGAACAGTGCAATTCTGTCAGCAGCATTAGAGCCTGTGAGTCAAAGAAGCTAAAGAATCTGTTAAATGTAGCAGTCCCCACGCTGGAGACTAGTCTGGGCCCCTTAGAGCCATTTCCTCCCCACCCACAATTGCCTTATATAACTATAACTGTTGCCTATAGATAACTATATGCTGATACTAGTTTTTAGTATGAGCAGGTTGGAATTGCTTCTTAGTGTTAGAGGTACACATTTCTCATACTTCTCTATTTTAGAATTGCATTACTAAATTACAGCAAGGGTTCATAAGAAGGAAGAAAGGTTAGATGGAAAAAGTGATGAATGATCATCTTGTCATCTTAAAATTTCCAATTTAAACTCCTCCAATTAGCCTCTCCCCATCACCTTGATTTGATTAGCCTGCTGTGCTTTACCTGCTCTGTTGTGATGAACTCTCCTCAGATATCTGCAGGCGACTGCACTGTGATTACATGTGCTTAGTCATTTGCTAAGTGACAAGCAGCACACAAACGTACATCCAAGCATACAAGAACAAACAAGAACATCCCTCATGTAGAAGGAAAAAAATTGGCAACTATATCTGAGGTGGAAATCTATGAGGATACAAACCATAATATTCCTTGATATTTATACAGTAACAGTTTAGTATGAATTTCACTTTTGCATCCACTTTCAACCTAAATTCATAAACACAAAGAGATTTGAAAAAAAAAAAACATCTTTGCAGCAGAAAATAAAGCAAGATACTAGATGGAAAACCTGTTCAGGCACTTCCCTCCTTAAGATGATGTTGCTACGTGATCAAAGTAACAATCTTGAACTGCAGTATCTGCTTGGATACAGAGTTCATCAGAGAGCTGTGCAGAGATTCAGTGAGCTATGACTCATGTTATTGCTCACCAGTGAACATCTTTGTCATGTGCAATTGGCTAATAAATATGCACTGGATTGCAGTGAATAGACATGACTGGAATTTATGGTTAATAAAGGGGCTCAAAAGCTCAAAAGGCATGAAATAACTCGTCTTATGTTTTCTATCATACAGTTATGTAAATTCCCCTAAATAAGGCTGAAATGATTTTAAAAGCTGCACGGACCACTTTAATGCCGTAGATATCCTCAGTATAACCAAACCGTGACGCCTCTTCACAGGAGTTCTTTATAAAGCAATTTAAAACTATGAAATTTGTTGCTCAGAATGACAGATTTTAACACTGAACTCCTGTCTCTCTGAAGGGGAACCCTCACTTTTCTCCTTGCATGTTTGCAGAAATCCATTCATGCAAGAGAAAGGCATGTTGCAAATAATCAAATTGGTTCTGCAGGTGGTGACCACAGACCACTTCTCGGTTCCTGCTTTCTGGCTGATGTTTTGGTCACTTTTGAGTGACCAAAACATCAGCCAAATTGTAGTGGTAGCATGAGACGGAGTCTACAACCCACACAAGTGGCTCAGGTAGTGCAGCTCATCCAGGATGGCACATCAA
>JBAMHW010000025.1:19292491-19303902 GCA_037177495.1 Rhadinocentrus ornatus
TCATACGATAACATTAGCTATTAGCAGTAGCTTGGTACTAAATACATGGAGGGCACGCTTGTAACTTACTGGCATAAGAAAATAATAATTATGCATCGTTCTGTTCCTCATCACCTGACGGGACACTCAACCTTCACATTTATGATTCTCTGCGGCTTCCGTAGTCGTACTGACGCTCATAAACGGTGAGACTCTGGTAGAGCACTACTTGGTTTCTTGTAATATATTAGCGCACCACTAGATGGGAGTAATTCCTACACACTGCTGCTTTAAGGGTAGCAGTCAATTCAAAGGATTCCCAGATGGAGAGGTTTTCCTTTTCTTAGCAGGACCCTCTGATGCATGATCCATAAAAACAATGCCACACCTTTTTCACATATAGTAATTTTACTTCCACAGACGTGCAGTGATGCTTTTTGTTATTTTTAAGAACATTTGACTTTTTAAATTTATTTAACCTTTTCTAAAAAATATTTATAAAATAATGTCATACTTATATTACAAATACTCTATAAAAATATAGCTGTATCATTTTCTTGTCCTGTTTATCGCTGAGGCAAACTTGGTAATTATGATGGATGTATATCAAATTTCATAATATATTTATTTATTCTTCAGTGAGTGGCAGTGTGTTGGATGACTCACTAATTTCCAATCAAGTGGCTAATTTGCAAATATACTATGGTTCCCCCTGATGAAGGATAGTTCGACATGTGTCTTGCATCCTGTCGTTTCTCTGAGCTTTCTCCAGCCAGTAAAAGTCTATCTCATGTAGCCTTAAATGGTCTGTATTTATATAGCGCTTTTACCCAAAGCGCTTTACATGTAAATCACATTCACACATTTACATGCAATCATGGGAGGGGGGCACTGAAGGCAAACAACGGCTCCAGGATTGTGAATAATGACAGTCCATGTGTCATTCAAACAAGTGAGTAATTTTAAGGTCAAAAACCTATGATGCTTTAAACTTTAAACATTATTTTTATAGTTGTTTTTAATGGGAATCCTGCATATTTGAATGTGTTAGGGTGAGGACTTGGTTCAGATTAACTGACAAACTTGATGAGGTAAAGTAATGGTTCTGATTAGGTGATAAACCTTCAGGTAATAAAGGCAAGCCAATGTAATGTTCTCTGAAGTGGAAGCCCAGCTGTGTCCATGTAAGTTTGCTGCTCACACAGACATTTAGCTCCATGTCAGCTGCCTCTTCAGATCAATAGTCTCATCAGCTAGCTGTTTGTTTTCATTAGAATTTTTTCGGGGTTTCAGAGAGCTGCTTCATGTGGGGGAAAAAAAAGAAAAATGTGGCATTTCCTTGTGACTCCAAATCAGAAAGGGGTTCTGAATTAATGGCTTCCAGGCTGCTGTCTTTAGTCCAAACACACCATCTGTTTCTACTCCAAACCTGCACCTCACACAGACAGCAAAATATCCCCATAATGCTCAAGATCCCATAACTCTATCATGCTCCTGGGATCACACATAGCCTTGTAAGCCAGGATCAATACCACCAGATTAGCTCTAACTCTTGATTTTGCATATAAATGAAATGTTCAGGATGAATACTCCTGTCTGATCAGTCTGGATACTCACTGATTTAAAGATTCAAATTGCTGTCTCATATTTGTCTTAAACTTAGTTAGCTGAATTGCTTTAAAGAATTTGGGGGGTCAAGTGAGGTCACCTTCAGAGCAAAATAAAACACACACAAGATTTAATCCTTAAAACTAAGGCAGCATTGTTTTTATGTTCATAAGTGAAAAATATGTTTCAATGTCATGCAGCTTTAGTCAACTAGTTGACTATCTGATTCTTTCTTAAGTTTATCTATTGCTCATGCTAATAAGTAATAACAGTTGTATTTCAACTCCACCTCCTGCAACTTGTAATAACTCTGCACCGGGCACATAGAAATGCATGATGCAGTGATGCTTCACTCCTCTAGATGCCCTGTTCTAGGGAATAAGAGATGACAAAAAGAAACCTACAACATCAATTTTTCATGGAAGCCTCAAATCATGCTGTAACTCCAAATTAACACGATTACATCCGGAGCTAAACATTTTCTTTGCTCGCCCTTTTTCATCTCAACACACGCTGTGATGACAGCGAGAGCAAGAACGCCTGTTGTTTCCAAAGTCCTTTCCC
The DNA here is from genome assembly GCA_037177495.1 of Rhadinocentrus ornatus. NCBI lineage: Eukaryota > Metazoa > Chordata > Actinopteri > Atheriniformes > Melanotaeniidae > Rhadinocentrus > Rhadinocentrus ornatus. The sequence goes on from JBAMHW010000025.1 coordinate 19,294,643, forward strand.
CTTTGGACCCTCCACAGTGCAAAACACACATACAGCTGCCAATTTCTGCAGCACCCATCGTTGCACTGCTCCAGGCAAAACTGGATGTCTGGCTGTCTCACACTGAGGGGTGCCCACAAATCAAGGACGCCATCAAGCTGCACTGTTTATTTTGTGAAGATCTTTCCCTTTTCAAATGTGCTGTAAAAAAAAACTTACAAAATCTTTATGCCAAACTTACTCTTTAGGGGTAGAAACAACTTCAGCATTGTTTCAATTGGAGGACTTATTGTAGGTGAAACTTGTTTCTTGTACAGATACAAAAGGACTTCATCTGGTCTAATTCATTAGAAAAGTGCCTGCTTGAATATTACAAATTACTCATTGTTTTTTATACTTCACAAGAGAGAGAAGTAATTAGAAAGTTATCAATCTATCCTTTGTCTTAATCTGCTTTATGTTGTGCAGGTTTGCAGTGGAGCTGGAGCCTAACCCAGTGTCCAGAGTGAAGAGGGTTCAGTCAGAACAAGTCGCCAATCCATCACAGGACCAGCACAAAGAGAGATTATTAACTAGTGTGTTGTTGTTTTGTTTTTGTTTTTTTATAGCAACAAGAAAATGAAAGCATGTACAATTTTCTGTATAGTTGTCACTGCTCACTCTTCATCCCTGGGATGTAAACATTATTTTTCCTATTCTAAATTCTATTTATGCACACAACTTTTTATGTGTCCCATTAGCAATTTTACAACCAGCCTGAACTGCTGACTGTGAAATTTGAGCTACTGAAACCACAGCACAATAAAAGAATCACAGAACAATAAAGGTAATATTGACAGAAGTTCTGGTGAAGCTTATGATCTTATCCTCATATTATCTGTCTTATCTAGCGTCATTTCTTTTTGCTCTTTGAAAAATTACCAAATAAATACGATATATTTTCTTTGCTGTTAAAAGTCCCAATTTGTGTTAGATTTCCTCCAGCAGCTTAAGAATGTGCCTTAGCATTCGATGTGTTCAGAAAACATTTTTCTCTGCAGATGTATCTTATTAAATTGACATAAATGTAGAAAGATGATCTATTCTTGCTACAGGGCCTCCGTTAACAAAGCCTGGCCATGGACAACATTTAGGGCATACAGTATGTTTTATGATAAATAACATAAATTTTTTCTATATTTATCTTTAATATTAGAGATCACAAAATAATTGCACATTACAGAAATAATTTGTGAACCATAAATGCTGGGGTATTACAGTATTTGGAGTACATCAGGTAGACCTTTTAGATAAACTCTATAAACAAAAAGAGCCATTTTAAGCCCTCAGAAAGGAAGAGATGGTGCTTTTGCTGCCTCAGTTGGCCAGTTTATTTTATCACTGGACTGCATCGTTTATGATACATTTTAGGTTGCAGTAAACCAGCAGTTTCTTTGTTCTACAGGGGTATTAAATATTCAGTGGACTCTTTCAAACCTCAATGTTTCCGCTTTTGGTTCAAGCACACTGGAGCAGGCAAAAAGAAAAAAAAAAAACAATGGAAAACATGGAGTATTGCTATAGTAATATTCAATGTTTTCCGTGGTTTTATATATAAAACCTTTGATTCTCTGCAAATAAAACAGCCCCTCTGATCATGCAATAAAGTACTCTATAGGTTTTCACTGCATTTTGGATGCACTCTTAGAATCAGAATACTTTATTAATCCCAGAGAAAATTGTGCACACAATCGCTCCATACCAAATAAAGAAAGAATAAGATAAAGATAAAAAATCACAATAAGAAAAATCACAAATTACTTACAATATCTAAATTAAATAAAGTATCAATTAAATTGTACCTTTACGTGTACAAATGACTGCCACACGAGTGTTAGTATTGTCAAATTATAGTAAAAAAACACTCCCCACAGAGCTAAAAATGTGGTCTTAAGGTACTTAAGATACTAATTGCAAGAGCACAATTAAGTGCCCACTGTTGAAGGTACAACAATATTACCTTTGAGGGTACAATCCTAATAACAATGCTAAGGGTACAATGTGGTCTAATATTCTGGGTGAAACAATTTGAAAGCTTCTCTGTTTTCAGGTTTTCCACAACATAAATGCATTCAATCCGTTCCAGTAGCTTAACTGAGATCAAGTAATACTGGATGAGACAATGCTGGGAGGAAGAATAGGGATAAGGTTGGGCCTCAGGCAAATTTGTCAACTTGCACTTCTCTATTAAAAAAGAAAGAAGCTGCTTTTATTATTAATGATACTAAGTAACCCTTTTTTAATGTATTTGTTTATTTTAAGAGCTAGTTGTTGCTTAGCTTCTAAATGCCCCATTTAAAGGTTCAGATATTCCCTGATCCCTAAACGTAAAGGGGCACCTATAAGTAGTGAATCCAAGGAGAAGAAATCAGACTAAATCTCATCAGCCACCAAGAATTTTCAAGGTAAAGCTGAAAATGAGGCTGTCAGCCCTATCTAATTCAAATCCACATAACCTTATATGAAATGTTAATTTCTTATGTGGAGCTGGAATAAAATAGAAAAAGTTTTGAAAGTTTTTGTTTGACGGATACACAAATATCTTGGAAAATCAACACTGATATCTCTATATATATCCTCTCAGGATACTCCACTTCCCCACACACGCTCAAGCGCGCGTGCTGCAACCTCATTTATACTTAAACTTTCATTTGAGGACACATATCAGAAAAAGCATGATTTTTCCCACTCACAAACAGTGTGAACTGTTGTATATTTTTGTGCACATCTAAACAAACAACACCCGACGAAGCGCGAGTACTGTTACTTAACTGAGTGGATGAAGTGATTATTAACACTCTCCATGCCGCGCACACGCCTCTGAAACGTATATGACTGACACATCATCCAGCATCCAGCCGGCACCTCAGCGCATCTCTGAAAACATCGCCGCACAAGGAACGTTAAACTGAGGCGCAAAAACAAATTTAAACACACACACACCTAATTTAGTCTAAACCAGATCCTCGTTCTTTTTTTCTTTTTTCTTTTAATCCTTTACATCCCGTCTTCCATTTCCCTCCATCCCTCTTACTCACCTCAGCGCCCGCTTATCTTCATCCCTCGTTGGAGCTCCGGAGCCAAGAAGCGGCTTCAACACCGACCGACCCAATAACCATCTCACAGAGAGAAAGAGAGACGGAGTGAGTGAGAGAGGGAGGAAGCAGAAGCAGGTCTCTCACACACGCACACACTCACGCACATTAACACACAAACAAAAAGCCTCTTCAGTCCGAGATTTCCTGTTACAACCATATCTCCAAAATAGTTTATGCAGTGTAAAATGTAGGAGCATAAAGCCACATTTTATTGTCATTTAACTGAATGCTGATCAAAAACAGTCCAGCTGATCAATAGCAGGTGACAGATCTAGACTGCTGGTAAGACAATATAGGAACTCTGCTGCTATGGAGCCATGCTATTATAGTCTGTTTCAAAATGCTTGGCATTGTTTTGTTTTGATAAGCAAGACCTTTCCCTTAAATAGCTCCTAGATTACAGCTTATCCTCTAAAAACCCCTGAAATTGTGAGATGACCACTAGGTGCCAAGGAAATGCAAATCTTGTAAGCATATGTTTAATATCCAAGTTCAAGCTTATCCTTAAACTTTTATAATTATCTAAGCCTAACTAGATTTTTATGCTAACATCTAACTTATCAAAAATGTCATTAACATAGAAAAGTAAAAAAGTTGTTAAAACAATAGTTGAACTTGATTTTCTTTCTTGACAATCTGTTGGTTCATCCTATCCATATACCTATCCCCATAAACATTACACAGTCATATTCCATCTTTGACAGCTCAACATGTTTCACCACCTTATTTCTTGTGTGTTGGGTTTTGATCTGTTCCTTGGTTTGTTGGGTTTTGATCTGGGTTTATAGTTTGTTGTTTTCAGGGTTTATGTCTGGTGATCATGGTTTAGAGTTTTGGTTTATAGTTCTGGGTTTTGTCATGTTTAAGTTTTCCCTTATGTGCTGTGTTTTCTGTCCCTGGCTCATTGGTTCACCTGGTTTGATTTAGATTGACTTCACCTGTTACCAATTAGTTTCCCTGTGTATATATGTCCCTCGATTTCAGTTTTGGTTGTCAGATCCTTGTGTATGCCTGCGCATGTGTGTTTGGTTCATCCCTGTCCTGAGTTCTTTAAAAATAAACCTTGTCACACGCACCATTTTGCCTCCTGCCTGATACTCCTGCATTTGGGTCCTCACCACCACCTCCCATACATGACATACACAATGTAAGTATGTTATAGTTAGCTAGGAAAAATTGGCATGTACTGCTTTTGAAGTCTAGAAAATACAATAATTTAACCGGGTTTTTTTTACCATGCTTGATGGTTTAATGTAATACAAAACATAAGAACGCTACTATTTTGGATGTTAAATGGAAAAGCCTAGAAAGTGTAGTGGTTTTACAATGCATGAGTGTTTACTGTTTTGTTTTGTCGACAAGCTGTTGTGACCATCGTGAGACTGGTTTAATGTAGATTTACACTAGTATGCTAATGCCCCTCAAACCATCACAGATGCAAGCTTTTGAGCTGCACCCTGATGACAAGCTCCTCTTTAGCCCAGAGGGTTCAACATTCGTGACATTTTTAAAAAATTTAGATTTTCAGGCTACAGGATAGTTTCCCACGCAGTGTGGACCCTGTGTAATAAGTAGCCTAAACATAACTTTAAAAAATACAACTAATTTTAAATAAAACTCATATTTTATTCCCAACAGAACATAAACAGACAGACATTTTACTATTGGCTCATTTTTAATTTCATGGCAGCAACGGAGCTAAAAAAAAAAAAAAAATGGAATAAATCCAAAACAACTGGAGGAATATTTGACAGCAAATAAGGTTTAATTGGCAACAGGTCAGTAACTAAACTGGTGATTTAAAAAAAAAAGAGCATTTCAGAGAGGCCGAGTCCCTCAGATGTGCAGATGGGCAGAAATTCACAATCTGCAAAAAATTGCATTTAAAAATTGTGAAACAATTTTTAAAAATGCTCCTCAATATAAAAATTGTAAAGGTTTAAACTGAATGGACACAGTCTTCAATTGCATTGGAAACAGGCATGATTCTCTCCTGGAAATCACTGCATGGCCTCAAGAACACTCTCTGAAATCACTGTCTTTGAACACAGTTTTTGTATAAAAGCTCTACGATGCCAAGAAGAAGCCATATGTGAGCATGATCCAAAAGCAGTACCATCTTCTTTGGGCTCAAGCTCATTAAAAATGGTCTGAGGCAAAGTAGAAAACGTTTCTGTGATCAGATGAATCAAAATGTGAAATTCTGTTTAGAAATCATGTATGTCACGTCCTGTAAACCAAAAAAAAAAAAAAAAAAAAAAAAAGAGGGACCATCCAGCTTGTTATCAACGGACAGTTCAGAAGCCTGCATCTCTGATGGAATGGGGATGCATTACTGCCTGGACAGGCTTCACATCTATGAAGCTCCATTAATGCTGAGAAGTACATAAAAGTTTAAGATCAACATCTGCTGTGTTTCTTTCAGGGAAGACCTTGCATATTTCAGCAAGACAATATTAAACCACATTATGCTTTTATCACAGCAGCATAGAAGAGACCTTGTGCTGAACTGGCCTGCCTGCAATCCAGATCTTTACCCAACAGAAAATATTTGTTCTAACTTTTTTAAGATGTGATTCTGCCGTCTAATTCAAATAACTCAAATGTCTGATGTGTTTATGTTCTATCGATAATAAAACATCTATTCGGTTTTGGTAATGTTCACACAACATCCCAACTTTCTGTTAGAATTGGATTGTACAGGTTTATATTATATTGTTTGTTCTAATAATAATTGAAGACATTTAGTCATTTTAGTGGCAGCTCAAAACTAAGGTTTTTTCAGATTCTTCCATCAAAACACCTCCATCACTTTTATATATTATTTTGATAATAATAATAATAAAATCAATCTTCAACCTCAGCCCTCATCTCTTTTTGCTCTTCCAGCAAGAAATAAAAAGTGGCTTTATAAATTCAGGTTTTGGTCATTGCCTCAGGATATTTAGGGGTTAAGAGTTAATCTTACTGCAGGTTAAAATAATAATTTATTTCTAAATGCTGGTATCTGATTTGTTTGAGCAGCCCTGAGGCAAACACTGTTGGTGACCATGAATGTATTTCCTGTTGAGCAGCCGGCTTTGTCAGGGTCACAGATGGTGCAGATTTTTAATATTAAAGCTTTGATCTTGTCTTTCAGCCTTCCAAAAGCTCCCGTGTCCTGGCACAACAGAGGTTGTACGAGATTGGGATGTCAGAGGTTTGCAGTAGTAGAGATGAACATCTTTTGCACAGCATTTAAAAATATCTCTCAGGTATTGCTTTATAAATAAATTAACAAGCTAGTGGCTTCACATAGAAATGGAAGATAATTAAGTGAATATTTTAAGATGGTTTGGAGAGTAGAAGTTCACTTCTTGACATATAAGTGGAAAACTAAAAAAAATACAAAAAAAAAAAAATGTTTTCTGAACCATAATGTAGATCTTGGTGTTCCAGTTTAACAGGAAGACAATTTTCATGCTATTTCATCATCATTTGGGATTACATCTCCAAATTACGATCCATGGATTTCACTAGAAAGTTGAATCCCTTTCAAGCTGAAGAACATTTATACTACCTTTACCCACTTTTTATTTTCCTCTGAGCTGTCAGGGCAGTTTACTTCCATGACACCACCACCATCTCCATAATGCTCTACCTTATCATATTTTCTCACTGAAAATGAATATTAATGCTACAACTTAAGTTAAGCTGTCTAAAGTATAGCAAAAGATGGTAACATTTAAAGAAAAGTTTATAACTCTTTTGAAAGTGTTCATTCCATGCTTTTAACCAGTAACTCGCAGCACTGATGCAGTTAAAGAGGTAAAACAAATAAAGAAAATACTCTTAAATACAAAGAAAAAACAGAGAAAGAAAGTGGACTAACATAAAGAACACAAAAAAGAAACCTAGAAATTACATAGATGAGTAATTCATGATCCTTAGATTCCAGTATAAATATATTTATGACTCTTCTCAGCTTTTGCACTTATGCAGTTTAAGGTCTCCAATGCATAAAGAACCACTGCTGAGATAAATGTACCCACTAGCTTTAGAACAACCACCAAATGCAAAATGTTCTGGAAGACTCACTCTCTCAAAAGTTATTTTTTCTTATGCGTTTCAATCCATCCCACTACTCTGTAATTGTGTCATTTTCCTAATTTTTCATCCTAAATATGCATGGCTTACAGCTCTGAACCAGGGAGCTGCAAGCCCAGCAGTAAAAACCCTCAGCTGATGGGGACTTCGGCCGCTCACTGAGGCACATCAAAGCTTCTGATGCAACGTTGAACCGAGGGAGGAAACTGGGTGCTTACAACAGTCGGGAGGGGTTAAGCTCCTTCACTTGCTGTGTACGAAAGCCACTCTAACATTAAGCATATCCACGCAAACGACCTTTTTTTTTCTTTTTTTTTTAAATTTATTTTTTTTATAGTGGTTCAAGCAGCAGAATCTCAGTCAGACTAAAAATATTTGCTGCCCTAATTCAATAAGCTATTACTGGGACAGAGTGGAGGAGTGGAGGGCCAGAAAACTTCAAAAGCCAGCTGTTCCTCTCTTTTTGCTTTCTCATGTTCATGCTGCTCTGAACTGTGCAAATGGAAAAAAAGTGTGTGTGTGTGGGGGGGGGGGGGTTTTCAATAAGCTAAAAAAAAAAATCCATGTGTGCTCTTCCAAGCACTCTGTCATCAAAAGCAACATTGATACTAATGGACCAATCATTTCATGCTCACATACACATTACATTTCATGGATGGAAGTGAAAGCCTTCACTCCGGACCAACTGAATTATTAAGCATCAGTAAGCAGGAAGAGAAGTTCCCACTGGAGTATATGTGAGTGTGGAAGTGTGTGTGTGTGCGAGTGTGTGTGAGCTAGTAAGGGGTTGGGTGAGAGATGCTCCATATCTGGTTCACTTTTACTGCTACACTCCATGTCTAATGACATGTGCATGCATGCATCCACTTTTATCTCTGAGCAGCAGTCAGTTGCAAAGAAGCTCACTACATTAAACTGAATTCTGCTGAATTATCTTTATGTTATCTTTGTTTATCTTAACTCTACATCTGATTTGTTTAGAACTCCAATGTCACATTCTGATCTTTCGGTAAATGTCATGAAAAAGGATAACTTAAGCATTAGAGGATACTATGATGTTTATATGCTTCACTTTATCCATGTGAGGTAAGGAAAGATAGGCAATGTAAAAAATGAAGCACATTCTTATGGTCTGAATTAACAGGTTAAGTACCATTCAGGAACTTCTGAGTAAACGCAGCTAATGAATAAGAGTTCAATGGAAGGCAGAGCCTTCAGCTATCAGGCCCCTCTCTTGTAGAACCAGCACCCAGTTTGGGTTTGGTAGGCAGACACCCTTTCTACCTTCTTCTTTGATAAATATTTGTGGTCTAGCCATCCCTTGGTTATCCTTGCTCCTCATCTTTCATGTATTTGTATTATTATTCTAGTCACTTATCAGTTCTTATTGTTTCTAAGTTTATTTATTCTTGTTTTTACTGTTTAACTCCAGTGTGTTCCTTCTGGGTATCCTTCACACCGGTGGCTCCTGCCCTGTTTGTGGGGTTTTTGCCATGGTGACTGCCCTTGTCTGGGTGGCTGGGGATCCTGTACTGCAGCCCTGTGGCTGTGATGTGGACCCGGGCCTGCCCTGGCCTGGGTGGTTCCTGTGGTGGCGCCCAATGTGCCCATGGGTGGGCTGGCTTCCGGTGTTTCCTCACAGCAGTGTCAAGCCAGATGTTTGCATTTTATTATTACTTTTATACTCACTTCAAGTTCAGAGACAGTTATTAGTAATGGGAGTTCATGTTTGTACAAAATGGGGTATGGGTGGGCGGGGCGTGTGTTCATGAAGCTTGGTTTGTATGTGTGTGAAGTTGTGTTTGATTATGTGTGTACAATTATGGGGTGTGTTTTTTTATTTTTTGTTATAATTTTTGATGTGAAGGCTTTTAAATTTGTATTCAAAATGCATGTTTTTTTTATTATTGTGTACAGCACTTTGTGTTGCCTTGTGCATGAAAGGTGCTTTGTTAAAAAAAATTTGATTTGGCTAAAAGTTGTGAAGTATAAAATTTTTTGGTTTTTGTGATGCTGTTGACATCTTTGTTATTAATTTAAGATGATGTCACAACATCA